>JAVJGJ010000032.1:16699402-16715279 GCA_035590215.1 Microhierax caerulescens
AAAAAAAAAAAAAAAAAAAAAAAAAAAGCCAAGCCAAACCAAAAGGTGTGTGGGAATCATTTTGCTTTCGAGCTCCTGTGGGCAGGATGTGGCTGGAGCCCACCCCAGGGCTGTGCTAGCCACACGCAGGCATTTCATGTGCTGCCTGCGTTAATACAGCTGTACGGCACTTGGATGCTTGCTCACTCACTCAAGGAGGTCTGAGGGTAACTTCTGCAGATTAATTTTATTTTCTCTTTAGGTCTGAAGACATACTTCAAATCTTGTAAACAGAGGCCAGACGACAAGCCAGACTGTAAAAGATGGTGCTGAAAGCACTGGAAGAAATTCATTGGAGGTGAAGGGCTGCAGCGCAGCAGAGCTGGTACAGTCTAGTGCTGCATGAAGGCAGAGGGGAGACAGCAAATTTAGTTTGCTCATTTAAGGTGCCTTATGCTGGCAGCTAGACGCCTCAGTTTATTGTTTTTAACTTCAGGGAGCAGAGGGTGCACACGGGAGCTTTTTCAAAGTTATTTTTGACCACATACAAAACAAACAAAACCTAAACCACTTCTATAGTAACACTGGGTTTGACTTCCTTGCCTTCAGTGATGTGATATTTAGTAATTGATACATGAGTGAGGCTATTTTTTGTTTTACAATAGGAAAGCCACATTTCATTTTAAGTTAGATGAGAAAAAAAGTTACTTGTTTTCAATTTCCACTAACAAAGAAAGTGAGCATAATCTCCATGTGAAGTTCCACTTCAGAAGGTTGTGAAATTTCTGATCCGTGCCTTTATTTCCTTAGTTTGACAAAACCTCCTTAAAGGTTGTTAGCTCATAAAATTAGCAGAAAATAGTGCAGAAAAGACATTATGGAAGACTACAAAAGAGGCCTTACGTACAAGCTGGAGTTTATTTTTAGCAGTGAAAGCTTAAACTTCCCTTGCAAATGTTTAGTTCAAACACCTGATGAGCCGCAGGGAGTTATCCTGAGTCTTGGCATCCTCGTCTCCTTACACTAAGGTGGCACAGATCTACTTGTTCTTTCTTTCGGGGCTTGCATTGGAAAGAGATGTCTAGAAAAACGTTTTATTTAATTCCTGGAAGATTACTTTTCATTTTGTTTGTGTGGTCATCTCATTGGAGAATCTGTATAGGTGGACTAGACTCTTATCTTTATCCTTTACAAATTGATTTTAATAATTACCTTAAATGCATGTTTTCCCTTTCTTTCTGTGAGACAAATTCCAAAATGAGGTTGCCTCTGATGGTTTTCCTAACTGAGCAGAGCACTTTTGCCCATTATTATAACCTAAGAAGTTTCCAGAATAAATTGGACTTTGCAGACTTTGCTGTTGGGCTTCTGTTAGTGCATTATTTAATTAATTTCAAGGTAGATGGGGTATCCTTACTGTCTGCTCTGATCTGTAATATAGACATGTCACCAGTGGTTAGTAGGAGGGTAATCAGCAGCTGGCAAGATCAGGGCATACTGCAGAAAAGTGCTTGTTCAAAAGTGTGCTTATTCAGCAGAACCCTACAAAAAACCTTTCAAGATGCATTTGGCACTTAGTGATAACAGTCTCATGTAACAGAAAAATCCGCACTGCTGCAGGGCAACATATACTTCTGTAATTATTTAGCAATTGGAGTAAGTTGTAAGCAAAATCTGTTGCATAAACCATGAAATATCAGAGTCCTTTTGGAAAATGGCAGATTAACTCTGGAACTCCTAGGCCTCCTAGAATAAGGATAGACATGTAAGTAGCCAATGCTCTGTGATTCCTTCCCCTTACATTCATGACCTTTGCATTTCTGAGGAGGCAGGAATATTTTTTTTTAGCTGTGAGCAGCGAAGTGAGTTTTTGTTGTGCTATCACTTAGCACACTGCGGCTGGCAGTGTGTGGGGTAGCTAATCATCCATTTTGCTGATTCAGTCCAGGTTGTAGCAAACCTGAGCTATACATCTGAGCTTTGTTCTCTGAAAATACACTGTGGGAATGCATGGAGCAGGCAGGGTCTGCTCGCCAAACACACTGAATTAGAGACCGTATCTTAATTTGCTGCCCTAACAAAGGGTGACTGGGATCCACTTCTGGAAGAAAGCTCATCTTTCAGTGTTCCTGCTGCCTCTTTTGTCAAAAGCAGCTTTTTCTTCTCTTCCTTCCCCCTCTGCATCTCCTCTGCTGAAGCTGCTGCATCCCCTGTCAGTCAGTGACGCTGAAGTGCTGCATTTGATAAAGCAGAGGAGGGGAAGGAGAGAAGAGGATAAGCAAGGCAGGCAGGGCCACTGCAGAATGCAGCATGTGGAAAGGAAAAATGAAGGAACAGCACTGGAGGAAGGGGGAGCTGGCAAGTGCTGGGAAAAGCAAAACCCCGAATTTGCATCATGATTTGTAGCACTTGTGCATTACCTGTGGGTTTCAACTCAGTAGGTTCAACCTGGAGATTTCAGCTCCAGTACTGCAGGCACCAAAAGAAGGCAGCCTGGCAGCTGACTGCTGCTTAAACTTCACTGAAGTGTCTTTGTGTGCTACAGATGAGTGTAAGGGAAGAGAATAGAAGAGAAGAGACTGCAAGGAGGTATCAGGAGCGATAGACTAGATGAGCGTGAAGACAGATACGTCTTAAGCCCATCACAGACCTGGGCACACAGATATGCTTTATCAACCATACCAAGGTAGCTTTGGCAGGGAGAGAAGGAAAAGCAAAAGAAAGAAAAGATCCAAAGCAGTGAAAACCCAGAGAGGAACATCCCCTTCCTTAGCTTGCCAATGTGTTTTTCAAGGCAGTGTATAATTGTAAATGCACCGTGCCACCCAGGCCCCCCATGAGGCAAGCCCCCCCTGCAGAGGAGGAGCACTGTGCCATGCTGCACGCTGCCCTCTGCCCAGGTTTGCCATCTCTATTTGAGTTCATCAAATGTTAGCAGGGATGTTTGTACCGTGTTTGAAGCTTAAATGTAATAAAACATTTATTGACATAAAAAGCAAACCCTAAGGCAGCATTTCAAACCAGAAGGCTCTGATCTCTTCATAGGGAGGCTCATACAAGCCTAGGGAGAATGAAGAGTTTTTCTGCCTTGTTGGATTGTCGTCACTTAAGCTTCATTCAAAGCAGAATTGTTTGCTGCATGCTGAATATTCTCTAGACAGTTCTTCCTGTGCTGAGACCTACATGGAGATGAAGCAGCAAGCAAGGAAACCTAACAGGATGCCTCAACCACATGTTTGAGACTATCTAAATGCAGTATTTGTTTCACACTCTCTTTTCCAGGGAAGGCAAGATTTCTCCCAGCCCTGATCTTAGCAGCTGTCATAGTAATGTTGAAGTAGGGCGCACAGCAGTTTCAACTACGACTCAAGCTCATGGTGTCATCTGTAAAAACATGCACTAAAAGAAGGTCCCAAACTAATAATAAATAGCAATTTAGAATACAAAATTTATAATTTAAGGTCCCAATTCTGTTATGCACTGTACCTGCTTCTCTGGCAGAAAGTCTTGTTGTAATTAGTGAGATTCAGCCTAGATATATCAAAGTATTTCAAAACACATGTAGAATCGAGACCGATCAGCATCAGCAATGAGAGAAAAGGCATGCAACATACACGCAGGATGCTGAAGAGTGGCAGGCAGGTAACTTGCTAGCTAAAGCCCTTGACTAGAAAGCCGTTGCTGTACTTCATTGATATTTCACATTAAATAATCTGCCAGTACTCAGAAACACTTGAGAGTGCTAGCAGAGACAGGGTCAAGATAGCAGCTCTGGGAGGCAGAATTCTTGAGTTTAAGTGTTCTCAGGCTGAGAAGGGTTGAGACCTTGCCTCTCTTGTGCCTAGGGAGTGCATGCTAACTTCTAGCAAATATTTTTAAGCTGGGGCAACAGTTAAGCACCCCCTTCACCCCTGGGGGGGGATCACCTCTCTGCCTCTATAATGACAGTAAGCAGGTGCCTACATTCATTGCACAGAGCAAGATGTTGCTGCATACAGATGGGGAATGTCTAGGCTTAAGATGTGGACACTCGATTAATCTGAGTGCCCACACTGTACTGGGGCTGATGAACAGGGGATTTCTGTCCGCTTAGGTTTTCTCCAGTGCCAATGCTGCATCTTTCCCCAATTTTTAATTAACTGCTTTGACAGAGGAGGGGCTGACGTGCACATTTCCCATGCATGCTATCTTTCCCTCTCATATAGAGAGGGAAAAGATAGATAACATAGATAACATAGGACATAGATAACAGCTTCAGCTCTGTCTAGGATCTCTACGAAACTCAGTCCCACAGAACTAATCACCAGAGCACGTGCTGCATTTAGTAAGTCTGAGGAAGGGTGTAATGCAGCAAAGACCCGGCTGACAGAAGCACAGAGCATGCCAATGTAGATTACAGCAGATGTCTGCTGAAAGAAGAGCTGAGATATTTAAAAAATCTTAATTTGCTTAGTTTTCCACTACTGGCGGTCTCTGGGATAGCATGTTATTAATGACAACCTCTGCACAACTACAGCCGCAGCCTGAGAGTAAAATATCAGCCGAGTGTTAGGCCAGCTGAGCTGCTGGGAAACACGGAGCGAGCTGGGCAGGAATGCACTGCTGTGGTCCAGCCAGTGCCTCTGGCTTCTGTGCCGGTGCCTCTGATCCCACAAGAAGCATGTTTCCTTATCATCTCTTAACATAAAATCTCTCATGAATGATGAACCCACACGCACAAAGAGATTTTGCTGAATTACAGACAGCATTTTCTGTTACGTGCTCAAAAGAGAATGAATGAAGAAACTCATTGAGCAGATAAATAATTAAAGACTTTTGATAAATACTGCACATACCAGTAGTGTAAATGGAAGCTCCAGTGACACTGGAGAGCTATGATGTCTTCATGTTTCCCATTTGTTTGGCACGAAGGGACTTCTGCTTCCTTCTCTTGACTGTGTCCAGCTCAGTGTATCGGGACAGCTTGCTGAAAACCTGGAAGTCTTGATAGTTCCCACCCTGCTGTTTGTGCAGCTGTGTCTTATGTACCAGGAGGTGACACATTCTGTTATTGTGCTACACTCTATTTTATATACTGTATTACTATAGTCTATCACCCTGACCTGTCTTTGGTGCGACAACAGGCAGCCCAAATAGCACAGAATTTAAACTAATTATAACTGGTTTCCTTGTTTGTGAAAAACAGTGTTTGAAGGTTGAAGTATAAAGGGAATAGCCATTCCACCCCTTCTCCCTTCTGGCAGTTCCCTGAGCACTTTCTGAAATACCATTTATGAGTTCAGCTGTAGACCAACTTGACTGCTACAGTTTCTAGGTTTTAATTTGATCTCAGAGCAAAGCACAGCATGAGGACAATACTGGTTACTACTTATCTCATCCACTGTGGATGAGAAACCACAACCAAAGTTAGTAATGAAGATCAGGCTGGAGCTCGGTGGAGAGGCATCTGCTGCAGGGAGAGAACAGGCCAAGGACAATGTCTTTAGGCCTGGATGCAAGTTTTATTCTCCAGAGAGGACTGAACCACCCCAAGAACCTGAATGGTTTAATAAATGCATCAAGTTCTCTTGTATGGTGTAACACACGCTTTAGAGAGATCAGAGAAGAGCTGGGGAGTTTTGTCTTTCAGGAATTTACTTTGGTTTCTAAAGTTTGGTAAACGCAGCCTGAATAATGTTGTAATGAGCGCCTCAGGGACATGAAAAATAACTTACCACAACAGAGGAATGCAAGTGATTGGCACAGATAAACAGGAGCTACGGGTTCCCTGGAAACTGGGATAATCCACCTCTGAGAAGCAGAGCACCAGCCCTCCTGCTAACGGACTGGAATTTCTGCACTACACAGTGGGTCAGACTTGCTCCTTCCAAGGACCTTGGACACCCCAGCAGGTCCTGGTCCCTCAGTGATGAGGGAAATGCGCCGCTCCCCCCGGAGAGGAAATGGCCACTCATAGTGGAAGTCATGGTTTCAGTGCCAGAGAATCACTTACTACCTCGTTTGTGATGGCTCCACTGTCTCCTGGATGGAGGAAGGAAGCCTGGCAACTGCAGAGGAAGAGAGCAGGCAACAATCCTGCAAAACAACTCTGTCAGCTCTGAACTGGTGCTCAGGAGCTGTGATCCTGCTGCACAGCCAGGGATTTGTGCCGATGGCTGGGCTACCTAGGGAAGCTGCCAGCTAACTAGTGGATTTGCTGGGACGTTGGCAGTGCGGGAGCGGAGCTTCTGCGGCAAATAGAAACAAGGAGAACAAAGTGTTCGCAATTCCTTGGACAGTGAGTGAGCTGACACACAAACTTATTAATGTGAGCATCCAAAATGCTCATTTCTCCTGCGGGAGCCAGTGACTAGAGGCAAAGACAAATTCTCTCCCTCAAGCTCAGCTGCTTCAACACAAAAAATCTGAGTTAAGAGGCTGCTCTAAGGATTGCTTTTCCCCAAGGAGAGCTTAGAGCAGTTATTTTGGGCTATCTGAAGCGCAGGAACATTCCTGGGATTCTGCAATAAGCTTCAGAGTTGGGAAAACAGAATCTGCCAATCAGCCATGGTTCGGAAGGAGGCTACCAGTCATCTCCAAAAGCCAAATGTTGCTTTACCGTTGTTCTGCTTGGCCCGGCTGTAAAAGGTATGTGCCATAATGCATAATGCCCACATAATGGCATAATGCCCACAGGGAGAGCTTCTCTAAGGGTCAGATTAGGATTAGTTTTGATCTCTCTCTCCTCCCGAGCCCGTAACCCACCTATCTGGGACTTGCAGAGGACCACCGCTGTACTAACGGGCAGAGACCAGCTGTCCTGATTACACTCAGCATGACCAGGGATGCTTCCTGCAACCACAGCCTTACGCACACACAACGAGCGTGTAATCACTTGACGGGGAATTCCAGTGGAGAGCACTGGCCACGGGAGGCCATGCTGATGGTCCACCGGCAAGTGTTGCACCGCTACGTGCCATTTTTGGGAGGAGGTGTAACTAGCTATGTCACCCTGCAGAGCAGGCTGAAAATAGGATTGCACTCGCTGTGCCATGTGGCTCAGTGGTATGTCAGGACATGTATTTTTAGGAAATTCCTCCTTTGGGCAGAAAGGGTGAAGTACTTGGCCTGGTTTGCAGGCTACTGGCTTTGCCCAGATCTTTCACACTAGAGTGTGGGAGCACGTTAGCCACCAAGTCGGTCTGTGGATGCCCTTAGTGCCGGGGTACAGTGCTAAGTCCTAGTTACCTACTGATCAGGGTGGTTGTACAAGGGTAGAAGACAGCTGGTCTGCTGCTGTGCTTTTCTTTGTCTCAATGCATGCACACTCGCTCTCTCTCTTTGCTGGTGCTTTTCAGAGAGGGAACTGACCTCCAACAGAGCAGGGATGGAGAAAAATGTAAGGGAAGATCAATGTCTTAGGAAGAATATGGTCTCCAAGGAGCAGCAATAAAAATGTACCTAGCAGAATGAATGTGAGGGGAGCTCAGAGAAGATAGCTCATGCAGAGAAAAGAGAGAGAGAGAAGGAAAAGCAGATGGTAAGTAAGGGATTTAAATAAGCTTCTGAAGAGGCAAAGAGGAGTCTGCCTTGGTAAGGTGCTTTTTGGGTGCAGCATAATGAAAAAATGCAGTACAACTCCATGCCCTGCCAGTTACTGATGCATAGACAGCGCTGTGACTTGTCCGACCCCATGAGGACAAGGTGAAGCAGCGTTGGACTCAGAATCAAATTCTTCTCTTTAACAGACACTTGCCAGCTTCCTCTTTCCCCCAGAACATCATTCCTATCAGGCAGTATGTGTTCAGCTCCAGCATCTGGGCTGTGATTTTTTGGCAGCTGCACAAAATCTCTGCTATTAAATCCCACCTGCCAGTCTCATGTCTGCTCCCACAGACCTTTGCCTGTTAGCAAATGTTTCGAAATCACACTGCCAGGCACAGCACATCCTGCAATCCTACCTCAGGCAAAAACCCTCATGCAAGGACTCCTTTTAACTTCAGTGGGCTGCAGGAAGGAAAGGCTAGAGGACAGGCTTCTGGATTACAGGCAGAAATACTCATTTAGGTCATGGCTTGCACTGCATTCCTTTCAGCACTAATGTAAACCAGCTATTTTCCCCATGAATTATCTGAATAACACTATTTTGTCTGTGACATTTTAAGAAGCTTTGAGACATGTTCCGTGCTATAGATGTGCAGTAAGAGAATTTTGTGAACTTTGTTCACCAGAATGTGTTCATGTGAAGTTTTTCTTCACTTCCTTACAAATTCTTCCTTTCCCTTCTCTTGCTTCTTAGCAGTCCCAGATGAGAAATGCCACCAATGTGATGTGTGCATACTGTATGTTGCTTCATTGTTGAAACAGTTCATTAGTAAACAAAGTGAACAAATAGCTTGATCATCTATCTGGAAAAGAGATCTACGCACAGAAGTAACTGCCATTTTTAATGTTGTACGGTGAGAAAGGACTTAAAATTCCACATAAATCATCTGCTGTAAGATTTCACAATATGACTTTCCCCAGCATGAACCTAGGCAATGAGGCTGCACTTTTGGTGCAAAAGGCAGTCTCTCTTGGAGATGGTCTAAGCTGCTTGATTATGGTATCTCTAAAATTGCAAACAAAAGAGACAATCAGTGCTTTTTGATGCGGACATCTGTCAGCAGAGAAATCACTGCTAACTATCATATAATAACCACACCAGACACTTCCATAGTAGTCATCTTTCTGGAAGTCAAGCATGAAAAAGCATGAAAAAAACCCTGTTACTCATCCAAGCACCAAGCATATTTTGTCTGGATCTGGTTGCGTTTCTGTAACTGTTCTGTAACTCCAAGGTGATGTGACAGATGGATACTTAAGGTCAAAATATTTAGCCAAGATATAGCAGTCAGTAACTATTTTTGTTGGCATGTAATTAAAGTATTTAGCTTTATACTCTAATATTTGCATTTTAGTTTTAGAAGCAATGTAAGTACACAGAGAGAAAGTGCCGATAGTCTCACATAAATACAAGCACAAGGAATTTGTAGAGAAATGGCTCAGCAGCAGAACTATCTAGTTGCACTTCACCATTCAGAGAAGTCCTTGCTCCTACAGAAGCACCATAGGAGCTGTCAGTTTGGCAGGTACATGGTTCTGCATGAGCTCTGAACAATGTTAAAGCAGCACAGCGCTGTCTAAAAACCATGTGCAGCAAGGAGTGTCTAATTGTCTTTTTATGGAAGGATTGACTCCAGACAAGCCTGCCATCGATAGAAATCATACACATGATTTCCTAAAGCATCTGCACACCTCCTTTGCAGGCATGGGCTCATCAGTGTGTCACTTAATTGATGAAAATGGAAAAAATAGTTGCAACCTCTCCAAAGACAACAGGTAAGGGGATGACGTCTAATGACTAAGTAACCTGGACCAGGTTTGAATCGACCGAAAACTCCTGTAGAGTATCTCTTGTTTAGATGGCACCAGAGGTGCCTGCACTACACACCAGTTATTTTGCTGGTTATATAGTTCAGCACTAGTCTAATGATGGATACTGTATTTGGAGGAGGGAAAAATTATTTTCTTGAGAACTGCCAGAAGAAAAATACTGGATCATCAGGAAAGAAGGTAAAATCAATCTCTCATGATTTGCAGCAAACTAGTGAAAAGACTCAACTGCCAAAATATAATGATCTAGGTAACTCCTGCAATCACATGGAAACATACATGTAAGCTACACTTTAGCACTGCCCACATATCTAAGCAAAAAAAAAAAAAAAAAAAAATCACAAACTCTATGAAGACTTTTTAATCCATGTGGGGTGAAAAGGACATTTACAGAGCAGTACAACCCCTAGTATTGCATCCATTCCCGAATCTAGCAAAGCCCTTTAATGAGGCTGACTTTGTGCTAGGAGGAACAAGCATGGGTACGTTAAATGAACCAGCCTGCATCTGTGAGATGCCCAGGGATGCAGCAATGTGGAAGAGAATCACCGCGTAGCAGTATGGCATGAGTGCAGTGCTCATGTGTCTGGGGAACGCCGGAGACAGCAAGTGAGGGAGAGGGGCACCTTCAGCTGTTGCTGTTGTTTCAAAGCCTCAACAAAACACAGGCTCCAGCAGCAGCCCCTGATGGAAATGATGTACTTGTAAAACATTTACATTTTCAGCAGGATGTTTCTAATTAAACTCAATTGGTTTGCACACCTGCTGGGAGTGACTGCTCTGCACCTCACCTCCCCTCCCTCTCCTAGTTGAGCACAGAGAGGATGCAACTGCCTAGGCTACCACATAGCACTGCGTTCCTTTTGTGCACTGACAGTAATTGAGAAAATGGATGGCAACAGCCATGTTTTTTGTTTGCTGCTGTTCTAGGAAGGGCCTCTTTTTCACCCCCCCACCCGAGCATAAGACTGCTCAGGTTTTACAGTCCTTTTGCAAGAACAGGGAACTGACAGGGCTTTGTGTAGTTTCCTGACTGTAGGGCATCGTGATTGATGCTGACAACAAGAAACCCCCCAGGACTGAGGAAAGGACCCGTACAGGTCCTGACTAGCATCAGATCGATGGGGAAAGGATGGTATTGAAGCATGCTATGGTTAGTAGTGCAAGGCAGAACAGCCAGCTGTCACTTATTAAACACTTTTTAGCCTGTCTTACGAGTGCAGCCTGACCTGAATGTGTTAAGAGAGGGTTTTATTGATACTGTGTTATATTCCGAGTTATTTACGGGTTTGCCTGGAAAGGTCTAAGACAACCAAACCTTTGGAGAAAACTGCTGAAACTGTGTGGACAGCCAGCAGGACCTCTGGTTTGTGATTGCTGTCCGAGGCTCCCTCTCTGCATCTTTACGGAGCCAGCATTTGTCAGTGAGATGTAAGTCATGCCTCAAAAGAATACTTGAATGTATTGGCCTTGTACTGCGGCATTGCCCTGCTGTGAAATGAGAAAAACGCATTTACTGTGCTGTGGCAGCAGGTAGGCATCCCAAATGTTCTCCCCTCCAACAAGCTCACTGGGTCAGAATAATTCTGTTTTGAATTGTACAGGACAGTCTCCTGGGTAACACGCTTCACAGCAATGCTCGGGGGGAACACGCCCCTGAATGCAAGGCAGTCAATGAGATTTATAATTACTGTGTTTTATAACCTCGTTCATTCAGGCAGGGAAGGATACTGCTGAAGAGACCTCAAACAAGAGAGATTATATATTCGCAGCTACATAAATAGTTGTTAATAAGATTCAAAACCTGGATGGCAGAAGGCGCTCTTTTGTCCACTGTGCTGTCCAGTGTAACACAAAAAATGCACAGACTAGTTTTAAACTCAGGCAGCAGTAGGGCATAAAACACTGACTTCGGCTACCCTCTCCCAGAGAAGGGGATGTAAAATACAATACACTCTGCTACCACCAAAATCTTCTGACTGCATTAAGCAAGGTCTTGGCTCAAGGCCAGGGTCCCAGCCACCCCTTTAGTGATAACGACCGCCCTTCCTCAGGGCACTAAGCACGGTCAGAATCCAGCTGCGTTTTCACACACGCACACGTGTAAATTGTCACAACATGGTGGTGGTGATGCTTCTGGGATGACAAACTGAACCTATAGATGTTTCATCCACAGCGAGCTCCATGCAAAGAACATTGTATTTTCAGAAAAGCCCCGAGGTCAAAAAAATAAATCTCCTGGTACAGTTTATCTGATGCTTTGTTTTTGAGTGTCCTTGATGCATAACAGCATGCTATCATCTCTAAAGATTAAAAACAATCCCTTCATATTGCTCTGCTAGGTATTTTCAAAGAAATTCATGCACAGATGAAAACAAATAAAAACAACGCCCGATGGCTCTGCAGGGATCCTGGGCCTCTAGTTTCAGCTAGTCTGGAGACAATTTTAAACAAACAGGGACCTCTTAAATTCTCGGCTACAGCTCCCGCGAGGACACGTTGGCAAAACTTCAGTAGCTTTAATGGGGAGAGGCTGGTTGAGGATTTTCAACATCATCTCCATTTTGTGGTTTTTAGGGTATAGCTTAACTAGGATCTAAAGCTTATCATGTGCAATACTGGATTTTCATTATTTTTTAAACTGGAGCTTCAAGATAACACCATCTTTGTTTAGAGTTTGTTTAAACAAAAATTCAGAGTAGCTAGGTTGGTTTTCATGATGTTGTGGTCTGGGGTTTTTGATGGACTAAGGCATGGGTGGAAAAAGTCACCCTCATCAATGCAGGACTGGGGCCCAAAATGACAGAATTAAATGCAGTAAACTGAGTGCGCCTCAGGCATGATGAAGGAACAATTCAGCTCGCTTCAGTTAACATGTCTTACTTTTATCCACTTGGCTTTACTGTTCAGAGGATCTGGCCCACTGTGAGAACGAAATCCCTCCCCCAGTCCCTGTTCTGCTTCCAGCCTTTGCTGCTGGCTAACTCTGAAGGACAGCTGCAGGAGTTTCTTAAGGAGAAATCTATGTGACACTGCTGCACTTAGGAAAAGGCTGAAAATAGGCTTTTTAGTTTTTCTTCACTCTTGCTTAGGCACTAACTTTGCTCAGGCTGAAAAATACTCTGCAAAGGCAGACTTGAGGGTTTGTTTTTTAAAGGTTGGGCAAACTCATTCACGAGATCACTTGCAAGGCAAAATAACTCCAGACAGAACTTGTGTAAGATGTTTGTGCCAAATACATACTGATTTAGAGGTGCTGGTGGGTACAGAGGATAACAGGGATAATGCTGAATACAAAACCATGCTCTGTTGCTGACGAACAGCCCCACACGCAGCGAACTGCAATGCATAAGAAGAAAGCCACAGCAGGTCACATTCAGATTGTACCTGCTGTGCACTTTCATTCCATTTTTTAAAAATCTCTCTTTTATTTTTAAATACCTTTATACCTGCTATGCACTGCCCACCTGCTTGTTTGCTCTTAAGCCTGTATGCTGGCTGGGTGTTCAAACCGCCCTCAAGTTTTTGGATAGGTATACATTAAAAAATCCTCCCATGGCCCTTCCTCACGCTCTTTAAGGTGTTAGACTTGTTGCTTATTAACTACTTTGTCCTTGTTAACCCTGGCCACCCCCTATCCTTTGCTGTGAGGCCAGGTCTGCTGACCACAACTACTGTTAGTTGGTTACTTGTGGTGTAAAAGCACTAGCAGCAACACTTTACAATGGACAGTATCGCAGAAAATCAGTTGCTTTCAAGGCCACCTTTGCCTATTCTCCTCTGGATGGGGATTACTGGAAGCACAGTGGCTTTGTCTGGAATAGTTACTTTCATCTCTTCCCTGGATTACCTCTTGAAGTACTGATGTCCCAACCTCCCGGAGCAGCTGTGGAAGCACCGGGTTCTTGTGTTGCATGCAGTCAGTGGAGGACAGTAATGTTCAGGCACACGGTTACTTAGGCTTGTCAAAGCTGTACCTAGCAGTGCTAGCCACCTGGGGAAGTGGGTGGCATCCACACCTACACAGCTGCTTCCCTAACCTCCTTCCTTGAGAACAAATCTTACCTAACAACTCAAGCCTAGGTAGTGTTAAAGGCACAGTACAGGTTTCACTTCCTTGCCCCAAGCACTGGGATACTGCCATAGATACCGAAAAGCCATGGTAATTCCTTTTAATTTGAAAAGTTTCACTTTTCACCATCAGCTCTGTGGTATCTGAGCAAAGGAATCCCTTCTAAAGGGAGCTCTCTTCTAACAGGAGATGCAGAGAAGCAGTCCCTCTGGTTCTTCTCAAACTGTGACACACTATATAATCACTGAGATGGAAAAAGATTGCAAGTTGTCTGGTTCAAAGTATGCAAAAATAGCAGGGATGCACTTCCAACAAGGCTGCTCTTCTGTCCCTATTTGATGCCAGCTTGTGAGAGTGAAATTGAGTAGCGAAAGACTATCAAGATTTAATCCATTTACAGAATTTTGGTTATATGAATTTGATTTGAAAGGATTTGTGCTACATGTGTGTATCATGACTTGTCATAGCTGCTTGCATTGACACTAAATTATGTGAGCACTCTGATTCCAGAGACTAGCTAGACTAGTAAAATCAGTACAGCTGACCAAGCTAAAAATAAATTTTAAAAAAATGATTTTTTTTTTTTTTTTGCTGCCTTTTGGCTCAAGGATCTCACATATACACCATTTTTACTTTGTGATGCTGCTATATTCGATGCTGCTATTTTATATTTGCTTGTTTAGGAAAGCTGATTTCAAACAATGGGTTACTTCCAAACCATTTCCTTTGATGATTGTCCATTCACTATTCAAAGTAAGAGACTAGTTTAAAATGGTATATGCTTCCAGTCTGTCTGATTTGCTGTATCAGCCAGTGAATAGTATATAATAGAGGATTTCTCAGAGAACGCTAAGTCTATGAGTTCAGAAAGTCTTTTAACCACTGGTGACTACGGTGACATTCAAAGAAAAATAATTTAAAGCTGCAGAAATGTGAAATTAACACTTATCTCAAATACACAATCATTTATCATTAGTGAAAAGCAGTTATGAGATTTCAAGGTTGCTTGTTTGACCTATTTGTGGTATTCTAGGAACAACAGCAAGGAATCCTGAAGTGAGGGTTTCTGCTCCTGAAGCCTGGAAATGTCCAGGGCTTGTGGGTTTTATCAGCCTCTCTCCACATTGATTTACTTTTTTTGCTCTCAAGGCAAGACACTTTTCAGGCAAAAAGGATACCAAATGGTCCATGAACCTGGTGCTGAAGATACTGCAGGCAATTTTGCTCTTAATGTGCATGAAATATGTGCAGAATCTTTTACTCCTACTGAAGTCAGAAGGAAAACTGACATGTGCTTGTACTGCAGAAGCCTGTCCTGAACTATCCTCATGTACATAATCTCAGTTCAGAAAAGACTTAAATGCTGTAGGGTCTGGCTCTATGTTAACAAGTCTATAAACTCCCCTACAACATCAACCTTCAAGCCTTGCAGTGCAGTAAGGGATCATATGGGACTTCACAAGTGCTCTGCTGTGGCATTTGTTTACTTTGACCTAGCTTCATTTGTCTGTATTAGTCACTTCTGTGCTCTGTCAAGCTGCAAGTGACAGCCTCAGAGAGAAAATACCACAGCCTACCAATCTGGCACTAAAATTAATCTAACTAGAAGTTCAGAAATTCTATAGATTTTGTTTAGATGCAAGGGAATAATACTGCTCTCTTATTAAAAACCACACAATCCCATATTAGTGCCAAACCTGTTCACCATTAGCTGCTTAGGGAAACACTGCCCAGGGGAGTATTTACATAAAGATGAAGCTAACATTTCTCTTTGTTTAAAAAAATAATCACAATCTCAGAGCTCCTTGACAATTTCTTTTAAATGCAATTCATAGTTCAGCTTTCACGACCAATTACGTTTGGCCAGGTTGGTATGTTATGTGTAGGCGCATTGAACAAGTGCTAAATTTCACTTCACGAGGAAGGAGAGGCGGTGGGTAGCCCTATACGTTAGGAAGTATTTTGACTGTCTAGAGCTTAATGATGAGGATGATAGGGTTGAGTGTTTATGGGTAAGAATCAGGAGGATGGCCAACAAGGCAGGTACCATGGCAGGAGTCTGTTACAGACCACCCAACCAGGATGAAAAGGCAGACAAAATATCCTATAAGCAGCTGGGAGAGGTCTCACAGTTGCTAGCCCTTGTTCTCATGGGAGATTTCAACTTACCAGATGTCTGCTGGAAATAGAATGCAGCAGAGAGAAAACGGTCCAGGAGGTTCCTGGAGTGTGTGGAAGAGAACTCCCTGACGCAGCTGGTGAGAGAGACAGCTAGGGAAGGTGCCCCACTGGACTTGCTGTTTGTGAACAGAGAAGGGCTTGTGGGTGATGTGATGGCTGGAGGCCGTCTTGGGCCCACCGATCACAAAATGATAGAGGTTTTGATTCCTGGAGAAGTAAGGAGGGAGGTCA
>JAVJGJ010000032.1:16715379-16731523 GCA_035590215.1 Microhierax caerulescens
TAGAGGTTTTGATTCCTGGAGAAGTAAGGAGGGAGGTCAGCAGAACCACTGCCTTGAACTTCCAGAGGGCAGACTTCAGCCTGTCTAGAAGAGTGGTTGACAGAGTCCCTTGGGAGGCATTCCGGAGGGGCAAAGGAGTTCAGGAAAGGCTGGACATTCTTTAAGAAGGAAAGCTTGAAGGCTCAGGAGTGGACCATCCCCATGTGCTAAAAGACAAGCCAGCAGGGAAGAAAAGTGGCCTGGCTGAACAGACAGCTTTGGCTGGAAGCCAGGCAAAAAAGGAGAATTCAAGACCTTTAGAAGAAGGGGCAGGCAACTCAGGAGGACTACAAAGATGTCATGAGGTTATGCAGGGAGAAAATCAGAAGGGCCAACTAGAACTTAACCTGGCTACTGCCATAAAAGACAATAAAAAACATTTATGTAAATCCATTAGTTACAAAAGAAGGGCTAAGAAGAATCTCCATCCTTTATTGGACGTGGGGGAAAACACAGTGGCAAAGGGCGAGGAAAAGGCTGAGGTACTTAATGCCTTTGCCTCAGTCTTTAATAGTAAGATCAGTTGTTCTCTGGGTACCCAACCCCTGAGCTGGAAGACAGGGACCGGGAGCAGAATGAAGCCCCCATAATCTGAGGGGAAACCGTCAGTGACCTGCTACACCACACCTGGTAGAGACACGAGAGCCAAAGCGTGGGTGGTGGTTTCCCAGTGGCTCTCTGTATTGAATTTGCATGGCAAGGTTTCGGTAGCAGTGGGGCTACAGTGTGGCCAAGGTCAACCCACGACACCCTCCGTTTCAGGTATTTCAGGTATTCATTGCCCTCACCCAGACTCCACTCTACTTGCTTCAGGACCACTAACTGCTTACAAACAAGGCTTCTCTCTTTCGACAAATTAAACTCCTCCTGCCTTAGCTTGGCTAGATCTGCAAGAAGTGCTCTTTAGGATCTGGCTCTTTAGTTTCTTGGTCTGCTCTACCCTGGGGCACTGCCCACTTACCAAATGGCACTGGGGACCTGTGTACTTTCAAAAGCACCAGACCCCAATCAGAAGAGATTGCACAGGGGACACAGGAGATGCTCCTTCCATCTAGGGTTTCCTAACCAAATCTGAGCCTGTTAAAACCAGCTGACACTACATGTCTTGTAGCTCTGAGGTACACAAACGCGTGTGTGAACACACAGACACACGTATTTACTTCCCTGCTATAGACCACAGGGGATGCCAGAACCGTTCCAGCAGCTTGGCTGTTTACAAACACTGAAAGCATAAAATTATGAGGTCACATCAGGGTGCCTCCTACCAAAAGTGTCTTACTCCAACAGCTTTCCAATGACTAGTGATTTCCCAACAGGCCTAACTTTTTCACATTTCCTTTCGTTTATTCATGTTGCCTTGGGCAATAACATTCCTTACTGTCTACAACGTTGAAAAAAAAGCCTGAATACTGTGTGGCTTTCTGTACTAAGGGCACTGTGGGTTACTGAAAAATCTAGTGTCGATACCAAAGCCTCAGCATAACTCAGAGATGGCAGCTCTGTACTTTATTTCAGCATTGACCAAACTTTATCTTTTACTTATTCTGAGTGTAAGTGTCTCACTTGCTCTAAGTGATCCCTATATGCGATTTGCCTCTGGCCCTTAACAACGCAGGTCTTGCTTGTCCTTTCAGTGCCCCTGCCTCCCTGCAGCTTTAGGAGGAACTGCATTTGCTGAACAGTGGCATCTTGCACCTGGGGTGGAATAACACCATGCAACAGCATGGGCTGGACACCAACTTGGGAGAAGCAGCTCTGAAGAAAAGGACTTGGGGATATTGGTGGACAATAACAGAGCATGAGTCAGCAGGGCACCTGTGCAGTGCTGAAAGCTAATGGCACGCTGTATCTTTTACATTTACATACACTACCTAATAAGCACAGCAGACTGAAAGTAATTATTTCCTTCTATTTGGCATCGATCTGGAGTGCTGTCGCCATTTTTGGGTTCCCCAGTACCAAGCAATGATGACAAACTGGAGAAGGGCAGGTGGAGGGCCACTGAAAGGGCTGGGGGGGATCATGATACTGTAAAGAGTCTGAGAGAGGAACATTTATCCAGCCTCTCCCTCTCCAGGCTAAGGAGGTATCCGATTGCCATCTTCTGCTACTTAATGGGTGACTGGCAAAAAGATGGGACCTAACTTTTCTCAGATGTGCTCAGCTGTAACAGATAAAGGTACAGCAAGGGAAATACTGGTTCATTAGCTGTTAAGAAAAAATTCTTCACAAGAACCGGTGCAAAATCAGAACATGGGCCCAGGGAGGTGGTGGAATATCCATCCTTGGAAATACTCAAAACTCAGCTGGACAGGGCCCTGAGCTACCTGGCTGTGTATTTGAAGCTGGCCCCACCGTGAGCAGCAAGTGAACCAGACGGCTTCCAGAGGAAAGGTCCTTTCCCACCTAAATTCTTCTATGATTCTAATGTGCCTCATGGTATGTGTGCTAAGATACTAAGCACACTAATATATCATCACTGGTGTCAGGTATCATCACCACTTCCATCAGCTGGAACACTGCCGAGCTGACTCAAATACTGTACATCTTGTCTAAATGCAATTAAAGAGGCACATGGCAATTTCTGTGTATCCCAATTAGCCTTGCTCATACCCTGTCTGTTGACATTCAAAACTGGCTGACTTGGAGGCCTCTTCCCCACTCAATTCAGAGCTTATATTGAACTTCCCTGGTTTGTTGCAAATCTTACCAAGGCTCACAAAGTAAGGCCCTCCTTCAGAGTCACATTAACCACAAATTTGGATTTGGGGGGAATCAAAGCAAAGCTCACACACTACAAACCTAATGAATCAAACCCTAAAAGATTAGCGTTCTTGCATAAAGCACCAAACCCCACACAGCTCCACAGACCAGCCTCTTCTTTTATTGCTCTGCTTTTAGGATGTAAAAGGAGCCGTGGCAGCTGATGGCCCTCCCACATTGGCATCTATTATTGTAATGCTAAATGCTAGCTCCTATCACCCCTGTAATCCTGTTTGGGAAGCTCTGCTACAGTGTTTACATTCTTATCTTTGTTTAGTCAATGCTGGCAAATAAAAGCACAAACAATCTCCACTGTACAGCTTGGCACTACTGAGATGCTGCCATTTGTGTTCCAGATGATTTTTATTTGCAGTCTCTTATGCTGGTGACAATCTTGGAAAGCAGATACAGTTACATCACTTACCAGGCTGTAAAACTGATGTTTTTATGAGCCTACACTTTGTATTAAAATGAATGCTGAACAGGTGAACACAAGCAATAAGAGAACTGGGCTAAATATAAGCACACCAATGCAGTAATTTCTCTGGAACAACTCAAGTGGAATTTCACCTCATTTCCTGCCTTAGGCCATGCATCTTAGGAGATACTCAACCGACTCGTGACTAATTTAAAGAGGTATGTGATCTATACAAACACACACGGCACCCACTTTAATTGTACAGTCTCCCTATATCTTCAGGGAAAGAACAGAGGCAGACTCTTCCACAAGGTAAAGCAGAGCAGGAACCTAAACAAAGAGGCTCTGCACCAACACTGGAGAAGTGCCTCTCTCTGGGCAACAGCTGGAGAAAGTGATGAACTCATCTACCTAAGCTAAAGGCTGAGAACTAAGCAACATGAATTTTCACCTATGACTTTAAAACACCTAAAATGGAATTGCCACCTCAGACTCTCAGAAGCAAAGAGGAAGAATTAAATCACATTGTTTTGTTTATTTCTTACAAAGTTGATGGCTATTAAGTGTAGCACAACAGGAAAAATCACTACCCACCCAACTTCCAAAAATACTAGTTATGAGGACCCATTTAAGCGAACATATTCAACAATGCTAGCAAACTGCATGACTAAAGAGAGCAACCACAAGACATAGATGCTTAAGCCTGTTTCTGATTAAGCATCTCACAGTTGGTATGCTGCACCCAACCACTGCCTCCGGTCTATGCCCTGGCTGATGCAGGAAAGGCTTGGGTAACTACACTGGTCATAAATCTCCCCATTGAAATGTGATTAGCTTGAAAATCCCCCGTTGTTCTGTCAGGGAGCTGAAGGAGGTGCAAATCCACTCAATTACATCTTGCAGATACGTATCTAAGGAGAACACATGGCTTTTGGTGATATATGGAAACTACCAGGTTACACCTTCAGACAGTTTATACAGTATCTCCTTCCAAATTAGCATTCTTGCCATCTGATTCTCATTAGACTGACTCAACTGTTTTCTTAATCTTATATTTTTCCTCCCAAGGGATTAACATCGATTTTTTTGTCTTGCGCACACACAGGAAGGTCATGCTGTTTCCTACAGGGTGGATTCATTCAATAAGGAACTGCGCTATTAAACCTGACTTGACATTATTGTCAATAGAGCTGAGCTGCCACAATGGTGCTTATTTTTAAGAGAATTTCAATGCAACTCTCCTGAGCCTGTAGTTCCTGAGCTACATCCATCATTCTACTCCATGACACACACAAGCCACTTGACAACTCTTTAGAAATATATACACAAAACGAAGGTCAGGGCTGTGTGCCAGGGAAGCTCCACTAACATTCAAACTCCACCTCTGATTTAAAAAATAATGAAACAAAATAATTACAAAATGCCTCTGTGAATAAAAGTTCTTCAACAGAAGAGGGAAACAGGAAGGCAGGATAGCAGGTGGGCCTGGATATCTTTAACTGGACACTCTGGGTTTCACGTCATATGTGAAAACAGTATGAATCCAGTCACTGGTGGTCTTGGCAGCTCACAGGCCTGAATGGATAAGCACTATTTCGGATTTGGTTAAGTCCTACTTACAGGGACCTTCAGGGATGCCCCCTCCCTCCCTTGTAAACTGATGAAGCTCCAGTATCAGAGGGGTCAGATTGTTCTTCCCACATCTTGTCCCGGAAGGCTGCTTCAGAACCCAATGGCCAGGAACCCTCTTTCAACCTCCAGCAACAATTTATAGCAGATAAAGCTGTATCCTTCAGCTGACGCAGCTTTTCTCTCCCCACAGCATTCACTACTTGTTTCCACACATACCTGCAGAGAGCAAATGTATCCCTCCCCAGTCTTTATTTTGCTACCCTGACAAGTCATGCTCTCTCTTGCCCATCCCTGACCATCGTAAGGGGTTTGGGTATTTTTTCACCACTAATTTTCCTGCCGGGGATTCTCTCTCTTGAGCACTTTCGCAATAACATGGGCAAAGGTCACATTAGCAATATTAAACAGCAGCTCATTGATAGACTGGATCTTTATAGAAGCATAAGGAAGGATGAGAGGGAAGGAGCAAGAGGAGTGTTTTCAACACGTAAAAAATGCACAAGTTCAGATGTCACAAACAGGAAACCTGTATTAAGTTCCTGCCTCAGGAGTCAAAATTTTCCAAATGGCTGAGAAGTTCCTCCTAGTTTCTTGGTTCTAGACTGTTTGTTGTTTTCAGACACTCCTCCAACACTACTGGAAGAAGCTCCTGACCTAATGACACTTTCAGATTCTTTGTAGTGAATTTTACCTTTATTGGACAAAACCTGCAAATAAATAACATTGAAAGAGCCTTCTGGGGCAAATCAGGGTTGGGTTCACCTCTTGCAGAAATCTACAAGGCAGAGCAGGGACAGAAAAGGAAGAAACCACCTGCTGAATGGCTAACAGAAGACAAAAATAATTGTAACTGTTTCTGGTCAAAGCTTTACCTTAGTATTTTAAAGTAAGCAGCAGTCTAAGCTTTTTGCTGTCTCTTCAACCTTCCTTCCAATTCCTTCCCCTCCCCTGCTCTCTTATACACCTATATATTACCATTTGCCTATTCTCCAAATGTATGGGAGAAATGCAGTGCGCTGAGCAGAAAAAAAAAATGGTAAGAAAAACTATTAACAGCATAGAGAGCTTTCCCCACACTGAGGAAAAACTTATGGAGTGGGCCAAACTGTTTAAATGTTTTGTACTACCATAGTAGTCCACAAATACGCTGCTGGAGACTAGAATTTAGCAAATTCACCCTTCAAGTGTTTTCTTGTACACTCCATATTAGGTAGACCCAAGAGTCCCAGAGCCTGCAGCTCCCCAAGCTGCATCTCAGCAGACGTCACTGCTCTTCCTTTGGGTTGCTATCATCTCCTGTTGACTGTCACTATTACTTACTGAAGGGGGAGGGGGGGGGAAGGCACTTTGTTCAAGGGTGCTCCATTTTTTGAAAGGCTTGTAATGTCTGCCTACTCAAATGCTTTTTCTACCTTTAGGTCTGTCATCTCTCTCACAAATCCAAGCCTGTTCCCACCAGGGGAAACCGCAGAACTGTACTAGTACAAAGATGTTCTGCTTGTGCTAAATTTGTGGAGCAGAAGGATACATTCACTGTCAGAGAAAGGAAGCACCCCCCTTCCCCCTCCCGCAAAAATCTATTTTTTGCAGGCGTTGTCATATCGTATCCCCAGGAAGAGGAGAGGGCTGTGCTAGAAAGTCGTCAGATTCACATTTGCCTCTGTTTTACTCTTGTCCTTCACAGCACCGCTGTAACGATTTATCAGTACAATGGAGGGCAAGGCACAACGCACCGGCAGGGCAGACTCCTCTAATGAAAACAAATCCTTGCGAGAGGAAAAAACAGTTCAGATCTGCCTCCTAAATCCCACTCCCACCACTGTAGTGTTTCCATTGCTACTTACATTTAGGGACATAAGGGTACTCAGAGCTGTAAAGCACATCGTTTGTGCTGAACAGTCGCAGTACTTTGGCCAAAACAATTTCTAGTCCAAAAGCCCATAGGAATCAAGAGATATAATTAGGATAAATAAGATTTTGCGCTTACAGAGCGCCTGTCATCTGAAAGTATGTGCAGAGATTAATTAAGCTCCACAAACCCCAGATGAAGTAGATTAGTCGCTTCATCCCTTTACAGAGGTTTAGGGCGAAGCGTGACACAACCGCAGCTGCAAGTGCGGCGGAGCTGGCGGTGCCCGGGGTGGGAGCGCCAGGGCTCCAGCTCCGCTCCAGCCCGCTCCAGCGCTGCCTTCCATGGAAACTGCCTGAGCCGCAGTTCTCTGCTCTCTGCAAGAGGAAGGACCCACCCTGTTGCACAACAGAAGCAAAGCCCTTGCCTGAAGTGTTTTGATAAATACCATGAAACCGTACTCGGTTTGTAAAGAGAAACCAAGAGCTCGCTCGCTCTCCTGCATTCGCTTTGGGTGCTCCCACTCGCTCTAAAATGCCAAGAAATCACCTCTGTGTCAGCAACCCCCCCAAAAAACTGTCCTAGTAACATGGCTTGTGGCTTCAAAGGTTTGGAGGACATGGCATACGTAATTCTTAAGTACTTTAATCTGCAATATTGGTTATCATTTTCCTGTTTCTATGCATTTTACTATATCAGAACTAAGAAGCCACATTGACCTACGATCACACAGACACAACGTAATTAAAAACTATAGTCAATACATACATCAAAACCTTAAAAGAACCCTCCCTTGAAGCAGGTTTTACATTCAGAAATTCTGGATAATAACTATAAATAATAAACATATCTCATACCATCCAAAAATATTTAAAGCAATGAACTCAATGTCTATATGTATTTAAGGAAAAAAAAAAACAAAAACACTTTTAAAAGTAGTGTTCCTAGTAAAGCTTAAATTGTTTTGTATGTCAAAGAACAGTTAGAAATTCACTTTTCTGTCACTGTCTACTGAAATTCAAGTTCTTACAACAGCAATTTCTCATAGATTCCCTTTAAGCAGTACCTGTGATAATGAAAAATATTCTCAGTATCACAGAAGTAGTACAACTATCCACTTAATCAAAACTACCCAGTTGCTAACTCTGCTTATCACCTTTGCCAAAACAAAACAAGAGCAGGAAGAACATAAAATGCAGTCAGGAAGAAAAATCTCCAGGACAGATAAAAACAGGTCGCTCATTGTGTCTGTAGATACAATTATCCACCTATTACGCTCAGGACAAACGCACAGTTGTCCTAACTACAGGGCGATGCATTTTAATTGTGATGTTAAATTTTCTGTACACAACTATAAAAAAAACTGAGTAAGAAATGTCACTAAAAAATGGAAACAGACCACGGCATACTTATCTACAAAATAGCAAACAAACTCGATAAAGTACAGACATAAAGCAGCTCCTTAGATGATAAATTACTCTATTAATGTGAAAACTATGCTCTTTTGTGCCCACATTTAAGCATAGAAAGCATTCTAACTTCAGCTTTCAAGGTAAAAATGCTTTTAATTAGGGGCTAGCTACCTTACAAGACACACAGACCTTGGTATGATGGAGCTATGATAATTTACCCACGCTGAGAATGTGCCCCATGATTTATATGATTACTTCATGGCAGCATGAAACAAATCCCCAAGGAAGTAACGCATGTCATCCTTGAAAATATTAAGCAATCAAGCCATGTTTTTATTATGTGAATGGATGCCTTTGAAAACAAGGATGCATGCACCATACTGTGAGGTAAAATGAAACAAATGAACAGAAATAATTCATTTCCATGTTCTAATCAGTGGAAACTGTAGTCTTTCAAATTATACTGATGCTACCAAATGTGAGTCTGGAGACAATAGGTTGACTCTTCTATGAAATGAACATGAAATTGCATCCTAAATACACAATGAAGGCCAAATTAAACAGTCCAAGGCTCTTCCTTTGTAAAGGCTCTTTCTTTTCATCCAGTCCTTGCATCCAACTGAACAATTAAGAGCAAAAGATTGAAACAAAGCATCATATAGTTTTTAAACGCTCAAATCTAATCAAACCCAATGTACTTATCTCAGGCAAAAGGAACATAATCTATAAAAAAAATCCTGTCTCAATCAACCTCTTCATCTTCTAGCATTACCAGCAGAGAGAAATTTGCGTTGCACCAGCTAAAAGGAAGTCTCTGGCAAGCACAATGAAGAATATATATCAACAACCAGAACTGCATGCATGCTTCCTGGCTGCGCTGTATTCGCAGACTGGGATACTGACATCTCTGTCAAGCACCTAGGACAACACTGTTACACTGCTATTATGAAATCACCATGCATTCATTAGCGATGCTGACCATAAAAAAAAAAAATTACAAAAATCTAGCCCCTATACAGGCACAAGGAGATGGAAACAAGAGCTGTGATAATGAGAACAGGCTAATACAAAACATTTGAAATAGAACATTGAATTTGTATGAAAATTTATATAGATAACTACATGAGTAGAAGACCACAAGACAGTGAGTTTTTTTAAACAGTAAGTCTACAACACTGCCTTTGAAGCTAAGCTTATTTTTTGTAAGTGCATTATTTACTCTAGCCTTCTCACCTTAAACAGAACTGTAAGAAGTTTAGAGAGAGGCCACAACAATAATGAAGGGAATGGGACTGGTTCAGTGACAGGTATCTATGAAATCAGTAACGGGAGGAAGGATGAATAGTTATCAGTGGTATGTTATGTCTTCCAAAAAAAGAACAAGGTGCATCAACGTGGCTAGGAAGAGCTGCATCAAGAATGTACAAAATCTGGCAATTCTTTGTACAGCAGAAAGCAGACCTGCAGGTCTCCTTGCTGAAGGGTACTATGAATGCTGAACACTAACAAAGGCTCAAGACAAGGTCAAGAAGGAGAAATCCACTGTGAATTACTAAGCAAGAAGAATCTACACCTACTTCAGGATGTCCCTGAGCTAAGTCATAACCTCAGAAGTACCATATATGTCTGCCCTGCTCTTGTTCTTTCCTAGGCACTTCCTTTTGCTGCTGTCGGAGAGAACTAGTTGAACCTCTGGTCTGACCCAGTAGTTGTGCCAATACTGCACTTAGTATCTACCTGCAGGAAAATTTCCTGGTATTAGCTTCCAATTCACTTTGCCGGGGGGATGACTGGATGGAAGGCTGCTTTGCTAAAAAGCACCTGGTGGACAACAAGCTGGCCATGAGCCAGCAAGGTGCCCTTGCAGCAAAGGCAGCTAACAGTATCCTGGGCTGCATTAAGAGGAGCATTGCCAGCAGGTCGAGGGAGGTGATCCTTCCCCTCCACTCAGGACTGGTGAGGCCATACCTGGAGTACTGTGTCCAGTTCTGGACTCCCCAGTACAGGAAGGACACGGACATACTGGAGAAAGTCTAGCAAAGGGCCACTGAGATCATTAAGGGACTGAAGCATCGGTCATACACTGAGAAGCCCAGAGAGCTGGGACTGTTCAGCCTGGAAAAGTCTCAGGTGGGTCCTTACCAATATGGTTAAACATCTGATAGTAAGGTGTAAAAAAGATGGACCCAAACTATTCTCAGTGGTATCCAGTGACTGCATGGGAACAAACTGAATCACAAGAAATTCCATTTAAACATGAGGAAAAGCTTTGTTTACTGTAAGGGTGATCAAAACACTGGAACAGGTTGCCCAGAGAGACTGTGGAGTCTCCATCCTTGGAAATATTCAAACCCCAGCTGGACACAGTCCTGGCACCCTGCTCTAGCTGAACCTGCTTGAGCAGGCGGTTAGACTACATGATCTCCCAAGATGCCTTCCAGCCTCATCCGTTCCGTGATTTTGTTATGTGCCTGATACCTCCCAAACTGCATTCACCATAGGAACTTCTCCCAAAAATAAACAGGCCTGCCTGGGGGAAGGCCAAAACCTACACTAATCTCAGAAAAACCAGCCTGCAGCCAATTTGTTGGCCCAGCTTAGGTGCCTTATACTCAGGTGAGTGGGAAGCTTGTTTTTCCATCTTCATTTGGAGGGTACCATATGAGTACCCAGCCCTTCTGCATGGCTGCCAATCTCATGTTTTGTGGTGCAGGTGACAGTCTGAGAAAAAGCAGAACTCTCATGATTAGTACAACTGGCATTACCTGTATATTCTATTTGACTTGATTATGGAACAAATCAAATACATTTTCAGTAGATTATGTTTTCCACCCATTTATGTGGTCACAACAGAACACAGGAACACATTATGAAGACTGCTTTCCATTTCAACCTTCAGAAAAACTCACCAAACAAAACCCAATATATATTTCACTTTGTTTTGCTATCAGGCATAAGGATGAGGCAGTGCAGACAGCTATGAGGCATTCTGCTAACAACCGTATCATCCTTGCCCCAGCCTTCAAGAGAAGTAAGGAATCATTACAATCTTCCACTGCAATCAATAAAACTCAAGTACGAGTCAAGTGAATTTTTTTTGTTTTGACGGTATTTTTTGTTGTTTTCATTAAATCTGGCACTGGTGGAGATGAGGATGGCCATTTCCCTCCCTTTTAAATACACGATTCTCTTTCTTCTTCCCTAACTAACACATGCTGAGAATTGCTCTAATGCAGCAAAATGCTATGTGAGATGCATGCTGGGCAGGAGTCCTCTGAATATCTCAGTGTATTTTTAGTTTATCTTGCAATATTATGTATGGAGCTTTGGGACTCAAATCCAACACGCTGGCATTGATTTTCTCCTCTGAATCAAAAGGGAAAACAGTACTGAATGAACTGTGGCTGGGAACTAGCAAATTTCAGTGTCCTTCTCTAGTGACACGTAGGTAGATGGATTTGTGTATCGCTTTAAAAGGTGTCATTTGCCCCAGCTTATGTTATACTTTCTGACTTGATTGGACACATGCCAGTTTTGTCATCACCATCCCAGAGCTGTGTGCATCATGATGTTATATAACTAAATTTGGTACACACTGAAAGAAGTCATAGTTATTTGGCTTTGTGCTATCAAGAGATTAGCATCTGGCATGGCTGACTAGGCACAGTGTAAGACAAAGGGATACGGGCTAAGCTCGTTTCTGGATCAATGAAGATACCTACTCAGTGGAAACTCCATCAGCCCCCCCTGGGAGGGAGATGTGCTTTATGATCTTTGCAAGCAGGCCCCTGAAGGAGCCTGTGAAAGGTAAGAAGGAGAAAAGAACAGGGCTGTTCTAGTAAAGGGAGGGAAGACAGAAATGTGAGACAGAATGAGGAGAAATGTGGAAAAAAGCCCCTAGCAAGTCATATTTCTTGAAGAGAGCCATGGTCCTACAGTATGTGCAGTTTCTAGAGTCCAATCCAAACGAATTGTTTCTGACAGCAAAGAGTTATTCCATCAAAGGAGTAGCTCCACATGTCACCAGGAGTATTTGGCACATAAGTACCCCTCCCAGTAGCCCCAAAAACTGATTAGATGCATTTTTTCCAAACGTGCTCAACAGATGTACTTCCTTAGATTAGGTGCTAGCCAGCACTACTGACTTTGTACAGGCCATTGTTGGAGTCAATACAGGTGTAAATATGCTGTGGTATCACTTACAACTGTGAGTGCTAGCAACAAGCAGCACAGCTACGTAGTATTTTCAATGTGCCTGTGGTTTCCTAACCACAGCATCTGACACCCAGTGCCAACAGCTCCCACGATGAAGCAGGACCCGCTACCCACCTCTTCAGGTGCACCCTGACTGAGCTGCAGTCCTGCTTTACAGGGAAAGCACACTGATTTGACAGATAACATAAACACCCTACAGTCACAGTAAAACACAGCAATTCTCAGCTATGCAGAGAAGGAGCTTGTGTTTATTATGGTAGTGGCCCTATCCTGTGTAAAAGTGAAGTTACTGACACCCAACGGACCCATTCATTGCTAGATCTATGCCCTTCATTTAAAGCCAGCAACGCTCTTCAGGTTGGAATTTTCCAAATATAGCTTTAACAACCCAGTTCTGAGAGCCCAGGGGAAGAGACATGACTACTTTGCTAATTGATGCTGATACACCAGAGGAATCATCACTGTATACAGCAGAGTTTCTCCTTAAAGCAGACTAGGTCAGTTGGATGGCAACTGCATTAAATCAAACAGTAATTCTCATAACCAGACCCTCTCTCCTAAGTTACTGCACAATTACAACAGTATTACTACAGTAGGAAAACTATATACTCAAATGTTTGGGGAGACTAGCACTGAAACAGCACGTGTGAATTTAATTTCAGCTGCCTATGTGTCTTGCATAGTTTTAAGCCACTTAAAACTAGCTGATAATCTGGTTTGGCCTCTTGCATAATCCAAGACATAGATCTCCCCCGGTAGGGGCCTGAACATACTGTGCTCAAGAAGTTGCATTTTCAGTAACAGTACAGATGGTACTTGGCTAATACATACCTTTCAGAAAGGTATACAGTCTTCTTCTGATGGCCTTGAGGAAATGCAGAATTTACCACTTGTTATGTATCCTCAATTGCATAAACCCAGTCTTAAGTTCTCCACGGGGACACCATCTCATTCAGTACACAGGACACAATCACTTAGCTAGCAGCCATTCAGTATTTTATTTTTGCCCTTTTTATTTGATGCATAGCCCTAAAAGCCTTGTTTACTGCACATTATTCCAGTTCTGTTCTGAAGGCAAAATGATTAATTTCTTTACAGGCTTTTCTATAGTGCTCATCAGATGCTTCTAACTTGTTATGTGCAATTTCCTAGCTTTTAGAAAAGCATACAAAGGAATGCCGTTATGTGGCATCCTATAACTACTGCCATGATTCATATCAGCAGGTTTAGACCAGACCTTTGGTAGCTTAGCTAACAGGTGTGAACCACAGGCTGCCAGCATGGCCGAGCTAAAGGACATGAGGCACGTGCTTAAGGAAGAGATCTTCACTGATACTGAGATTCAGAATTTTAAGGAGAATGAAGGCTATGGAGTAGAAGTACTCTTAGAGGTTCATGCTCCTTTGTCTCTCTCGTAAGACTGACCCCTTTAATTCATCCTTTCCAACACGTGCACCTCTCAACCCATGCGTCTCAGCCTGGTTCCTGAACCCAGTCTTATTCTTCTTAGTGATCCAGTCTTACTAGTGTTACCTATCTTATCTTATTTTATGTCTATCCTTATTTCTCTCACTTTGTTATTGAGGTTATCTTTCCTCTTCCCTACTTGCTTATGGACTGAGTGTCTGCCCCAAACTCCCCATCTCACTGTCTTTCACCTCTCCTAACTTTCACTTCCATCCCTTGACTATGACATGATGAAGCTTACTACAGTTTGAGGGGAATGAACATTCACAGACGCCTTAGAGGTCTCAGAAATACTAATTTCTAATTAAAAATCTACTAAGCACATATAAACCGCATTTTTTTAAAGGTTGCAACTTGGATAACCTAGGAAGGATTTTCTTAGGTGTGGTAAAAAGCACATTAATATGTTACAAAGACTACCCATTCCTGATAAAACCTGAAAACACTAAAGCACAGTAAAGATGTCACACAAGTCTTTAAAGAGCTCTTCTTTAGCTTCATTTTCAGAAACAGTTAAGTCACGTTGGGTGACATTTCCCACAGTAAACTGGGCCAGAGCAGATGTGTATCTCAGAAATTTTTATTCCAAATGACTATAGTTTCAGAAAATTGCAAGCAACTGAAATGGGCAGACACAGTATGTGGCTCTGCCCCTAAAATAAGACAAAAATGAAAGCTGTTAGTATTATGTTGGCCTCTAACTTGATGGCTGCTCTGTTATCGGTGACTCGTCTGAAATCATGCACTAACTGAGCTAGAATGTCATTCTATCTTGCCCACTTTTTACCAACTGATTTTGTAAAGGTTGCTTCACAGCAACCAAGTAATATTATTGCCCCATATAAGCCTGATACGTGCATAGCTGTTTTGTAACCTTCTCCTGACCTATGCACCATTTATTCATTTGCTAGTTTTGCACTGAACATTGCCTGTAGGTTCTACTTTCTCTCAATTATAATTCTACTTTACATTTGTCCTCTTATGCACTGTTACCACTTCAGTTTTGGAGTTGCCTGCAAACCTCATCAGAACCAAATTTATGCCAGGAAATAGAAATCCACTAGCAAAGACACAAAGTGATCACATGGATATAGAATTCCTGTAAAAATGAATCAAGACAGACTTCCAAAATCTAAAATCGCAGAGAGACCTAGTAAGGGCTACAGTTAACAAGACACATCATTGATGAAATATGATTAACTATTCTGATTTCAGAAAAGAAGTGGGTTTTAGTCTTCCACAAGACTCCCTGTATTGTTATTACTAAGCTCTAGGCTCTGTGTCTGTAATTAAGTTTGTTTTGAGGATGGTGCAACATAAAAAGTATTTGCTGGGTAAGAATGTTACCAAAAAACCTTACAAATGTGGGGCCACTGCCCCTACACAAGGTTGGAGCTAAGCTGCAGCTTAAGACAATAACAAATTATGTCTATTGTAAACTCATAGTTTATCTTGATTTGAGTAGACTCAAGACTCCAGCCCAAGGTTTACAAACCCCATATATATCTAATATATTCTATTGTTATTTAGTTCAGATCTTTCAAACATCAGTGTACTGCTTACTTAAAATGCGTAACAGTTAGTAGGAAAAGCAGCAAAAGACAAAGCAGTGAATTAACTTCCAAAACAATCAGCCTTTGCCAATTAAAATATTTACTTTTGACACAAGTACTAATTAGTTAAAAAACATTCAAACCAGTCTTAAAGTAGAGGTTCAAGCTCCCAATTTATTCTTGGAACAGTCACTTGCTCTAGGATTAGGAAGACAGCAGCATCTGTAGCAAGCATGAGCCCTCTCCCCTCTTATTACAGTTAATCAGGAACATAAATACTATAATGGAGCTGAGCCCCTGCAAACTCACCAGGCTGTGCATAATTTCCACTCCAGCTGGATTCACTGTGAGCGCTTCATCATACAATTGCCTAGCCTCCTCCAAGTTGCCTTTCATCTCTGCAAGCCTCCCACGCATGTACAGTACAGCATGAGATGTGGGGAAAAGACTAGCTGCCTCCTGGATACAAAAGCCTGCTTCTTTGAGATGCTGTTGTTCCATGAAGAGTTCAGCTAAAAAAAACCAAAACAAAACCCAAATAAAAAACAAAGGAAACCAAAACCCCACCCTACCATTAGCTGAAATAAGTAAGAGACCTTTCTTCACATGAATTGCATATCATCTCCCATGTCCCTTTAGCATATTAAAATATGAGGCCATAATCCTGCACAGTGCTTACTACTATGGTTAGTGCTTACTATCACAAATGGATTCACTGAATGGATCTATTTTAATGCTAAGGCTCTCTATAGACATTCACTGACATCTTTAGGTGTTATTCTGACAGAGGACAGCC
>JAVJGJ010000032.1:16744489-16766427 GCA_035590215.1 Microhierax caerulescens
CAGCGGGCCGGGCAGCGGTAGGGCGGGCAGCGGGGGCAGCGGGCAGGGCAGCCGCTCTCGCCCCCGGAGGCACCTGCCGCAGCCGGCGCCCCCGGCCCTGGGGGAGCCGCAAGCGCAGCCCCAAGGCGCAAGCTGCCGCGGGAGGCATTTGTCCCATTACCTCACCGCTAACTAATGCCATTCATTTTAAGCAGAACATCAAACCAGCCCTGCATGGCAGGGGCCTCCCACGGCTCCCTCGGAAAATGCAAATGTGCTCTTCCTAGATGCATTTCTTAAATTCCTGCGTATTTTCAAAGACATTCCTGATCTCCCGTTCCAAGAGATGACAGTGCAGTAACGTAGCAATTACGGCTTTAATGCTACAGTAAAAGCCATTCTGCTTTGCACAGAGAATTTATTATATTTAACAGTTGATTTACCAGATTCATTTTCAGCCGGTCCCTGCGCACTCACTCTCCTCTGTCCCCACCTCCACCTGGGCACAATGTCACCAGAACTCCAAGGAATCCAACTCAGACAAGGGTTGGCTAACAAAGGGAAAGCCACCAGGCACTCACCCCCAGCCATGCAAAACACGGGCAGCTTCTCTGCAGCACAGAGGCAACAAGGAAATGGCTACAGGAACAGCCAGCGACGTTCCCAGGAGCATTATGAAGTTAGGACAGACCCCTTGCCTTCCAGGCTGGCAAACTTGCAAAAAATACAGGAGCTTTCGGGATTTTGCAGTCAGCCTAACCAGATTCTTACATTAGCACTTTCAGCATTAAGTCCCCCTGCCAAGGCAACCCTCTGTCAGAGAGGCTTTCTGGGGCTGAATTTCTTGCAAACAGCCCTGCATAAGGCTGGTCTGATGGTATTAGGTGGGCACATGGGCTGCTGGTTTACTCGCATCCTGACAGAGCTCAGGGAAATCCTCTTTTCCTTGCAAGTCAATCCAAGGAGACTATGTCACTGTGAGGCATCTTTGGGGCATTTTGAGACGTTCACATGCATTGTGTGGCTGAAGAGCCACTTAGGATCTACTAAAGCATCCTTCCCTCACGAAGCAGGCTTTAGGGGAATATCACTATGAGCTACTTGCACTCAAAGGAACATGAGTTAGCTGCTCCTCTTCTTTTCTTCATCAGCTGAGTAGTTGCCAAGAGGGGAAAGCCTACGATCTGAGACTGATCTTGCCCAGTGCTGTGGGCTTCAATCTGCACAGCAATAAAAAGCGAACCCAGTTATTTAGCAATTTACAGCGGAGGCTCTTTGCATTTAACAGCCTTTGGCATTCCAGTCTTTTGATGCTTATTTTCTTTTCCATTCCAGCCTACACAAGGAAGCAAACCACACTGGGCAGGGACCATCTCATCCCTTCCCATCCCTGCTTGGCCTCAGACACAGATATGGGCTCCTTGTTCTAGATACACACACCAGGTGAAAAGACTCCCTCCATCCCAGCCCATACCTGCACATTTGCTACTGCTGTTCTTAACCATCTCTGCTGGATCGCTCACAGGAATGCTGCTTAAAGCTTGTCTGCCCAAATAAACTTTGTAAGAGATGGCCTTTGCCAGCCTGGCCCTTCTGGACTGAAAGGAGCTCAGCCACAGCTCTGAACCTCAGGCAAGCAATATGGTGACCCTGGGGGTGGGCTGAAGGCTACTGGAGCCAGAAAAGAATATACCTCTAACACACGCCACCTCCCAAGAGAGGAGGCAGGCATGTATCGTACCAGTATTGCTCTGACCTCAGGGCAATGGGGGCAGCCAGAAAAACTTCAAACAACATTAAAAAAAGTCTCTGAATGTCTCATTATAAAATATATCTTCCTAAATAAATGTAGATCTTTATATCCTAACAACAACAACAAAACCTGTCTCGCAGAACTTTAATGTCATGCCTCAAAATACATGCAAATGTTGGCATAAGAAGATATCACAGCAATTTGTTATTTTAGTGCAGTCTCTTTCTCTTTTTAACAGCTCCACTAGACAGAATATAAACTTCACATTTTACAATAAAGCTCTCCACACATTTTGGAAAGAAATCATAAAAATAACAAAACTGATTTTGTCGTGATGAGCTCTGCACATAAGCTATATAAAATATATCTAAATAATTTTAAAGTGCTCTTCTAGCGTTGTTGTAAGACTACGAAGGACCAAGTTCAATATTTTGCATCTATGAAAAAACTGCTATCAAAATAGAAATGTACCTCAGTAGATTTACTAGGCTTATAAGAAACACAGAATTCCTCAGCCTAAATCACTTCAGGCAAGAGCATTATAAGATAAGACTAAATCAGAAAAAGAATGAAACAGCAAGGCATCTGACTGATACCGGTGAATTTAGTTAGGAACACTGCTTCAGTTAGAAGAAGATGATGAAAATAAAGAGGAATTAAATCTTCCTGGCAGCAAACCTAAAATTCTGCCACAGCAAATAATCTCATTGTGGTCTAACTGAGGCAGAAGCCAGTGTCAAACGTGGCCGCAGTAATCCCCCCTTCAGTGATAAGCCCAGAGATCACAGAGCGCCTGTGCATTACAGTGATACTGCTGCACACTCCCAGGGGATTTCATGATGGAAACCAGAGCCTGTTCCAGAATGATGGAAAAAAATAAATCAGATCTCCTCCCTCCTTCAAAGCAGCCAGCCACAGCCGCAGCTCTGGGGAGGCACAAGGGAGAGAGGGGCTAGAGCTGTACTCTCCAATCTCACCGCCTGCTGTCTTCAAAGACTCCCAGCTGGGACCACAGACCCAGCTGCCTCCTTTCTGCAGATGGAAAACAGCAGCACCTAGAGCCTGCAGAGCAGCCAGCTCTGGTGAAATCAGCCAGTGCCAATCCTGCACTAATGCAGATGTACGAGCCCCATCCTTACATCCATTGTGGGTACAACCACGTTAGCATGGAAACCTAGATTCTCAAAGTGGAGGAGGAATACATTTCTTGGCTAAAACCAAACTGCATTCAGTACAAATCACATCATGTGCGTGAAAGGCTTGTTTACAGCTTGTACTTTGCATTAATTTGCTCTTTCTGGCAGGCAGTACCATGGAATACAACATTTTATGCTGAACTACAGCTCTTCCATCGCATGCTGGCTGCTAGAACGGGGCTAAGGGCAGGCTGGAACAGGGACTGAACCCAGGTGCTTTTTGAGGAAGGCACTACATAGAAACCAAACATGCCTGAGCTTTGCTGTGACTGGAAGAAGTGCTGCAGGTCTGCGGCAGAACAGCAGGTAGGAAGCAGGACTGAGGTCTTAGAAGGGTGGCATAGCAGCACATCAAAACATTACAGGCTCTGCTGGTGACAATTTGGTCTCAAAATCTCAAACCATGCTGTGAAGTGGATGTAGCCCAAACCTGGCCACACTCTTTTCCCCAGACAACTACAAAGCATGGCAATGAATCTCCAGAAGAGCATGGAATCCACATCCAGAATGCCTTTTACATGCCATTAAGCACCAGCTAGAGCTGAAGGGGCTGGGGATCAGTCCAGGCACAGCCTCACAGCCTAGGCACCATAAGCCACTTGTTATTTCAGCAGCACAGTGGGAATTGGACTGATAACAAAAGTAGTGTGGCAAATAATATTTTTTGGGGTTTCATTGCTTTCCTAGTAATGCCTAGTGGCTGATGGACTCTGCAAACTACCTACAGCGTTTTCCAAACCATTTTCATATAGTCACTGAAACTGAAAGTCCAATTTACTGCCCAGCATCAGGGATGATAGGATATATTTCACAAATCTTCACATTTAACTTCAAGTGATGACTATCCTCAATCATTCTGTATCACCAGGAAGCTTTCACATCATATCCACTCCCTTTTCCAGATTAATTTTTAATATGCCAAACAGCACATATTTAGTATATCCTCTTCATCTATCTGTGCTGAATTTGGCCTGTTCTCTTTAGTTAAGCCAAAGACTGTGCAACACTGCCATATAAACAACAAGAAAAAGGACCTATACAAAACAGAGACTCATCTCACCAAAGGGTAACAAAAGAGAAATAAACAGATTAAAAATTACATAAATATGTGCGTATATCATCAGTAAGATTACAATGTCATAAATATAAACCTTAAGGGTTTAACACTACAAACAAAAAAGTAGACAGGCTGAATAATGTTTTGATGTTTGAATACTTGTATGCTCAAGCTCTAACGTTGCAATACTTTTTAACTATTGGTGGGTGTAAATGCAGGTTAAACACACATAATACAAGTCATGTACTTGACACATAAGAACTTGTCCTCCATCTCAGCCATATACGCTGAGCATGTCAGTTCAGTTTTACAAGTTCCAAGTGTTCATGATTAAGACTCAGATAGACAAACCTAATTCCCTAGCCCCAAGCATGAGACTTGTTAGTGTTGTTGTTGTTGGTTGTTGTTTTTTTTTTAAATTAAGCTTTTTTTTTTTTTCTTGTCCAATTTTTGAGTCTGTGAGGCTTTTTTTTTCTTTTTTTTCTTCCTTCTGCATCCAGAATGGCAGAAAGTTGCTTCTCTGATAAAACCCTACAGGTTAAAAGGCAAGTTTCTCACATAATCATCTGATTCTGAGAGTTAGGGTTTTAAAGGAAGCACCAAGTATCACCAGACTTCTGATAAAAATCACAAGTCAGCAGCACACTCTGAAAGCTTCCTTTCCCCTTCCTGCCAAGATCAGCTTTGATGTCTCAGTTATTTCCATCTGATTATATCTGTTACTGTGAACTTGTATTTACCATGTAATAAAGCATCACAAGATTTATGTACAAATCCCAAAGCAAATCATCCTCTAATAGGAATTCACACTCTCACTCAGCTTTCTAAACCCACAATAATAGCTGGCTTGATCAGGACATCTAAATAGGATTAAAATGGGGTGGGTGGGGGTGTCAGGGAGAAGAGGGAGGCAGGGAAGACTGAATTATACAGTTCTTGCAGAAGCATTACATGGGAGCTCATTACACCTTTCATGCTCATCTCAGAGAGCTTTGTAAAAGAAAGCAGGAATTCTTTGGTTTAGGCATGTAGAAGCCAAGGTACAAACCACAGTGACATGTTCTGCAGCAGAGATGGCCCTGGAAACAGATATGGACCTCTTTGACCACCAGCCCAGCACCGTGCACAAGCATGCGTGCAGCCATACTGCTGCACACACACGCCCTGCCTTTGGTGAAGAAAATAGAACAGTCCTCTCTCACAAAAGCATACATTTAGGATGGGAAAGCACAAATCTTGTTTCCTCACCAGAATCGGTATCATGAGCATCTGGGAGTGTGAGATGCAGTCCATTATGCTTTTTGATCGCTGGTGTTTCGGTCACACTACTTCCTTTCTCAGAGCCACTGTAAAGAAACAAAACTGTGTTACCTGGCCATCTTTCAGCAGAGAGACAATGTTCCCCTCGAAGCAGGCAATAGTTTCATCTAGCTGCCACTGGAACTGAAAACTCAAGCTTTACCTGTTGCAGGCTGGCAGCTTCTTGAACATGCTGTTCTACTCCCCCATGCTGCCAAGGGACAGGCAGCTGAGAAAGACAGTGCACAGCAAGGGTCGCAGGGCACATGCCAGTTTATCTGGCTGTTGCAAACCACTGGACGAGGAACATGTTGGCAGCTAGAAGCCAGACCAGAGGAAGCCAACCAGCAGCCCCAAGCCCAGGAAGAACCACCATCCCTTGGTCTTGCCTGCAGGATTTGTACACAGGTCTGTTGTGCGGATCCTTTTGAAACAGACCAATTACTGCCTTCCACCCAAGTGCTAACTTTTCATTTCAAAGGGATTCTTTTCTCCTGTTCCACCTTTGTTCTGTTGAAACAGAGGAGGAAGATAAAAGCTACCACACAGCACCACTTTATGAAAGAAGGACTATCTGGTCTGCTCTTCTACTACACTTCTGTCCTCACAGGAGAGGTCTTCCAAAGGGAAACTCAAAAAAAACCCACGCAAAATCATGTGCCACCACCCCCCAAAAAAAAAACAACAAACAAAAAAAACCCTTAATGTAGATCTTCTAAGCCTTCCTGTCACCCCATGGTGACATGATGACACCATGACCCCGTCCCCCCAAGATTAGATGGTGATATCTCCTCTCATCACCCAGTAAGGGACAAAATATCAAAAGGAGAAGTGACTGCCCTGGTTACTTTCTCTGGCACACTTCCAAGCCTGCAGCTCAGCTTTTGGAGAATGTTCCTCCCAGGAAACAAGCTGTGACAGAATCAGGATTGCTGTGGATGCCCCATCTTCCAGTCTGATCAGTCCCGTGGTAGGGATTGCACAGGATTCCCTTGAATTAGCATTTATCTAGCAAAAGAATTAGCTTGGGACTACTATTTGTTTTAAATATGATTGTTCTGTTATCACAGAAAACAACAGTGAAAGATAAAACAAGTCTTGTCCTTCCCCGCTAACAATCTAGGACCGAAAGCCACTTAAGTGTTCTTCATCATAGTGGTAAACATATTTAAAATAGCTAATTAACCTTTTACTTGGGTTTTGGGATCACACATTACTGTTTCTATTAATGGACTCTGAATTCTTGGACATTTGAGTGTTTGCATAAATCTCCAGCTTTGACTGGGTCTCCCCATCTTCCATACTGGTTTCCACACTGATACCCACCATTTGAGACAATCGTGTGGTAACGGATACAGGGGAAAATTAAATTCTGTCCTCTGCCCCAGCCTAATCTAGCCACAATTAACCCAAGTGTAGGTGCCCTGGCTGGGGGCTCCTGGTGGAACCATAGGGGCATTTCTGTCTTACTGGTGTGTTATGTATACAGGAACGTGGCAACTGCACTTCAAAATACTACTCCCATGAGGCGAGTGCTGCTTTGGTGCGGCACTCATCACCACCAAGGCACTATTCACACTGGCTTACATGCTATACTTACACAAAGGATGGGTGAGTAGATGGGTGGATGGCATAAGGCTGACCACAGCAAAAACTGACTGCAGGAAAGCAGCATTCAGAGAAAGCTTGATCAGATGCCTTCAGTTAACAGAACGCACCTCAGTGCAGTCAACAGCATGGCCTTTTAACTGGGAAAAGAGACTGAAAAATCCCAGCCTGAAAACCCAGTGCAGTGCATTGTGCAAAACAGCCACTCCCAATGGCTTTATTCATCACCCTGGAGAAGGGCTGAAAACTAACTACTCCTTCAAAGCTGCAGCACGGGGCCTTCAGCCAAGAAAGCTTTTCCATGCACCACAGAAGGGACAGTAGCCAGATGATTTGCCTTCCGCATACAGCACTGGAAAGGCTGACAGTGGGACATGTTGCCACTCCGCTGCCCATGTTTTTAAAGAGGTACTTGAGACAGTGGATAAGATGGTGAGAAAAATCGCTGAAGGAAACACTTAGTTGTAAAAGACTGCAGAGGCACCAGTTTATCAGAGAGAAGACAAGAGGGGACTTCAGCATGGCACATGAATAGCTGCCTGGGGAGAACATGCTGGGCCCTGAAAGACTCTTAAACCTAGCAAAGTCATAGTAAGTTTGCAAAGCCAGGAAATGTGGGCCACACAAAAGCAGCCAAATGTAATTAAAGTGCAATAAACAGGTGATTAGCTGCTGATTGAACTAGTAAAAAGTATTGGGTGCTACAGCTCTCAACTTTATGTAAATACAGGCTTCTCTTTTCCAAGAGGCCCTAAAAATGCCTGCGCCCAGGCCTCAATGATAAGAATTCCCTCCAAGTTCCTTTGCAAGCCCAACCCGGAATATTTTACATATTTGTTATCTCATATTGCTGCAACTTGCTTAATACAAAGGGGCTTCCTTGGGTCATTGAATCCAGTCTAAAACTGCAGGTACCAAGTTCGTTCTTGTTACCTTTCAGGCAATACTTCACAATAGAAAATACTTTACAACTTATTTTTTGAGAAAGCCAAACAGTCCCACTGGGAATAAGCAGTGAAATACACATTGGAGTTCCTAAAAGCAAAAGCAAAGCAATTTGTTTTGTTTAGGCTTTTATGGCTAAAGCTTATCAAAAGCCTCCAAAGCTATTGCATCTCGGGTTTTTAAGTGTAACAGCCAAAGCACAGCTTGGGATCCGAATGCAGTCCAAATGGCTGAACTATTTATTTATGTGTTTTCCAACGTACTCTCTTCAGTCGCAGGCTTACAGCCCCCCTCCCCCGCAAGAGTAAATCTTAGTTATAATTGTTCAGTGTGGATTTGATCAGCTTCGTGAGGACTACTCATGGGTATAAAGATTATTCATGTGAGAGGTACACGATTGAATTCTTAGCTAAAAAGCCTAAGGCCTAAGGAAATCGATGATTCCGGCATGTAAGAGACGATTTCTCTGCTGCTATGTAAATATCTTGATTTTTGTGTTTGGTCTGCTGCTCATTAGCTAAACCAACAAGGAATTACTAATAATCCCTCAAGGACGATTTGTATATAGACATGCATCATTCTGTACATATACTCCTGGTGTTTATAAAGTATGTAAATGCGTACAGAAATTGGGGAGCAATACAAGCTTCATCAGTCTCCTGTCATGACTGTTGCCACCATGCATGCCGTCCTTCCCATCAAACACAACCTCTATGGGCATTACAGGTTAGAGATAAGTACGGGCTTGGGATAACATTCCCAAGACAACTGTACAGTGGTATCATGACTAGGACAATATCCAAAGGGTGTGGGAAGACAGAAAACCCAACCTGGAAACTTCTACTCTAAACTTTTCTTTTTGGAGGCAAAGCAGATGAGACAGAAGGAATGAAGAGGGAACCTAGCACTGCTTAAATGCAGATTTACTAGGACAACGGAAGGGAGAAAGATGCTGCATCCTTCACTCCTTTCCTTGCCCAGTTAGCACCAGGCTGTGCAACCAGCATGCAACCACAGCATATGATAGTCTTGGCTGTGTGCCTTTCCTTGGCTTACTCAGTTCAGGACTGTGTCACCCCTCCCACATTCCTGGGTGGTGCCAACTACTGCAGACTGTGAACAATAGCTGATGGATGCTCAGCAATATTAGGGAAAAAACCATAAACCTGCCCTCCATTCTGGATATCTGAATATGGATAGAGGTGTTTAGACATTCAGATCAATACCTTTTGGTTCAACCTTCTTCAATCTTAAAAATCTTGAGGGTTTGTTTTGTTGGGTTTTTTTATTTGTTTTGTGGTTGTTTTTTTTAAGTCATGACTATTAAAATCTTGCCATTTTTTTAATCACAGCTTTAAATATTATGTGTCTTTTTAAACAGTACTGTTTATCACTGTTTTTGCAAAATAACTTAAGTATCTAGACAATTAAATAAGATAACTACACCTTCATTATGAAATCAGAACTTGTTAACACAATGGAGGAAGCCTACCTGTGCTGTAAAACATTAAATACCATCTGCCACATCTGCAACATATGTCTGCATGTCACCAGAGCCTCTTCAGGTCCTTTGTGTATCCAATCCAGTTTTACTTTGGTGAAGAGTAAGCTGCAAGATGAAAAAGAATAACTTCTATTTTATTGGCATCTCATAAATGTGGAGAATCAGTACCATTCTAGTGAGATCCTGGCAGCCAGCATTTTTACTTGCTTTGTATGTGCAGCAATAAAAGAAAACACTGTAACACAAAACATTTCATATGGCTCAACTTTGATTCCTCACAAGGAGATGAGAGGATTAACAATATTCCTCAGCTGCAGTCAAATTTGCGTCACAAAGCTGGCAGGACAGTGTTAAAAGCAATGCATTGCAAAGCAAACAAGGTGAAACATACCAGTCACTCTCATTTTATTTTGGACAGCATTAAAAACAGAATAAAAAGGAATTGTCATAATACATATGCCAGACTGTTTTCTTAGTCTGGCATCTTCTTATAGCACTGGCTTATATAATAAATTTCAGACAAAAACCCCAACACACTTAATATATGCAGACAATTATGTAATGCCTCACAGGAAGGAAACCCTTTTTCTTAACCCCAGCTGGCAATCATCTCGTGCCCCCAGGCAAGGCAGCTGATAGCCCCTGTACATTCTTGTTCTAGGTAGTGTAACTGCTGCTACTATTCTTATACCTAGAGAATACGTACATGCATAGAACACTGGAATTCAGCAGTATCAGGTCAAGGAGAGGTTAGATGACAGATTTGGTAATGACACAACCTACCTCTTGCTGCTAGCATAGCTTTTAACACCATCCTTCACAACACCCACTTTTGGTATTTTTTTAATTGCCAAGATGATTTAATTTATTTCTTATTTACTAATGTAAATTTACTTATCTGCTTTGATGCTTTCATAAAGTCCACGATCTACACATTTTGAATTGGCTCGATCTGGCTAGTGATTAATCCACTGGATAGCACATACACGTACACACATGCATACAACCTTAACAGCAAATGCTAAAAATCCTAAAAGCTGCTTTGTGAATATGATTTGCAGGCTCCTGGGGAATCCAAACATTCAGAAAGAGACAAGGGCAACTGCATAGATGATGTTAGAGAAAACTTTGCAGCTGAATAAGAGATCTTTCATTTGCAGTAATAAGAAATCTGCAGCCAAGACTCTGTGGTGCATGTCTAACAAAATGCACTGAAATGGCAGTCCCATTCTGAACTAACAAGCATTAGTGGGTTTCTGGGTGGAGGGTGTGTGTGCTCTATCAACTGCTGTAGGGAAGTCTGCTCATGGCTGCTATTACAGTTTGACCTCACGGGACAAGCATTCAACTAAATTCCCCAGGTACAAACTTATGCTAGGAAAGAAAGATCAAGTTTTATAATCAAGGGAATTTGTCCTTTACGATTTTATATCCCTACTCTATGTTTACATTTGATTTTCCTGTTACTCATCTGAGCAAAAGAAATACTAGTAAAAATGTTCCCTGCTTTCAGAGATGCTGACCCTCTAACTGAAAGGAAGTGCCCTTATGATGATTCAGGTAGTTATTTTTGGCTAGATCCATGGACTAATCAAAAATCTGCTGGGACAAAGAATCACAGTCAACACACTCTTAATAGAAATGAGACTGAATTCAAAGTACTGGTTAGCAATGGGAACTGGCTGGTGATGCATGCTGCTCTGTATCCCTTACTTGGCTGGGCTCAGGGAACAAAGCTTGTTTTAATGCGAAAGAATATAAAATCACTTGAGCAAGGAATAGATATAACACTAGAGAGATGGGAGGTTATACCCCACAGTGCAATGGTATTATAAAAAATAGCTTCATGAATGTGAAGTTCCTGAACAACAATCCAGTGAAGAGGTCAAGCAACCTTTAGCATCCATATACAGAAGCACAATCAAGTAGGAGCTGGAAGATGTGGTCATTCCTGTCCACAGCATCATCCAGACTCATAACTACAATCCTGTTTCTAGTTCCTGCTCTTTGACTCCAGAAGACACCTAAAAATGGGATGAGGTTCAAGAAAGATTATGCAAGTGATCTGAGGGCTACAGAAAAATGTCTTTCATCACAGGCTTAAGAAGTTCAGTTTATGTGGTCTAACTGAGAAGCAGGGAAGAAATTATTTTGCCCAAGACTGCAAGCACTCACACGGAGAAGTATATGATTGTGAGTCTTTGATCTAAAAGAAAAGATATCAGAAAATCCAAGCATTTGTTGAAAGCTGAAACTAGTTAAGTGGAGATGTGTAAGTAAATGCAGACATATAACTATCAAAGAAAATAACCTATGCAGCAACTACATTGTGTGCCCAGTAAATTCTGTAGCCTTTAAAGCCTTTCAGCAAGACAGGATAACATCTGGAAAGCAGTGGTAATCCACTAACAGAAGCTATGGCTTTGATGAATAGGCTTGTGAGTGAGCTTCCTCGGACTGCGCTGTGCAGAGGGGTGAGACTGCGTTGCCACCTTCATGCTGGCAATTGCTCTACTAATAATATTCTACTCATCCAAGAAACAAGCACATTGAACAATCTATGCTATTGTAAGCATACAGAATAGTTTTTAAACCACTACAAACTTCAAAAATCAAAGACCAGCAAAAGCACTGTACAATCCTCCTTGCAGCAGAGCAGCGGTGGTCAAGAAGCTTGAGGCCTCGAGAACAGTCTATTACATCCCTGAATAACTCCATGCTTTTGAACGCTGCAAGATACCACTCCAATATTAATGAAATACAAGAATATAGGAAAGAAGAATCTATTATACACATAAGCGTTACAGTAAGGGTTCCTTCTCCCTTTCACATCAGTAGGAATACAGACAGCTTAGTTATCAGCAGGCAATTACAATCACTACATAGTATTAAACATTAAAAAGACAAACACATCAAGTTCTTCTCTCCATCACTCTGCTGTTTACTGCTTACAGTCAACTTCGGATGAAGCTGCAATGTTCCATATCTCAGGAGAGAGATAATAACTAGTGAAACAGGAAAAAAGCAAATCTCTCGCAAAAACATAACGAAGGCTCAGCACAACATTATCACTAGTCATACAGCACACAAAGGTTAAAAAAACCCACATGCAAATTTAGCAACTGTCTCTGCAGTGCAACACTACAGATCTCAGAGATACCATGCACTGTTAGCTGTTGTGGTAATTTCACCTTTGGAAAAGTGCTGCTCATGTTACCATGTAATAATATAGTGAAGCAAACCGAAAGGCAAATGGGAAGAATGTAAGGGGCAAAAGGAATCAAACCATACTGACAACAGTAGTAAACAATGCAATTAAACATGATAATTAGAAGATGGAAATACAAACAGAACATTAGGCTGTGCTATACACTATTTGTATTTCTCAGCTTCTAGTTAAGTTTTTTAACAGCAAAACCAGATAAATAAAAATACAGGGAAACCACTGAAGTGATGTAGTATCACTTATCTTGAGCTTATCATTTTAATACTGAGACAGCACTCTTCCTACAAATAAATCTAATGAGTACTGTGTCATATCAGTGTCTGTGCACAACTCTCGGGCATAAATAAAAATTATGTATGCACAGATCTCATCTTATTATATTTTCTTAATATTGTTTTACTGTGCTTTTGTATGATGCTTGCGGTATTAAGCAGAGCAAGCTCCTAAAGAGATTCAACATATAAAAATAGCCCCAAGTTTATTAATACAGTCATTGGTAATTCTGTTAGCCTCTGAAAATGAAAACAGATTTGGGCTAAAGCAAACATACAAACTGCTACTACATAGGCACAGGAAGAGAGAGTGAAAAATCCACAAATCATTCTTGTAATTTGTATAATTTCAAGGACAGTAACAATGAATATAACCACTGCTCACTCTTGACACCAGACTCTAAGCTCCTGTTCAGAAGAGGTTTTCTTTTATCACGCATGTGGACAGTATGCAAAGGCTTCTATTCCCTGATGTAATGTCCCTTTACAAGCAAATTTATGTATCTATCACAGTAACATTAACTCTGGAAAATAAAAGTCTGCATACAGTTGACTTTGCTGAGATATGAAGCTCTGAAAATTCAAAATTATTTTTCCCAAGTATCAAAATTGCAGTAGTATAAATGACAAATATAACGTTTACGTGCCATGCATTGACAAGGTAAGGATTGGAATACCGGAAGGCCTATGCAAATCTTCAGCAGCAAGCAAGCTACTTCGGTCGGTCTCAGGTGTTCAATATTTCTCTTCATGAAGACTGATTCGAGCTGCTGATACTCACCATGTCTCAAGGCCTGGCCAAAACCACCTACCCAGCCCTCCTGAGCACCTTCTCATCTTACATGGCTAAATGCTCAGCCTTTAAGTTCTTTAATATTACCCATGATGAAAAAAGACAGCTCTTTCCTATCACTGACAATCCAATTCCTTAGGTTTAATAGTTAATACTTATTATCAGACGGTTTCAATGTACGCATATGGTATACTCCAAATGCTTATGAGCACATCTCTGGAAGAAGTTGTAAGTCGCCACATTTAGTAATAGCCTATTGACTACTTTATGGATGCTCTAGGACTATATAAGGATTTATTAGTCAGTTAATTATTGGGACTTTAAAAAGTTGCTTTAAAATGGAGCTTTTAGTATCAAATTTAGCCCTTTAACTACACATTTATGCAGCATCACAATGGGATCTCTGTGCCTTATCATCTGACAAGCAATAAATAATGCTATAACAAACAATAACACGTTCCACTCCTTTCAAGGTTGAGAGACCAAATTAGGAATAATGAGTATTACGTAGTCATTTAGCTATATGTTTTGCCATTCACTGGCTCCTTACAACCCCTCCAGTTTTTCAGAGCTTGTCAGCAGCTGCTCAGAGATCTGCATATCTTCGAGCTTTACCAGATCACGGCCATCATTCCAAGTCTTTCATTATTTATCCAGATTTGCCTACCCACACACACAGCTGCTGGGTATTTTGGATTTTGAATACAAAAGGAAACCTAACAAAACACCAAAAGCAGCAGCAATATGTCCCAATTCACAGAGACAATTGTGTACATTAGCATGAGGATACTGAACTTCTGCAACTAATATGTGTATTTTGTTTCATTAAATGACAGGATGCATGTGCCTGTTTGTTTGTGTGTGTTTACAGACATTTGCCTGGAGAGAGAAACCAGAATCCTAGTCACAGCGGGAGGACAGCAAATGCACTTTATCCAATGACTGATTGATGGGGTGCTGGAGCAGCATGCAAGTGGCACTGGACAGCAGAGACCAGCTCACCCTCCCACCTCTGCGAAATCCAGATAAATGTTCCACACCAGCTCCAACAAAAAGCAGGGGAATGCCACAACCTGAACGGGTAGACAGCCTGAGGATAGTCTTTGAGGAATGGGGAGCCAAGGATTCAAACCCCAAAACTCTGATCACTGAACTCCTGAATTAGTTTCCTCCCCTTTAAGGTAACAGATTCAAAAGCAGGATACAGGTGGATACAGGACATAGGCTGATCTAACAGAGCAGGAAACAGGATGGAGGAGACAAGGAGAATGATCAAAGTTCTGGGATGTTTTTGATATATGGAGATAGTAAACAGACTTAGCCTGGAAAAGAGGCTGAGAGAAAAGATGGCAGATGTATAAAATCATTAATAGCATGGAGAAGATCAGGAAATCAAAACAGTCTGTGTTGTTTCAATGAAAGAAGTAAGGAATATCCAATAAAGCAATCAAACGCTGGATTTGAAATGTGCAAATGAATAGCATTTACACAACACAAAAGTAAAGTGCAAAACTGCTACAGGATGTTCTGAAGCAGACACATAAATAGGTTCAAAAAAGGACTAGATAAATGCACGGATGACAGGCCTATCAGGGGCATTAAACACAACCTAACAGAACCTCTGGCTCCAAAAGCCTCTGAACCACTCAGCTGACAGAAGCAGGGATGATATATGAGGGGTCGGATCACCCTGCTGCTGTGCTCCTACACGCTTCTCCCTGTGCATTCACCAGATGCCCTGCTGAACCAGAGAAGCCCTTAGTTTGATCAAAAATGGCCACTCTTACATTTTGGTACAGCAGAAACATGATTGCAGCCCGTGTTCTTTTTATAACCCAGATTGTCTGGTCTTGTTTCATCTGCCAGCATGAGAGGACAGGGTATCTGCAGCTGTAGTATCTTCACAGCAAATTAGCTGCTCAGTTTATCAGTTGCTGAGTTTAGCTTCAGTGGTGAGTCACCTGTACAAGCCAATTAGCTAATGTATACTCTTTCACCATAACCATTATGGTTTCATTAACCTTCCTAGAGCAACTGCTAAAGCCCTAGTCACATTATCAATAAGAAAAAACACTGGCAAAATTAGAAAGCTGTGGTTAATCGCCTGCATTTTTGTTGATAAAATCAAGATCAAAGTTGCTGTCTTCTCAAATAACTCAGTGCTTCTTGCAGTCTCCTGACATTTAAGGGCACATTCTCTACTTAAATTAATGCCAGCAACGCTGACTGCAACCTCCTTTTATAACTCCATGCTGTGCCATGTTATCTATCACTTCCCCTACAAAAATAAATTGATCATATACTTTTACAGACATACAATCCTCTTTTTTTATGGCTCCCTGCCCATTTACACCACCCCCCCCAATACAAATAAAAAATAAAAACAAGAGGCCTGTAGCATGTCCAAAGAACTGTTGACTTGATCTTCCCAGCCCAGGAAAACTAGCAGACTCAGAGCTGACATCTGCTTTAGAAGAATGTCCTGTTCAGAGCCCCAGTCTTGCATGATGACAGCAATTCAGCTAATGTTGCTCTATCAACTATGACTGCAACAGCATAGCACAGCTATGTGTGAGAACATAGCTTCCAGAGTGAGAAGGGTGAGAACAGCTTCCAGAGGTAGATTCTAGGCTATTTAAAAGTTTACATGATAAAGACAATTTGCTACCCTTAGCCTCACACACAAGGCACCTAGAAAGCGGCTCTTGCTCATAGAGTAGGAGGGAAACAGAAGTGATCCTAAAAGCCAAGAGCGAAGCCCAACCTGTCAGAGACCGCTCAGCAAAAACAAAGGAGCAGCTACAGGCATGGCTCAGGTCTCTGGGTGTTTTTCCTTGGATCGCCTCCTCCTGCAAGCTGCACCTTACACCTGATGGCAGAAGGGCCTCCTGTCAGTCAGGTGAAGGTCCTGCCGACAGACTATGTTGTGCGTCTATCTCTGCGTGGACCCAAACGTCATGTCCCAAGACAAATATGTCTGCAGCCAGCGCAACAACCTCATGCTCGCATTTCAACATTTGGGTCCATCAGATTAATTTGTGATAGAGGGCAAACAGGAGTCAATGTGGATGTGGCCCATCTGGAAATTGCCACTCACATCAGAAGAAGATCTTGTAAGAAACCCTCTTGATCCGCTAAACCCAGGCAGGTTGTCACCTGAAGGAAAAACAACAACCGATAGTCTGCTGAAAGAAAAAGCATGCTGGTCTGCTGGGGCAGGGGGCACTGAAAGTCTTCCTTGTCTTCAACTTTCTTCAGAATCAAGCCACATCTAGTCGCACCCAAAAAAAGAAGGCACACAGGAAAAGGGGCGATCAGAGTTATTGTCTCCTTTTCATTTAGTTAGATCATTCATTTTGAATCCCAGACTTGTGGTATTTTCCTTTTTGTTAAGAATGTAGGAATGAAGCAAATTGTTAGCAGACCTGATAAAAACTTTCTCTCACCCTGTGTTACATAGGATCCTTTGGGTGGTGATACACCTGAAAAGAGGTTTTGTTTTCCTCTCACCCTGATGAGGAACTGGCAATAAAATGATTTTGCACCATCACAAATCTTAGGCATTTCAGTCCCTATCTCACCTGAATAAAGACAAAAATAATTGTCCCAAGTTATACAGCAAAACCTGAAGTAAAAGGTTCTGGAGTTGCTATGCAGAGTGTTTACATCAACTTTTTAAAATGTAATTTCCCTCTGTAAGGACAGTGTGTTAGACTTTCCCTTGCAACATTTCAGAAGATGGTAAACTGAGATTTAATTTGCAAGTCTTGCCCCATGTTTTGTGGTATTTTTTTCCTCTGACAGACTCCCAGCTACACAGAGTACTCCCCATTGCACTGTACACTGCATGAACACATTTGAAAACTGGGGCCAGGTCTCAAGCATCCAAGGCTAGAAGCTTAGAGGTCTACCTCCTATTTAATTTCAGTCATGAATTTACTAGGAGTTCAGTGCATAGCTTCTCCAGCAGATCTGAGCCCTGGCACTTAAATTCAGGTGACTGTGGTGCAGTATCTCATTTGTGGGTGGAAATGCACACATACACGGCAATGTGCAAGTGTCAGTGCAATCTCAGAGGTGTACTGGAAATTGTGGTCCACTGTATTCACCCGTGGTGGCAGTGTGGCCGATACCCTGTGGCTTGAGCTGGGGACATGGGATAGCCATGCTCTGGTGCTCTCTCTTGCATGGCTTCTTAACCAGTCTTGGTCAAGTCACTTCAGGTCCCTCTGCTTCAGTTCTTCTAACTGCAGAGCAGATAACAGGACTGACCTTTGCAAAGCATTCAGAGAACTAAGCTCTTCATCATCGCCTTCCCCGTATCCTTTACATTTAATCTCTTAATACTGGTGCTCTCAACTTCAGAGTTATTTGTGGACAGGAAGGAAAACAGGTTGAGTTCCTCTGTAACTGACATCACTTTTAAAGCATTTTCTCATTCGTTGGGCCTGATTCTTCAGAATTTCATCATATGTGCCCCCAGGTAAGTCCAGCCAACCCTGATTAAATAGGAATTCATTTGGAAGGGCAGAGCTGAGAAGTATCATGCTGTCACAACCACTGGAATTACTCTTGATTTACAGAAATGGAAAAGGAAACCAGGCCTAGGGTCTCTAATTGCTGAGCTGAGATCCTGCCAGACAAGAAAAGAGCATTAACAGGACTAAGCTGAAGTACTTAATATGCTGCCAATACTTCCTATCCCCAAAGACTGCAGAACTGGATGCTTCACTTATACTTCTGAACTGTTGTATTTTTCAGAAAAGCCTCTCCCCAGTGCAGTTTAGGCAGCTTTTAGAGGAAAGGATACCAGGACTCTGCCTAATAAAGTAACATTTGACATCAACTTCCCAAGTTACCTCAATCTACAACCAAGAACACACTTTCTTTCTGGAAAGGTATGTCAGAATCCCGATTCACATATTTAAAATAGAGTGAAATACCTCCTAATTAGCCTAGTGTCAAGGTAATAAAAAGCAATAGCATACTCCTATTATGGTTGTATAAATTATGCAATGAAATACAGTATAGCAGAACCTCCCATAGGATTAATAAAACATTTTTACCCAACTTGACACATTTATGAAATCTTGTGTTATTGATACTTGGAGCCAACAGTCTGAAACTGCAGCACCCCCTCACTGTATTAGTAAATTGGAACCACACAAAATTTGGCTTTGTTCTAAAAACAATAGGCTTTTCAGTTTTGAAAATGTATTATGCAATACTGTTAAACAGACCTCACTGTTTATATCAATTTATTTTGGGACAATATGATTTATGCCATTGTGGCGCTACTCCAGCAAAGCACTTGCAAAAGGTCTTCATCTTTAAGCATATGAGTAGTCCTGCTGAAGTCCACAAGAAGTCAATTATTCCTCTCCTTAAAATGAAGCATGTGCTTAAGAACCATGGTAGATCCAGCTCTTTATGAGAAGGATTATGACAGTCTCTCCTAATACCTTAACTTTGCGGAGGACAAAGCATAAACATGAGTAACACAGGAAGGGCCAGAGCCTGTCGATATTTAGCACTCACTATCTGCATGTCTCAGTGGAGGTGAAAAAGATAGAAATCAATCTGCCAAACACTGTTGAATTTCACTACAGGATACTGGTCCTGGGGCATGTGTGGGCATGTTTCAACCTATTTTCTGGCTAAGACAACCCACCATATACTTAAAACAGTTCAGAGGCAGTGCTTTTTGTAAGATGAGCTTGTTTAGTAAGATATGGAGGAGCAGGTTTGTATGCCAGCCTGAAAAATTATGGGCAAAGGCATTCTTAAGCAGTGAAAGAAGTGACAGAAGACAGACAAAAGCTCCTTCATTTCAGAAAAAAAAATGCACATAATCTTGACCAAACCTGTGGTGTCATAAGTAGACAGAAAACTGCTGGCTTCACTGAAGAAAATCCTAGAGAAAGAAATGGGTATTTTGCTACCAGCAGGAATCGTATTTGTCTAAGCCTGCAAAGCAAAACCATGATGTAATTGCAGTCTATGTTAGCACCAGTGCCAGCTGAACACAGTTAGCACAGTAACAGCAGCAGGAAGACACAGGAGCGTGACCTTTAACGCAGAGCTAGCAGTCAGCATACAGACCCGGGTCTGTACTTCAGCAGACAGATGTGCTGAAGATCATGCTACTGCAGTTTCGCTCAATCCCTCACTGGCACGACTGACCTAACAAAACCTCTGCTTACCATGTGGCTCAACACAGCACACTGCCTCACAAAAATCAGACAGATGAAATGGTGTTCATGGTAGTGCTGGATTGCTTTTTCACTACAGACAGTGATTTTGGAGATGCACTAAATTTCCTTATTAAGTTCCTTCAACCTGTACAAAGCTAACTGCAGGGTCAGGACTGCAGCCCTTAATCCCTGTCAGGTTTGTGATCCTGCAGATGGGGGCTTTGTCAACGATGGCCCTTTTTGTCCTGTTGTTACCCTCCCACAGTGTGGGTTTCCCCCCCCTCCCCGAGATCTCAGCCCAACCGGCTGAACTAAAACCGTGACAGCTCTCCTTAAGAATCACTGAGACAAAAATCAAACTCAGGATATAACAGTGAATAGCTATGCATGCTTCCAGTCATATTGAAAGTGGTCACCATGATTTAAATAAACACTGGAAGCACAGTCCACCTGACTGTATTTTTTAACAAATTCAGCTTCTTCAATATATGTAGATACATTCTTCTCTGAGTTAAGGTATATGTGGAGCCACTCAAGCCTTTCAGTTTAACCTAAATATCTTTTATTTTCTCAGCACAAATGTAACTAAACATAAAATAATTCTTTAGATTTTCTGCCTAAGAATTTCTCAGCTATACATCATCAACACAAGGATACTGCCTACTTACAGAACCCAGTTCCACAGCTTGCATCCTTGACTACTACTTCAGCACAAGGTTTTCCTAGCAGAAAGCTGTGCCCAGTTCAGCTGAACACTAATAAAGTTGAGGATCTTGCAGGCTGTATTTTAAATATGAAGCTTCATTTCTTAGCCTTGCTGGAAACTGTAACTTCACTGTTGCATGTATGACTCTAGCAGGTGCACCTTACACTGTACAAATAAACTGAGTCACTGCTTATGAGTAACAAAGAAAAATCAGCAGTCTCTCAACCTGTCAGAAATATCTAACAGATTTCAATTACAACTACCAACAAAAACTAAAAGCCTCAAGAGATAGGTAAGAAATATATGCACATTAAAAAAAAAAAAAAGAGAATCCATGGCAGATTGACCTTAAAATCAGATTAATGGATTATTTTTCTGCAATATCTGTTACACCCCAATGTGACGGATCTTCCAGATGTGCTGAGAAAAGATGACAATATTACAGATCCCAAGCATTGCATGTGTGATTAAAGAAAATCCTTTGGGAAAACATGCATAATTATTAACATTGTAAACATGCAAAAATGGCAATATTTTGCCCTCTTTCAATAATAGCCTGACAACACACCTCAGTGTAAAACTACAAATACTATTTAAATGCTAGATAGAATAAAACATGTTTGATTGTTGAAAAACAGGTCTCATTTATATACAGTACACTGCAGGTGATAGGATTAGTAGTAGATTTGGATTTGTAGATTAGTAGATTTGGATTTACTTTTGGGTTCTTCACCCACAGATTACCTGAAGGCTTTTTTTTTTTTTTTCTTTTGAGAAACAGTCCAGCAGTTAGCAGCCACTGAACTTTACATATTTTTAATGCCACAGTGCTTTATAAAACTGAACTCTGTTCCAAAATTTAGAGCAAATAGCTGCAATGAGACAGGTAAAAGGAACTAAACATTCAGGGCTAGACAGTCAGCTGAAGGGAATCAGCTCTGTTCAGCTGAAATGAATGCATTTTTGTCTTTTTCAACTAGCTGGGGATCTGGCAGTGGAGCTTCATGTCAGAAAGGCTCAGGCAGGCTGTCCTCAACCCCCTAAAAATGAGCACATCAGATAAACACAGAAATAAAGTGCAGGGTCAGTGCAGTTTGATCAGCTTGTACCAGCTGACTTCCTATTTTACCCCTTTAAATAAACCACTCATTTGCAGAATTCTAGCCTGCAAATTAAAAAAAGAGATGCTTGAAACATTCCCAGTGACTCAACAACCCCCCCCCCAAAAAAAAAACCAAAACACCAAAAAAAAACCCCAAACCATGTTGAGTTCTTCCATAATGATCCTGCAACTAAAAAAAAGAAACCCACAGAAACGATGATGAATAGCAAGCCCCAGCCTTTCACAGGGAAAAGCTTTATACTTTCCCTTCTCCTTTGTGGAGAGACAGCCCATGCGGAAACGC
>JAVJGJ010000032.1:16766527-16820515 GCA_035590215.1 Microhierax caerulescens
GAGAGACAGCCCATGCGGAAACGCCTGGCTGCTGTGGGGCTGCCAGTGGCGACTGGCAGAGCAGCCCTGCAGCAGAGCTGTAAGGTGCCTGAGGTCTAACTGCATCTCTACATCTCAGCCAAGAAGGGGGACAGAAAGAGGCTGGATAGAACTCCTTCACACTCGCTCCTGCTGACAGAACACAATGAAATCCCTGTATTTACTCTTAATTCAGTACAGAGCTCTCTGCAGAGTAAGAGATCAGAGCACGCTAGGATAAATCAGAAGTGCGTATTTATAATCTCTGCCTTCTGATAAGTTAGCAGCATGTACCAGTTTTTCCTTGAAATAAGTCTGAAGGGGAGGAACAGATGTCAACCTGAAAGCATAAGAGTGTAACTGCCCTGTGTTTTACCATTAGCATTTATGTATGCCTCTACCTTCCCTCTTAAAAGGCCATCGTGCAAGCCAGCCGTAATTCAGAGTGCAATCTGATTTCTGTTCCCTCTCCTTTCTAAACCAACACATCCAAACCACAGGTATAGTGTTCTCCATTCCCACCACACTGAAAAAGCATTGTATTTGCATCATTATTCCACATCTCTCCTCAAGTACCGTGCTGAAAGGATACCCAAAGTCACTGTGCAGAACTCTTACTCCAAGGCAATTGAAAGGGCTCCATCTCTGCTGACCCGATTGGTAATTTTGCCTCCGGAAGGCTTAACGGAGCCTGTCATTATGTGTGTGATATACCCTACCATAATTAATTCCCTCAGGGAATGACATCCAGAGGAAGCATGGTTGAAATACACAGCATACACCTGAAATTTGACTTTTTGAATCAGATTCTGAACACCAAGATGCATCCATGGAAGGTCCGAGGTTTTTATTTTCCTTGACTGTAGATACATGGCATAAACTTAAATATCCTGTCATAAAGAGATGGGCTTAAAAACTGTTGAAATACACAGATAAAAATCAGTGTTCTTTGTTCTTGAACAGATTTGATTTAATTCATTAGAAATCCAGAAGGTGTTTAAAATTACCATGTGCCATTTAATGTAAGATGAAGTAATAGCTTCCTTCAGCCTTAGTGGAAAAGATTCAAAGCTGTAATCCTTTTTCAAATAATTACCCTGTTCATCAGGCTTCAGCATAAGATGACTCCAAGCAGAAGAGAAATGGAGAGAGCAGCTATGAAAGCCTCAGCATATACATACCCAGCTGAATGGCGATGAGAGCACTTTGCAAGAGTTTGTCAAGTCACAGGCCTAAATTATGCTACAATGAGAACTGCGAGGGCAGGGCAAGGGCATCTGAAAGCATCAAGTCCATCTAACATATAAAAGGGTCTTTGGAGAAAAGACGTAGGAAGGGTGGGTAAGAATGCTGATGGGGTGAGGCAGCTCCTCACAGCTCCTGCAGTGAATTAATGCTTTCACACACAGAACCCGTGGTTTTGACTCAGCCATGAGCTGTTCTGTGTGGCTACCCAGGGAAATGAGCTGGTAGGGAAGGGAAAGTTAGTGGCAGATATGAAAGCGCTGGCGCAGCCTACTGCTACCCCAGCTGCGCAGCCATGTACAAATATTTCACTTGTACAATTCCAGGAGAGTGCAACTATATCCTTACTCTGAATAACTGTAGCATTTGCTACACAGTGTTCAAGGAAACCCTGCATCAGCTTGCACAAATGATTCTCTCCAACAGAAATGGCAACACAAAATCCAACATGCTGGCTAAACAGTACTGCAAATTACATCCTTGAAGTCAATCCCTGTACAGAATATTCACGACGGCAGTCAATAAACTTCTAGGGCATCTTTCTCCTGGAGGCACTCAGGTTAGTAAAAGCAAAGACATGTGAGCTGCAGTGCATTTTTAGCATGAATGAGACAGAGAATGAATTAATTTGGAGAAACATCAACCCTGCTGGAAGCTGACAGATTCCTTAATGCATCAGATTTAGATTGCTTATGGCATGACTGATTTTTTTCCCGTGTGTTTTTCTTTTTCTTTGTTCCTTATTTATAATGAGGTTCTACAGTAACTACATTTGGCAGATGTGATATATATACAGGCCTTTCCATTAAGTTTTGCCCAATCCCCTTCTCCCACTCTATGCCAAGATTGCAGCTCTATCTGTCAGGTCTCTCCAGGTATAAATCTATTTTTCAGCTAATACCTCCCATTCAGTCAGTCTCAATGCAGAATTTTTTGGTGTGATTCCACTTGCCCAAACAGTTTAATTTTTCCACTGACAACTGTAAATAATAATGTGCTCGATTTACTCAAATCTGGTGAAGTCTGCTTCAGTAAACCCTGCAGATCCATGTATTTGAGACTGCCATCTCGTATAACCAGTTTGCTGTTTCCAATGGATACAAATTCTGATCTTTATGTTCAGGATTACAACCAATGGACAACTGAAGCCTCAAGTACAAAAATACTACTTTTGCAAAGCCACTGCATCACAACAACCATAGCACTGAATTCCCAGGTCCATAAAAGCTATTATCTAGACACTACTTAAGTTGCAGAACACATCAGCTACTTGGTTTGCTCTGTAATACAGTTCTGTAGGAGTTAACCCAGGAAAAACTACCCTGGAAAATGGATTAAACCACTGAAACATTTCACCTCTGTCTAAGATGTGTGTGCCTTCTTTTTAAACTAGCTAATTGCGTTGACGGGGTAGCCTGGCGTGGCTTGGTACAACTCTGCACTACTGCAAACTGCTCCATCCTGACACCACACTTCACTGTGGGCAACATCTGCAGCAGCGGATAGGAGAGGCTCTGTTCAGATACACCAGCCCTCCCTGCATAAACCGTGTAACTGTGAGACCCCCTGTCTAACAGAGAAAACACAGCCAGGACACTGGACTCTCCCTCTCCTCTCCCATGGGCTGTGCCTCGGGACATATCCATGTGACAAATTTTTCTTTTGATGCCATAAATAAAAGTAAAACTGCAACTTACCTCATCAAATGAGTCATTCCACAGTTTATTATTGCTACTCAGAAAGCAAGCCTAAATTACAAGAGTGAAAGAAATATTATGAATGTATCTCTGCTTGGGTCCTCAGCCAATTTTTTTTCAATTTAGAGCACAGACCAGTCCACAAAGCACCTATGACTACTTCTTATGAGCATGGTGCACTGGCAGAAGAAGGAAGGGACAACCTTAGCAGCAGTGATTGTATCCAGCAACCTGAGCTACGCTGGCTGCTGTATTGCAATCTGTTTTGAATGCTACCACCATCCTGCAGGGAACTGCGATCTGCAGTTTTGGTAATTTTGTCCTAGAGAATCCAGGGGATGAACCTGTCCAAGCCATAAGCATTGGTTTGTGGTCCACAAATCACAAGCACAGTCATGCAGGAGACACTGTGCAGAAACTGTTGTACCATTATACAGCACCACAACGTTAAAACGCTCCTGGGAAACGACACACACTGACATGATGTAGAAAGAAGCCTGAAACCTCCTGCCTGCCTACCTTAACTCACACTATGGTGAATCCATCACACTAGGGAGAAAGGCAAAAGTTGAGTTTTTCATTAACCAGAACTGTGCAGTAAAGATGGAAAATCCAGGCAGTTCTACTAATTTTAGGATGTTTCTATTATGGAATTTAGGTCTGATTTAAGGGAGTAAAAAAAAAATAAGTATCTTTCCAACCGCCAAATGAAGGAGGTGGATTCAGTCATATCTGGCCAGCTTTCCTTAACACTTCAAACTAAATTGCTTTTATTTGGGTCTTTTAAGATTACATTTGTCCCCTTAAGATTCATCCTTTTTAATACCCGTCCCATCCCTCGTTAGGATTAGCAATTTATTTTAAATGAAATGTAAACCCCAAGTTTTAATTAACTGAAGATATTAAGGAGCCTAAGTGACATTTTTACAAGAACAGAGGTGTTAGCTCATATGATAAGGTAAAACTCCAGCTCTGGTCTCTACATTCCTCCTCTCTCCAACCATCTCACCCACTTCAACTGGCTGATTATTTTTCCTAATCTGATACATGCTGTTGTTGTTCCCTGGTAAACAGCCGTTCTACTCTTCCCCAATCACAGCTGCATTTCACTGGTGTAGAAAGTGCTTACAAAACATTTGATGCAGCGCTACTAGGAAGTTCAGACAGAGTATCAATGCAAAGAGTCTGGAACTGAAATGGTTTACTACGGTTATACACCATCTAGGATATGGTGCTTTTGCAAAGGAACAGCTTTTTGCTTCCTGTCTGCTGGTGGACAAACAGCTTCTTACTGTGCAGAAGAGGTGAATCACCATATTTTCTGATTTGCAGGAACAGCTCCATAAAGCTACATAAAAGCTTCAGATGGATCTTCTACCTTCCCTCAAGTCCAAAGAACAGATTTTTGGCTTTCTCTCACTCTGTTTTCCCTTCTGTTTTCCACACCTCTGTTTCCTTGCCTGGTGCTCCAAATACTGCACCACCAAATGGCTAGAGAACTAGTAGGAGCAAGAAACTGTCGCTTTAAAGAGGAAATACATGGAATGGGAGAATCCCCCCCAGTGCAGTAACACATTCAGTTTTATTGGAGGCTCATAATGTGAATTTATGTGTCATCCATTTGAGCAGAAAGTTACTGAACTTTAGAAAAGGCAATTATTCACAGACAATAGAAAAAAGGGTCAGGGATCTCTAAAAACTAGCACTTTTTTTTAGTTTATGAAGCTGGGATAAGGAAACTCAGACATATACTGTCCAAACACAGTCAACAGCTTTGGGGCCAGAACCACGCTTTCAGCTTGCTTCAGCAAATGCCATACTTCCTTTAAAAATGTCTTCCAGCTCCTCGTAAAACATGGGTTTGGCAACAGAAAAGCTCTCCACTGAAGTTTTATGAGACCTTTTTATTAACAGAATACTAATTCTTTCTGCTGTTATTTAACCAGGCTGTCACTTGGAGGTTAGGATTTCCGTGAAAACCTAAAAGAGGTGTAATTCCCTGTTTTCCAAGGGAGGCTGATTCTTGTGGGCCATGCTGTGACCCCAGCCTTTTACTGCACCTCCATCCAACATACACAGATTGGGTTAAACCATGCCGATTACCACTTCCAGCATCCCTCGCTACCTTCCTTACTCGTTCTACTATCACTTGTTACACATGCAAGTGAGCATACACGACACAGAAACAAACAGTATGTATTTATATACTCGTCACTTAAATGCCACAAACTGTCCCTTCCCAGATGGTATGCAACTTCCTATGGGTTTGCATCCTCTGCCTCTGTCTGCATTGCAATCTGTTTCTGTCCCCCACGCCAGCCCTTCTCCCAGAGCCATCACCCCTGTGGCAGTGCTGCTGCTTTGTCCCCATGTGTCATACCCCCTGCATGTGTCCTCGCCATCCCACTGGCAGCTGCCAACCCTGGCACGGCTGGGTTCCACTCTGCCTGTCCTCTCCGGCCTCGACTCAGCCCACTGCTTTCAGGAAACTTGCAGAAACTTTATTCCTGGGACTTACAGCACACTGTCAAAACTTCTTTTAAATCTGCCAATATTTTCAAAAGTGCTCAAGGTATAAAAAGCCCAACTGCACAATCACCATCTCTTTAGGAAAACAAGTTAAAAAAGCAGGAATATAATTAGAACATTTCCATTTGAAGGCAAAAGGAACAAGTCCCTCCGCAGGCTTTAGGCAAAAAACCACCCAAAACAAAACAAAAAAACACCATCAAACCAAACCCACACTGAAAGAAAACAAATTAAGATTTCTAAATAGGTTTGAAAATACAGTAGTAGCTATTAAAATTGCCTTGCACACAAAACTGATAAATAAGCATATTTCAGGGGCTGGATCAGAGACTGATGTCCTGCTCATTGGAAATACTCCTTCACTAGCTAGAAACTTTGTTTTGTTACTATAGTTACTCTCACTACAAGTGGCCCTGACTAAGGCACGAGGTATTTGTTATATAAAACCTCGACGCAACTGCAGCCTCACACTTCAGAAAGTACCAGCTCTGCACTCAGTCCTGCTTGAAAATTCTATTCCCAGCAAACTCAAAATGCTTTCACGCTGATTAGGGCGTATGCCTGAGCAACGGTTTAATGGCACGGTTTAAGTGCTGAAAACATAATCAGCATTGTTCACGATATACGCTAAACCCGCGAAGGAATATAGACGGACTGCACTGAGCAAGTCGAGCAGTGACTCCCTCCCCAGACAGTTAGGCTGTTAGCGGCGACTGTCATGCACAAGAGAAACTGGCAATCCAGTTTAATAAAATTTGCTGAGAGGCTGTTGAATTTGAGGGAAAAAAATGTTTGTAGCCAGTTAGAAGAGCAGCAGGTAGAAAACATATATCCTGCAGTGCTGTGATTTTTTTTGTTTTGTTACATTTTTATCAGCTTAATTTGATAAAGTTTAACATCAGTAAGAAAAAAATAAATATCCTCGCTTCCTTGGCCTTTAATGTATTCTGGTTTCACAGAATTTTTTTCTTGTTCTTCTGGGGGATATTTTCAGCCAGACAAACTGCTATTATGCATAATCTTGGAAAAGCAGCTTATGAGATCCCAAGTGAAAACAGGGAGATGACAGGACCTCACTTTTTAAGGTAGTCATCTGATGCTGATACTCCAGTACTGTGTGCCAATCCGATTCAGGCCATCTGCACTGTTCTCTGCTGTATTTTTTCCCCTACTTGGGTAGGGTAAAACAGTGTGGCTTTCCTTCTCTTCAGCTTGAAATCTAGACACTAGGCTTTTTCTTAAAAGGCCAACAGCCCAAAGAGAACCTGCTCACAAGTGACAATAAGCACTTACAAGTGCTAAGGTCAGAAAAATTAATCTGTTCGTACACTTTTCCTGCAGTAAGCTTCACTCAGGTTGGGCCCATGCCAACGACTACTACAGCACTGATACAGAGCTATTTAGCTCTGAAATAACAGATGTAGCCATTTATGTTACATAGCTTAAGCTATGAACACTACAGAAGACTGGAAGGGTATCTTTCTCTTTCCTTTCCCTTCCTCCCTCAGTGCTGACACCCTGTACTATTCTTAGAGTGCAGAAATCAGTGGTGTTAATTTCAGAGTTCACACATCACAGGAAGCATTTAGAATTTATTCATTCATTTGTGAGAACCTGTATACAGCTTTGTCCTTAAAGACAGAGCAACACTTTTTTTTTTTTTTTTTAGCTGTGACATTACTTGCAACCAGTCTTACAGCTTATTACAGCCTCGTAACTGCTGAGGAGCAAATCTGCCCTATCCTGTAAGAAACATGATTTCCTTAAGGTGCTGTTCGGATACAGAATTGCTTCATTGGTTCTTCCCTGTAATAACGGTGCTTGCAGTGACACCTAAAACCATGATTTCTGTTTCTCCCACGTCTTGCAACTAATCCCAGGCTAATAGCCTCGTCTATGTAGGCAACTAATGAGCACCTGCTTGGAATAGATAATTTGTGAGTGCTGCTACTAGCTTTTGGTGACACTGCAACTTTACATTGTAGCATTGCTTATACTGTGTTAGAGAAAAAAGTTATTATTCGGCTACAATATTGCTCACATCCAGAATTCCCAAATTCAGGGTGCATATTGCAATCCCTCATAAAATGAGACACTGGCTCTGCAGTGGCTAATTAGATGAGATCAGAAGTGGATATTGCCATATCTAAACCACAGTTTTTGTATCAGAAGTTTACAGGAGAAATAAGCAAAGTCTAAATTAATAAATGATGCACATCCAATGAAAAAACCATACTGCAAGGATTAGGTATGTTCTGAGCTGGTAAGGCATCTGAAGTTGTTCCATTCTTTTAAGACCAGTGTGACCTCTAGAACATCAAAAATCTGTACTAGAATTCTCGACATGCTTTCCAACATTACTATTACAGCTAGTAAGCTGAATGAAAACCCCTGCAGCAGTTTATTTAGATACTGTCCTTCACAATATCATCATAGGGCTTAAATAAACTAACGTTTTAGTTAAATAATAAACTATCATTGCAGAAATTTAACATGTTCTACATCCCCCCAATATTTAACTGAAAGGGTAAGTCTTAAGTCAAGCTTGCTTTTGCTCTCTTTGTTTCTATATGTATCAGTCAATCCTTTTTAAAACAACAAAGGTTTGATTCAGATGCATTTTGTCTCTACACAATTTTTTACAAATTGTAAGAAATGTAATGGAGCTTTTCTCAAAAGCAGTCTTACATACGTGGGACAAAATATGGTTACCAAAAGTAAGAAATACACAGTTTGGGGTGACACAGAAAGAAAGAACACCAAAGACCACAGGCTTTCCGATGGCAGTTTTCCTGCCCTGCAAGGCCACAGCGCATACCATACACACACCCCAAGGCACCATTATGCTACAGGATCTCTCTTTGTCTTCCCCACAGACACTTTGCACAGGACAAAGTCCCTGCTATTCAAACTGTTGACATTTACAGGTGGCCAGGGAAGCAGCAGACAATTGCTGATTGCCACTGCGGAAGAAGCAACATAATCCCAGAGTTACTGGTCGAGCAGGCTTCAATCCCTATTATATGTGGAAATCATGTGGTGTGAAGGCTCCACAGAGTGCGTACATATTGAATTTGGTGGTTGTTTTTTTTCATTTTTAAAGTGGACTTGAAAAATAAAACCTTTTTCCAGTTGGCATTTCCAAACTGAAAATGTACTGCCTCTTGATTAAGATGGGACATAGTTTATACCCCTGGCAACAAAGACTCCAAGCATCTCCATCTGCTTTAACACTAAAGCAATAAACAAGAAAATGTAGCATCTAGTTTACTTTCAGAAGAATGTTTTTGATTTAAAGATATATTAGTATATATATCCTGACTCCTACATGCAACTACATAAGAAAAAGCATAAATTCACACAAGCACTTTGGATGCAAAAAAACCCTCCAAATAATAACCTCCTGATACTACCATGCACGGCTTTGAACAAGTCTTTCTATACAACAGCGCTACAGCAGCAGCTCAGAGAGGCAGAGGAAGCCTCTGCATTCTCTTGCTCAGGAGCCACTCCTTCTGCAGGTGTAGAAAGAGCGCAGATTAAAGCAATCCCAGGTAGATTAAAAAATCCCCCAAGGATACGATTAGCACAGCTGGCTGGCAGTGGCATGAACTAAGCCTTGGGGACTGCTCTGTGCATTACCATATGCTTGGTTTGTGCAGACCAGGAAAATCTCTGACCCTTTTGCTCTCAAGAATCCCTGTCTGTTACCTAGTGCTAGTTACCAGCAATGCTTTGCCCACCTTGCTGGCAGTTGGTGCAGCTCGATAAATTCAGGCCAGTCGATGCCTAGTTGAAAAGAGCTGCTGCACAGTTCAAGGCAGCCCACGGGATCCACAACGCTCAAGTGTGTGAGTGCGAACAGCTGGATCTGCAATTCACCCGCACAGATCCATGTCTCTATGGAGACTTGTCAGCAGCAGCCCAGGGAGCTGGGCTGAAGCCGGCCCAGCCACATCCCTGTGTGGAGCAGCCCTGGCAGGGTGGACATACCCTTTGCAACCTGTGCTCCCTCATTTGCATCAGCTTTTATTACTCCCCATGGAGACTGTCTATCGGTTCTGCATCCTTATTTATCACGGAGTGCCACCTCCTCCTGGTGGGGCTGTGGCAGCTGGCAGGGGCACCTGGGGTGGGCAGATGCCCCACATTCCAAAAGTGCCATTCTTGCTATGCAACATCACGGCAGCCTCTCCAAGCACTTGTGCTGCAGTGGTCTGGAGAAGACTTTAAAGATGATCCTTGCACCTGTATTGGATCCCTTTGCTTCATATTGAGTTATGTCATTCCTCCTTTACTATATTGCACACTTAAACATTACTGAAATTTATTAAGCTAAGTGAAAGGTTTTTTTCCTTTTCTCCTCCAACATAGCAAATGCCTAATTTTTGAAGAATCAGACAAAATAGCTCGTTGCTGAAACTCAAGGGCAGGAGGCACAGCTTCCTCCTTCACTCAGTAGCACAGCTTCCTGCAGCTCCCTTGCCCACTGCCATCTCTCCTGTTCATTACACAGACTGCAGTGACATGCTATATTCTGAGCTGGGTTTAGAGCCCCACTGGATTACATACTCTACCAACAACAGAAAGACACTGACCCTGTCCTGAGAAAATACAAGAAAAACAGCAGAAAAAGCTGAAGTCATTGCAAGTGCTCAGATGGTAGATGCAAAGGGCCAGATTCCAAGGGGGGTAGGGGATGATGCCCAGAAGTCTTTTCACTATGAATTTCAGTGGAACTGCTTTTACTGGTATGATTTTCCATTGAGGTGCCAGTTATCAGCCTCCTGCCACTTCTCCACATGACAGAGGCACATGCAGTAGAGATCACTGCATTCATTTCCTAACCTGCTGGAACTCCAGAAGTTCACATTTCCAGTCACAGCATTCAGAAACACAATTTGACATCATCCTTATGTAACTCTGGGTTGAATTTTCTATTGGTGTAGGTAGGAAGAACTCTGCTAATGACTGCAACACTTAAGCAGACCATTTAGCTCTCCATCCTCATGTTCACCCTTCCTCCTAAAACAGTCTTATGACAAACTTAGTGCTGAACTATATACATAACAGAATGCTTCAAGCCAAGGTAAAAATTAATAAAGGAAAGAGTAAAATGATTCATATTATCTGTTCTGTGTTGTAAAAATGTTATCAAGAAATATGTCTGGATATTCTTAAAGACATGTTAAGGCAGAACATCTACATTACCGTCTCTCTCTATTATATCACCTCCATTCATCATTCTCTTTCCTTTACTAACAGAGACTAAAATATTAAATAAGTTGAATATTAACTAATATCAAACAGTATGACTATGCCCACTTACATGGTTCTGCAGATAGTAATGACAACAGAGAATGGCAGACAGAAGTCACCTAAAATGCAATTATTACCAGTGTTTCTGACAAAGTGAAGAGCAAAGGCTTTCCCTGTTTTCAGAAGGTAAAAACCACGTTCATGGCTGAAAAATTACCATAGTCAGTTTCTGTTCCCTGGTGAGTTCTTCAGAAAGCCTGACTATATTCCCCTCCCTCTTATTTTAGAAGAAGAAAATAATAAAAATCCAAACATTTTGTGCTCTTCTCATTAGATAAATAAATACTCTAGGACCTTAGAGTAAAAGTCACTCAAGTGTAAAATTTCTAGCTGGAGATGAAAAAAGCCAACCTTTTCTTTGAGTGATCAGAGCGTTATACACATCTGAGAGACAATATGGCTTGACCACACTGCAAACTTCTTGGAAAGTCATTTGCTGCAGGAATCTACAGGACAACCTGCCAAATCTGAGCTTGAAGTCTCAAACACAAATTTACTGATGTTCCCTTATGAAACTTCCTGCTTTTACACAAATTGCCCTGAAGCACAGAACCTGTGGGTGGTAACTATCTCATTTCAAACAGGATACGTTATTCCTGCATTTTGGAATTTATTAAATTTCTGAAACAAAACCTATGTATTTGCAGAACTTGTATTACCTCTCCAATGCCAAAACCAGCACCTAGAAGCACTGCTGCTCATTATAAAGGTCTTAAATGAATGGAGGCAGCAGCCATTTACTCAGGTGGTAGAAAAAAAGTTGTTATGAAATGAAATTGATTTTTCAATCAGAGAAAGACTCAAAACACTGCCACTAAAGTTGGAAAATCACTGTTCCTTCTTTTCATACTACCCTAAGAAAATAAGTCTGCAGCAGCTTTCCTCTCTAAGCTCTGTTTAAGTCATTTTATTCATATCCTGAACCCTGTGCTATGAGGGAATGAAGTTCTCCCCAGGTACCACTGAATCTGTCCATATAATTTTAAGATGAATTTATATGTACACTAACACAAATCCACTTCTGGCACAAACAGACGTGGACCAGCTGGGGGGGGATATTTCTTCCCACTGCATTAAGATGGTGGGTAGAAGGCTATTATGCTCATCTGCTGAATTTCTGCCTTAGATCAGACTGTGATCCTTCAAAAGGGGGGCATGTATCTGTCTGAACCTGCCAAAATGGGAATCTGATCTTGGAGACCATAAATTCTGTTTCCTCATCATGCAGACAAAAAAAATGAAAGGAAGAGGAAAAAAAAAAAAAAAAAAGCTAAGAGTAGAAATAAATCCAAACCAGGAAAAAAACCCTTAGATTTCTATTTCTTATTTTTTTTTTAGCTCTGTTATCATTAATAAGAGTCAGGAGACTAGCTTAAAGCTTTCCCTTCATCTATTTGGCATACAAATACTCAATATCATTACCAGTTCCACAGAGTACAGTCCTGATTATTGCAATGTATCACCAAGGTTTTTTTAGGTTAATTTTATAAAAACAACGAGGGATCCTAGCATGCCAACAAAAGCAAAAATTCACGGTTACTATAGTAAAAAACCTAGCTCAACCCTTCTAACTCCACATAATACATCTCTTTTGTTTAAGTGAATCACAAAAGCCTAATGTTTTGTATTCTTGTAGCACCTAAGTACATACTTCGATTTTTTATTACTTCATATTATTTTGTCTGAGACATCAATACAGAGACAAAAATCTGTGGGTCACTCACCACCCAGGGTGTGACCACACCACTACAAGAAGTCAACTTGCAAAAACTCCACCCTTAAGAGTTTTGAATATCCTGTTTATGAAAGTTGTCTAGCATGATCAAACGCTGCAGCCAAAATATTAATTTATCCCTGCTTTAGATCCTCAGGTCTTGCTCCCTTGAGGAACTCAAACAGAACAATATTCTAAGAATATTAACAAGCTGCCTTATCGCCACATCTGCTCACAAGATGCACCAGACTTCCTTGCCTCTTGCCTAATGATGAACTGTAATCGTATCAGCAGGCTGATGGGATTCTCTAAAGCCACACTTCTAAAGCTAAGTGGGGTCGCCATCCCTTTTGTGAGAGAAGTGGTAAATACCATTCTACAGCATAGCATACACAATTGTATTACCTGGGGGTAAGGTGAGAGGGGTGGGAGATACAACCATCTTGACAAAAACGGTAGTGTAGACTAGGCATTTGCAAACCATCAGCTGAGACACAATTGACTTCTTATTCCCCATAAAGATTATAGGCAAGACGACAGTTCTACTTCATGGCTGTCAACAATATTGCAGTATTCTACTAGTGCCCATAAAGATACTGCTCAAAGAAGGCATGAGTTATTTACTTTCAACATACAAGAAACAGCCTGACAAGTAATAGAAAAAGAATTCAAGCTGGAAATGCCAGTTTAATCATGCATCTTGAGATCCTGATTTTACATTGGGCTTTTTTTGTAGCAAGTGGAAGCACCTGTTAAATGACATTGCTTATATTCCACAAACTCTCCCTCAGTAAGTCTGCACCAGACTATACCAAATAAATCTTACCAGATGATTACTTCACGTGTCCTTAATGAAATTAATGTACTAGCAATGAAGTCACGGACATCTGCTGCCAGTAAACCACTTCTAATCCAGAAGAGGACTTTGTATTTTGAGGGCTGGCTGTAGCCAAAAACCCCCTTTCTGTTATAACACCATCAAGACAACTCACATAACTCCCCATGCAAAATTTATTTCCTTTTTTATTCATCATCCCTAAGGTATACATTTAATATTTTTTCGCCTTCTGAGCTTTGCTGACTGTATCTACAGTAGTTACTTTTGTGACAGAAAAAGCATCTGCGTTTGACAGCTACATTGCTCTGAAACACCAACCCACCTGCTCATTTTTGAGTTTTTATGTGTAGAATTGCAAAGCTGCTCAGAAGTTTTTGGTTATTTCTTTTTAAAACTAGTTTTGAGACTTTGGAAGCAACAGAATAGTGACTTATAGTCTAGGAAGAGAAGGAATATTAGCAGTTATTCCTTTAAGAGTTACAATTCCTGTGCCACATGCAGAACTGCTACAGATAACAAAGATGTAATCATTTAACAAAACATCCACCATCACATTGATGTAATCATTTAACAAAACATTGAGCAGCAATTAGAAGTTGTGGTAGGTTATGCCAGAATAATGTATTGTTCTAACTTAACAGGGAGCCATCCAGGAGACAAAAAAAAGCCAACAAACAACAGAGTAGGTTTTGATAAGCAGTCTGGGAGCAATTATAAAGCAATAGAGTATCCATAAAATTGATAACCTATTTCCAACCTCAGGCTAGGTACAGACCTCATTTTTCTCCAATGCTGGCAGCTAACCAATTAGAGCTAAAAGATAACCAGAGTGCAAAACAGTCTCTGGAAGAGTGGATGAGTCGGGAGGACAAAGTCAATTTTACACAAGCAAAATGGGAAGGAGGAAATACTACCAGCTGAAGATAAAGGACCATGTTACCTCCTTACACAGGCTCTGTGGTGGGTTCTGCAGGCTGCCAGACCTATGGGACTTCTGCATGGAACATTGTGAGGTGTGAAAGTAGACTTTAAAAAGGGATAGTCTTCCTTTCTAAATAAAAAAATTGCATTATTTTAAGAAGATCACCTGGAGGGCAAGAAGGGTGCTCACTAATATGATTTCTTCCAGGTAAAAGATCTATCCTTGAGACAAGCCTAGGGAGGTAATCACAGCCAGTCCCAGGCAGAACGCTGCCCAAAAGGCTGGCCTTTGAGTTGGAAAAAAATTGAAGGAATCCATCTTAAGAAAGCCTTGTGATCAGCAACACTGACCTGGAGGGTACACACATGATGCTATCAGGACTCCTCTCTCCTAAATGTGCTGGAGATGGTGCTCTGAAATATATACTAAACCCAACTATTGATATTGCACTCATTAACTTCCTTTAAAAGCTTACCAACATTGACAGGATGCAAACCCAAGTTTTACCGTGGGCAGTCTGCCTCCACAGGAGTCAGTGATTTTTCAGGTGGTACCTCCCATGTAAAGGTTGCTAGTATTTCTCTCTTTGAAAGTCATGACAAACAGAGTATTTCTTCTGGTTCACTCCATCTTGCAATAATATGCCTAACCCAGATAGCTCTTATTCTTTCTCTGCCCAGTCTTCCTCTGTCATTCTAGACACATTTGGGTCAGTATTATGGGGCTCATGCCACGAATATACTGCATATTTTTTTTCAGTTGCCTCAGCCACTAATAAGTACATGACATCCTGAACAATTACTTCCTTAAAATATATAATGAAAGAATTTAACTGGGAAATAAAAAAACAGGAACAAACTCATCTTACATACGCTCAGAGACCAACCAAACAGTATGAAATGTCTGTAGTTTGGGCCAGCTAAGACCTTGATTTTTAATGTATTATTCTTTTGTTTAGGATATACATCCAGGTAACGCGTATGGCTTTTGCCATCTACAGAGCCCTAAGGTCCCTTAACGCAGCTTTCATCATCTTTTCTTGATACATGCCATCAAACTATGCTTCCAAAAAGGGTTGTCATTAGGAAGGGAGCCCCCAGGCACACATTACACAGTTGCCTGGTTCATATCAATGTGAACTGGGAAAAATAATCAACCGCTTTTAAATACAGCTTTAAAATCATGCAGCTGAACTTGCCTACATAGGTACATGAAGTATCCTGTTATCATTCCATGCAGTAGTAAAAGTTACTACACTTTTTTTGTAAGGCAATAACAACCGGAGATACATGACAGCATCAGGTCTTTCTCTCTTAAAAGAGATTTTAAAAAGCAGTAAAGCCCTCCTAGCATAACCTGTACTTTGGTCCTCTAGAAATTCTGGAATAGTTTCAGAAATGTACAAACTATAAATGTATTCTGTTATTCTTCTTTCTTTCCTCCCTCATTGGATTCCTGTTCTTCCTTTTTCGTCAGAAATGTTTTTTTAAAGAATATTTTTTTTTCTGTCTTGCACCTCTGACACTCTTTCTCCATTCCCTCACTCATGAGTTATTTGCCGACTGGTTTAGAGAAAGACCCACACAGGCTAGGCGTAGCAGCAGAGGCAAGAAGCCAGCCCCTACTCCTGAATCTGTGTGTACCTGTGCATGAGTCTCACCGCCAACTGTGTTACGTACCACAGTGCGTGCAGGGACCAAAGACGTGTTCTTCCAAGGGCACACACCCTAGCAAGTCTGTGTCTAGGAGTAAGCATGAACCTGTGGCTTTCACTATCAACATTAATCACTTCTATCACAGGTTATCTATTCTGCTACTCCTTGCATGCCTTTCCACACATGAAAATTGGCACTAGAAGCTCCTATGCCAGAAGCATGGGAGATAATATTCGTTCCTGCTTTGGAGAAATCAAACTACCAGGCCGCACAAAGGAACCCAGCCAGCAGCCCTCCAAGATATTTTGTGCACCATGTTTTCTTTGTCTTCCCCTGAAACGTAAATTATCAGTAGGTGCTGGAGGAAAAATCCAGGACCAGCTGGTCAATCTGACATGGAAAATCTGCATTCCTCACATAAATAACCAATTTCTTCTTCCTCTTCCACCTCCATCTTATCTGTCTTTGAGTGTTTGCAGTTCTCAAGGAACATCTGACCTTTGACTGTATGATGTGACCTCTGGCTGTATGACATGAGGGTTTTCTACTACGCTTATTACTTGCAAAACACAATTTAGCAGCCACTGGAGTATTTCCTGTTTCAATCATACCCATGCTCACACTCTGAAGAGATGCTGTCATCGTTTTAAGAGCTCTTCCATTACCAATTTTCACTTCGTTCTCAAAGATGTGCTCTGACAGTCTTAGCTCCTCACATGCACAATTTAACTAACCTCAAAAATACAGGCAGCAGAGCTATTTTAAATGGTAACATTCAGCTTACAACGAAAAGCATTATATGCTGATACAGCACCATAGTTCTAAAAGATCCTAAAGCATTCAAGCTCACTTTTAGATAGCCTCTGTCTCACTTGTGACCTTCCTTTGCTCTGGTTTAGGCAATATCCCACTCAGGTGCTGGACTACACCTGTGGAGGCTGCTCCCCCTCTTCACTGAGAAAGCAGGCTGCCTAAAGACAATGCTGCATGGGTTTGAAACATCAGTTAAATACAGGCAATTCTGAATGTAAGTTGGTCTTCCAGCAATGCAATAGGATTTTCTGTAGTTTGGCTGAGAAACTCAGCTAGCATGCCATCACCAGAAAGTATTACAGTAGCTTTAATTTTTGCACAGAACAGACAAATTGGTTTGAAAGGTCATTACAGTAAATTGCAACGAATTCAATTTATATCCCTCAGATGGATGAACGTATGTGAGTCAAACATAGAACAGTGGAAACCTCTGGCTCCAAAAAGTCTGCTGATTCAAACCTGCTCTTTAGGCAGCCAAACCATCCTTTCAGCTATACATTATTAAAGCTTGTGATTTTCATGTGATCTTTTTCCCCAGCTATGCTATTGCAGCAAACTGTGTCATACGTGAGCATCAAAAGAATGGTCAATACATGAAGAATTTGTTTGTCTTTAACCAGGAAGTTCAGCAAATACAAAATCATTTGTGATACAGACAGACAACATCACAGATGTTTCACACTCATTTCTGCACGTGTAAAGTGACACATGAAAAAAGTCCAGGGAGATATATGGGAGAAAACACCATCAGCACAATATAGAAAGACAAACATTGGAAAAGCAAACAAGCATAAGAATTGGTTTTAAAAACAGAAAGACCATGAAGATAGAAAATCAAAAGAATACCCCAAGCCTCATGTTTTAGCTTCACAGTACACCCAGAAGGAGAGTGACACACCAGAAGCACACCTGAATTAAGAGGCTCCTTGTGCATAATGGAGAACAATAGAGCTAGTGAGCAGATCATCCCTGACTAGTTGTATTGCATCATGCAGTAAGTCTTACCTAAAGCTTTCTGGGTATTCAACAACAGCCATGTTGATAACATCCAGTGCATGCTGATAGTGCTTCTGAGCTGAAAAGAGGAGGGCCAGCAGATGAAGTGAATTCATATCATCTTTACACAGCTGCAGTGCTTCTTGAAGATGTTCTATAGCATCAGAAATCTGGGAGGATATGGGATAGAAGTAAAAAGAGAATACATTTCTCCTTCAGTCCTATGTTATACGCCAAAGGTAAGAACAAATACTGTCATTAGAAATTCAGAAGTTCTACTTAGGCATCTAGGAGAAAGGCTTCTACTATCTGAACAGTTTGCCAAAATTAACAGACTGCATTGCTTGAAAAAAACCCAAACCACACATTCTAGAGAAAGGAGTCTGCAGCATTACTAAATCACTGCTTATAAACAGGAGCAGCAGACCTGATCCAGTCAACCCCCTCTTACTCTGGCATGGTGCTTCTATGCTGTAAACAGATCCACTATATAGGTCCAATTCTCAACTCCATTGTCTAGGATGGGTGGCTAGCTCTTCACCAAGGGGAGAGCATTACACATCTCTGCTGCATTTTGTCTCTTGTGATGTCTGTGCAGGACCTTTCATGATGTGGATCAAGAACATATAAATTAAGTTTGAATGTTCAAGGGTAAGAGAGTCAAGATTCAAAATGCTGTCAGGAAAGAAATAACTTTGCAAGCAGCGATATAAAGAGCAGACCTGACACTCACAGCAGCAGAATGTCATGAGAATCAAGTCTCACTTGGCAGAAAACTTAACATCTATAATGAATGTAAGTATATCACATGCTCTTTGTAATACAATACCCTATTTTAGGCTATCTGTTCAAAAGGGAACTTCTTAGTATGTTTTCTTTCCTTTGGCTACTGCTAAGTTTTATATGGAGGATTTTCTTTAAGATTCTCTAGTGTCTGAAATTATACTTGATTATTACTTAATTGGTTAAATTATTCCAGATCTGCATTTGGCCCTGGAAGCCTGCAGATAACAAAACAAAAAAACATATACATTTCCCTTCCTCACCTATACTTTCCCTCTCGTTCCCTTAAGGGCTGGAGAATGTAGTTCCTCCTTTACTACTATGAGAACTTCCCACCTAGCAAAGCTCTGCAGACATTCCCCTGCCTTGGCATACCACTAGTGTCAAATTCCTACCGCCTCCACAGATCACTCAGGTAGCACATACCTAAGGAAAGCAACAATTACACCGCCTGCAGTTAAAACACAGATTGCTGATTATCTAGCTCTCAGGTATACTTCTGGAAGCATGGTACATAGTCTGCTCACAGAACAACTTCATCCTAATGTCCAAGTGACATTTCACTCTTGCTATGCATATGCAAGCCAAAGTACTTAACTACTCTATTACTGGTGACTCCATGCAAGTCTGGAGATGAGTGTGACTGCTCCACAGACAGAACCCCAAACTGGCATCTGGCCCACAGTTTCAAAACCACTGAATGTCCTGGCTTAGGTTCAGGTTGGGATATATGACTGAGTGCTCAGCTTTAATGAATTACTGCTTGTCAGTGGAGCTACTTTAACCACATGTGTTATTATAGCCTACTGCAAAGGTAAACACATTGGCTTAAATCACCGATGTTCCCTCAGCAGCTTACTAGGACAGATTTTCTCACAATGTAAAAACACTAGTGATGACAAGACAACTTGGAATCAGACCATGCACAAGACTGTGATGAGCCCAGATCTGCCCATCCATGAAGTTCTTCAGTAGGTATATAAATTTGACTTGCTACAATGAAGCTGCTATCCAGACTCTTATTGCTTATTTTTTCTATTCCTCTGCCTCAGACCTGCACAAGTAGTCATAAATAAATTCTAGATTTATTTATTTATCTAAAATATTATGGGGAAAATAAGTTCATTAGAAGAAAAAGAAAACTTGCAAACCAGACAACTGGAGGGGGCTATGAGCAACCTGTTCCAGGTGACCCTGCTTTGAGCAGGGATTGAACTGGGTGATCTCCAGAGGTCCCCTCCAAACTCAACTATTCTATGATTCTACTCAAAGATCTGGGAAGGCAATCCTAATTTGCTACTATGAATTAGACAAAGAATAATACTTGTAACTAGTGTGTTTACTGAGGGATTTGCAACTGATTTGACCTTACTTGCATATTAAGGTGCAAACTAAGTCACTGAGACTTTGCTTTATGTGTGCACATGCCCAATGATCACACAACTGCAAGTTCATACCCCCAACAGAGGCCAGATATCAAAGAAGCTCTCTGAGTGTTGTAACATACACAAAACACAGCAGCACAAAAGCCAGTCATGGTTGCTCCTGCAAACCTGTGCCTGCTGAACATGTAGTGACATACTGTTGAAACAGACATAAATCTAAAATAATTCTCCTCTGTTCTGTAGCATAGGGTTTGCAATAGTTAAATCTCATTTCAGTGCTTCCTTCTAGTACCATTAGAGTCACAAGCAATGGCTGTTTCTGAAAGTTAACCATGCTTCCCTGACACCTGATTGTTTAACTTGAGCCCAAAAAGGTTCTTCAGTGCTGTAACACCATTAGTAGCCTGCACAGTACTGCTGCATAATTAGAAAGAGTGGGCAAAACACAGATGAGAAAAAAACCACTTTTGATGAATAGACTCTATTCCTTTATGGGAATCATTACACAAAACAACCACCTGCAACAGACCAGATGCAATGAAATACAAACTACATTTCTAGAACAATAAAAGCAAGATATTTGGCAGTAGTCAACACAAACTTGTTTTGAAAAGCAGAGATCAATCTATTGACAGATGCCACACTTATTTATTTAAGTAACTATGTAATACGAGAAAGATGGAAGCTGGCAGCCCAGATGGCACCCTGAAACTTCAGGGGTGTATCAGAGGTAGGCTGCCAGTTTAAATTCCCTACAAGCACTGCACTTTTAAATAATCCTATTTCAGCTGGACTACAAGTCCAAGTGGGGCCTGCAATTAGAAGATGCTACCCTTCTCCGATTCATCTTTCCGTTAATAAATATACCACATGGGTTCTGCATGGCACACAAGTATATTCAGATCCCACTGATTAGGAAGCAAAGATACTGCAGCAAGCCAGAAATAGCATCTTGCAGCACTACCAAAATAATGCCACAGTATGGATTGTTTAGACTGCCTCATATATAGTATGATTGATTTCAGTAATGCTATATGTTTCATTAAAAACAATGCTGAGATGTTACAACTGTAGGTATAAAAAGGAAACCAGTATGAACATTAAAAATAGTTCCCAACAGTAGAACACACTTGCATATTTAGATTGGTAAATGAAACAGGATCTTCTAAGAGAGTTTTCAGGCCTTGTAATTTCACATCAGTTATGAGTTAGTTAATTAATCATTAAAACTACCCTCTCTGTCTCTTCTTATAGCACAGGGATTATAGAAAGGAGAAGTCTTTATGGACAGGCAAGAGTTTCCATGGAAAACAAAGTTGCTACAGACCTCCAGAACTTCAGGAGAGCGGGAGCAGACATACCTGTGAGTTATTACTTAACTCTTGCTACAAACTGGTTTTGATCACCAGAAAAATCTAGGCCAGGATCTAGACAGAAAAGCAGCATGTTGCTGTTCAGCAGAGGAGGCACTAGCTGCTCTGGGAAAAACACAGACCAGAACTACCCATATTCAGCATTTATCTCGCTGAAAGATATGACTCTCAATACCTACTAAAACTGAGCTCCCCTGCTGGGGCAAAGACAAGGCAACAGTGTCTCCTTGAAACCAGAGTAAACACTGTGGAGAAAACAGCTGAAATACGTTCTCTGGTGTCTTAACCAACATTCATCTTACTTTTACATCCAGACATTCTGGAAGGTGATAGGTGGTTTTTGGATATTGCCACTTGAAACTTCAGGTCTGTTGGCAGCCCACAGATGAAACTGGTAACTGAGACCTCTAATTCTCAGCTGCTGGCCCCTGGCTGTCTTTCCCTTCCTGTTTTCATGCAAAGAAAGGTCAAATCAAATCAAGTATTAAAATGGTATGAAACCCCCATATGTTGTTTTTATGTCTCTGATACTGATTTACATGGCATTCAAGGTCAAAAACAACACCACCACCCAAAATGAGAAGGGAACCTGCACTTAAAATTAAAAAGAGTGCCGACTCTCTAGAGTCATTTCCATAGAAACTGGCCTGCTAAAAAAAAAAAAGGCAAGGCATTAAAATCAGTGAGCTTTAAAATATTCATTCTACCTTGTTTTTGCTGATCCAAACGCTGTTGCCACAGAAACAAGAGAAGCAGCCGAACCAGCCGCAGGGAGTGGGGAGTTACAAGTCTCATCTGTGGATCGGCTCGGCCAGCTGCCAGCCATGCACTGCAGGTGGAGATCACCACCACAGCAAACCCTGACCTTGGCCTTGTGGCACTCCAGCTTTGGGGGAAAACCCGATTGAGACCCTCCTTACAAAAAAGGATATTATCCTTTCTATTTTGCTGAAGAACCTACCCTAAAACACTACAGGGCTGACCTAGACCCTCCAAGAGTCACTGGAGTCCTCCCAGCAACTCCAGAGGTCTTCAAAACAGAGCTGCACACACATAAACACAAGCACAAAGCACATAATCATCTTTCATTTTGGTTGCTGGTGGTTTTCAACTGCCAGCTCTGTGAAAACCCTTTATAACCACCCCTCTTCTTGTCACATCCTCATCGCATGTCAGAGGGAAGCTTATGCTTTTCCATTTCCCCTTTCCCTTGCCCAGTGCTCACAGAGACATGTGTTATTGGAAATATTTCATGAAGTCTTCCAAGAAAGATGAATTGCCCCAACTTTGCTTGGCACTCTACTGATCAGCTGCCTCTCTTGCTTTGTTCAATGAAAATGCTCTGTGCAAGCTGATACCTAGATTTTTCAGTGCTGGGTAAGGTTACCTCATTTATTGCCCTGGCCTATGGAAACAGATACCTATTTGTTGAGAATAGCATTCAGGCATTATATTATAACCTACTATGTAGGAATGGCCTGATTTGTTGGTATTGTAGCATCACCTGATGAAAGCCTAACTGTGACATTCAATAGTTAATGCAATCTATCAAAAAAAAGGTATCATTTATCTTTCAGTTAATTAGAAGGAGAGTACCTTAGATACTTTAAATAATTAAGGATATTAAAAATGCATTACCAAATGTTTATCAGTAAGTAAACTGGCAAAAGAAGAGTAGGACATTTTACAGCAGTCTAAAAATAAAGATGTCTCAGGTATCTCCTCTCTCTCCAACCATAAGATAAAAGATTAATATCTCACTAGATGGAGAAGAGCAGAAGCAGCATCGCAGGGGTCAGGCTGACACTGCATAACACACTTCGATCACACATCTATGGTAGCAGGGGCAACTGGCAGAACATCAAGGATGAAAATACACAGGTGAGGTAGACAAAAGAGAAAGTGAACATAGGGACAAGAGACTGAATGGAAAGAACAGGAGGGAAGGGAAATGATGAAATGAGATACACGAAACAACACTGTAAAGGCAGGCTACAACTAGAGAAAAAGAAAGGGTAATGAGTTAAAATACAGCAGACCAATAATAGTGAAAACAGCAAAGAACCAATTACGACAAAAATCTTGATTTTTAAGGATAGCAGCTGAAAAGCTGTAATGCTTTTACTCATGGAAAGAAGCAGAAGAGGCAGCAGATCAGACAACCTCCCTAAGAGGCAAAAGCTATAAGAGAAAGGAGGGTAGCTGGATATTTTTTAATGAAAGACCCTGAGCAAACTGCATCATAAAGCAGCCAGTAGGCAGATGAGAAAGTTAAATAAGCCATTTTAATTACCCTTTCTTATTGCAGGCTTCCTCACAACACACTGCTCTCATTATGAAAGGGTTACAAAAGTGGCATTATCAAGAGTGTGCTCTCTTGGAACAATTAGTTTAACCTAATGAACACACAGCTCCCCTAATTAGCTGAGGAAAGTAAGAAAGATCCAACTGTTTGACTCTGTAGTGTAGACTAAGGACAGAAAACTGCTGCAAGCAGAAAGCCTGCCAAAGGAGGAAACTATGATGATGAAATTTCAAATCTAGTTAGAGAAGCATTTAAAAAATAGGGGCTGCTACAATAAAACTTTGGCTTTTAAACAGAAGGGACAGAGAAATAAAACACATCCCAGTTATAAACAGAAGGGACAGAAAAATAAAACATGGCCCAAACGTTTCTTCTGAAAGTCAGTGCAGTGTATTTTCTGATCAGCTTAATTTTTATGAGTTAACACCTGCAGCAGCATTCAAATGCCAACTAATCCCACTCACTGCAGAGCTCCAGCACCCGTCAAAGCCTAACGCTGAACGTGCCCAAGTATGGAATAAACCAGTCCCCAGCACAGACAGCATGCGATCTGGTGTGATACAGAACTGGGCAGTGATGAGAGTGCTCTTGGAGTGGCCTGCAGTACGGTGCAGCATGATATCCAGGAAACACACCCCATTTGCCCCACACAGACAAAGTTGCTCCATGTGGGAACAGCACTGCTCAGGATTTAGAGCTGAATGCACGCCCTAGTGAAAGTCATTCCATGCACTACAGAATTATTATTTAATAATAATGAAAGAAAGTCTTACACAAACTTATTCTGATTGCTTGCTATAGATTACAATGTAGGAAGGAAGGGAACCTGCTTAGCAAGTCTGGGTTTTGTTCAATTGCACTGTCCTTCTCCCACCCTGTCATGGCTCAGTAGTTGCCAATTACTGTACATACCTGTCTGACAAGAGCCAGCTGCAGTGATAGGTAGAGGATGATTTGGTGATCTTCTGGGGCCAAGTCACGTGCTCTTCAAGGACGATCACATAATAAAAAAGAAACAAAAAAGTGACTGTTAGCTTATACTTCACCATGAGTCACACACAAGCACAGAACAAACCCAGTCCTCTCCTACTGAAAACCAATTCAGTAACAGAGGAGCACACCAAAACTAGACAAAAAGCAAATCAATGCTGGGCTGGCTAAGCCAGGCTTACAGGAACAAGTATGAGAAACACAACTGCCAGGATGTTATACAACTTACATGCTCCTTCACTAAATACCACTTAATGTTTTAGAACTTGGATAACTGATATGGAGAAAGTAGCTCTTAACGCATGGCAAACCCATTAAAGCATTATTTTAAGTAATTTAGGTGAGGGAGATAGTCGTTCAGCTTGTTCCTATATTGCCAATTCTCAAACAATAGCAGGGTTTTAGGTTAGCACTGAGAAAATAATAATTGTTTCTTGTGTTTCAATTGTGCTGTTGTTGTGACTATGAGCATTTAGAGGTCTAAAGATCATAAGCCCACGATGCGAGTTGGTGCTCCAACACACAAAACGTCCTCCACCCTGCAGCTTCTAGTCTAATGGTTGACAGTAGACTCCTAATGGAGAGGGAAGATAATGAGGATTTGATGGCAGGAGTTGAGCCTGGGCCAAAACCAAGGCCCTTACTTCTCAAGCCTGGACCTCTTAGATACTACCTTCTAGTCCACAGCAGGCAACAGTGTGCACTGCAGTGATCCTGTGGCTAGTGACAGCTGTAGTGTCTCCAGATCCAGATGCAGGGGCGCTTCACACAGGCTTGTGCAGTGCGGCAAACAGGGATGGACAACCAGGGAAGAATCATCCTGCTCGGACTACACTGAGCATGAAACGGCAGTCTGAGCTTGCTAGCCCTACCAAAACTATTAATATGCTAATAATAAACAAACAATCAAAAGAATTACTTCAGGAAACAAACCACACACCATTTTAATAGCAGCCACCTCTCAAATACCATCTTAGCCTGTGAGCAAGAAGTTGTTGGACTTGTTTTTTATAACTAATGTCTCCAGAATTAATTAATTTAATACGGACTGAATGTGTCCTGCAACTTTGCAAAGCAGCACTAACGGCTTCTGAAGCAATGCCAAAGACATCAAGGTCTGTATTAATTGTACAAGTAATTAATTTGTCCCCCCACTTAAAAAAAACCACAACAAAACCCAAAACCAACGCCAACAACAAGACCTAAACACCACTCCCCCCAAAAAAAAACCCGAAAAAAACACCCACAAACCACCCACAAACCCCTAAAACTAACCAAAACCCAAACAACAACAACAAGGCTCCATAAGATGGAACCTTACTTTGCTCTAAGCTGTTGGGAGCAGGGTGAGCCACCTCTTTGGCAAGCAGCTCCTGTGAAACCTTCAGTAGCCTCTCCAACAGTAAATAACGGGAAAGTTCACATGGGTGTATAGGAGAAGAGGTTAATGGTACTTTTGGAAAGAAACAAAGTTATGTTACTGCTCATTATTCTGAAAAAGTATTAGAAAAATATTTGATCCATTCTTCCAGCTGAAAGGGCCATTTACAAAGATGGCTACAGGCTAAACCATGGCTTAAGAGATCATATATGTACTTTAAAAACAGGTGAAAAACAAGGAAGAGAAACAAAAAGAAAGAAACCAAACTCGGGCATTTAGGAAGACACTAGTAACCAGCTCACAATCACAACATCTCTGTTGGCTGTGGTTTGAGTACTTAATGTTTGGCTAGAAGCTCGTGTACTTCCTAGCTAGAGTTAAGATACCATGAAAAAAAGTTACATCCAGTGGGAAAGGTCAAAGGATAAAAATAAATGCAGTTTAAAAGCACTGTAATTACATCAAGATTGGGCAGTAGTGAAAGTATTACATTGCAGCCCAGGAACTACTGCAAATTAAAAGTATACTCCTGATCTAAAAAGTAACCACATAAATCACTTTTTAAAGATTTATCTTTCATATCTCCATAGGGTAAATATCCAGAAATACATCTGTGGTTTCAGCTTACTACACACTCTTGCACCCACTGCAAAACCAATGCAAAACTAACATGCTGAACTCCTCCTTGCTCAGCAGCAGAAAACCAGCTAAGATCCAGTAACATGTTCAACCTAATACATCTGTACTTTGAGATAGCAGAGATCTCAAATTTTCTTCACTTTTGTAATGTGTTTATGACCCAGAACTAGATACTTTAGGCCAAGATTTAGATCACAGAAGCTTTCATTTAATTGCCATCCAAAGATGCCTACAGGCATCTACATTTACAACATTACCTGCCCAAACACCACCTTGTGTATTTTGGTTGGCGTAAGTTAGTCCTAACGGGGTCAAGACGCTCACACCTCACCTCCCTACTACAACAGAACTGACAAAAAGAGTTCTTAACCCAAGCACTTTTACTTGAGGTAACTAGCTACAGAGGAATTTAATTCACAGGTACTTTCAGGGCAGAGCTGTTGCATCAGACTTCCCCACAAAATACAGCGGTGAGGAACAGCTGAGCGGTAACCGCTTTGCACTGGCTAGTTCCATAGCTGCCGTTTCATACCACAGCTCACTAATCACTCGTGTTAGGATGGCAATCACCCCCTCCCCGGTAAGTGCACTGATGCCAGGTCACCTCACAGCAGCCTACACCCTGGTGGTGAAGGTACTTTCCCACCAGGAGGGAAACAGTTTAAGCCTGCTTCACACAGGAATGGAGACAAAACTAGCTTTCCACATCTGCCTGCTGCCATCATGTGAGGAAGCTGTACCTCCCAGCACTGTAGATCTCACTGCAGCTAATTTGGGGCTAAGGTTATTTCTGGTTAGTGGCAGAACAGCTACTCTTACCTTGGATATCCAACCAAATATCACTGCATTTAGCCATCACAGAAATGGTTTTGACAGAAGATTGCTGAAACCTACTGAAATGTTTTTAAACTTTCAGGCAAGGAAGCTTTACAAAGAAGAAAAAAAAACCATTAAAACCAACAATTGTTCTGAATTCATCCAAAGAAATACACAATGCAAGTATCCACAAGATTCCTACTCACCTCTCCAAAGTCTGAAGTGCTTTCTTGTTTAATTCATCCTGAGTGCCCTTCAGAGTAGCTGCAGGACAAGATACCATTCAAGATTTGAATTCAATGTTTCAGATTAAATAAACAGTTTCACATGCACGGAGTATTTCAAACTGGGAGCACAAAAATGTGGAAATCTGGTGGTTCAAGGCTGGAAAACATGCCATTTTGTTCTTAAAGAACAGAAAACCCCCAGTATTTTAACCTGAATTCTCAATTTCATTTTAAATAAAGACTCTTCCAACTCCCTTGTCTGAAATGCCAAAGCATTTTTTATGTACATATGCCACTGAAGAGGTCTGGGAGGAGAAGGGGCCATATGCTAACTAGATAATAAGACAATAAGAGGCTCTCTGCCAGACTGGTGTAAATGCTAAAAGCAGTAACAAGCAGTATACTCTGACTCGGATACAGACCGTCTCCACCACTGTCTTCATGTAGGATGGTGTTGCAGGTTGAGCAGGGAACACCAGGAGCCAGATTTACAACTCCATGACAAAACCCTTGACAACACACCACCTCCCTTGAGACAACAGACTTTTAGTCTACTTCAGGGGTGGCATTAGCCACTAATGCTCTCCTTGGTGCCTCTAATTACTTGACTAAAGGATCCTACCGCTACACTCACTTCTCAATGTGTGAATTATCTCCTACCAAAACCCTAAGAGGAGGAGAAGAATCAAGCTCTTGTTATGCCAGAGTATCTTATCATCATCGTTGTCAGGAGCAAGGGGAACTGAGGAAGAGTTTAGAGGAGCATGGTTTTCTCTGATCCAAAATATCTGGAAAGCTAGTGACAATTTTCAGAAGTGCATTGGCTGTTCTTAGTTTTGAGATTTTGCATAGCAGTTGTTTCTTTTTCTGTCTATCCTGAATTTGAGATCTACTAGTCAACAGCACAAAGTAGTGATGAGTAGTTAATCCATCAGCAAACATCCACCTATGAATATACTTGACTTCAAACATCAAGTCAGTGTAAACTCCAGAATAGAAAGTAAGTAGTATATACATAAGCAAAAAAAAACCAGATAAAATTCAAGTATTCTTAAAAGTTGTTGAAAGGAAAGAGTTGTGTTCTACAAGACAAAGGTAATTAGTTTCTTTGGACTCTGCCAACACACTGGTGAGTGAAACTTTGAAAGTAATTTATTTTGCTGAAATAGTTATAGCGATCAGACCTTTTTTATTCCTACATCTTCCAACAATTCTTCAAAACACCAGGTTCATTTGGGAGGAACAGCAATCTTGAGGACTTCCCACATCACAAAGGTCAAAAACTGCTTATGCCACAAAATCTACTCTAAGTAGTAAAAACAACAAAAAACTTGCAGTTTAAGGAATAAATTTCAAGGTGTGGACTTTCATGCAAAATCCAGCATTTATTAGAAGTAGCTGGAAACACTTTACTCTCAAGAGCCTTAAACTGAGTGTTCAGGTCCACTGCCAAATACTGGAAAAAGACAACAGAAGAGCAGAATTTAGAAAAAAAATTACAAGAATCAAGATCGATGTAAACATAAAAATTCTTGAGAAGACACTGGAAAGGAGCTATAAACATTCATCCAGAAAAAATATGTCAGATTGTTTCTCATGGAAAATACAAGATTCCTTATGTAAGTTAGAGCAGTATCGGAGATGCCACATAATGAGGAGCACTGAAGGAAATTTTACTGTTTGCCCCCCAAAATTCACATGAAATGCTAGGAGAACTTTTAGGTTCTACCTGGTAAGACTTCTGACTGATGTTCAGCTTGTAGACAGAAAGAGCACAAACTATGTTATGGAAATGAAGTGATTACTCTACAAATAGTCAGCTTTGCCTCTGCACTACTGGAAAACAGCATGTGAAATTCCCATAATATCAGCTGCATCTTCAGCTACAACTACACTGGAAATCTAGTTGTCCATCTCTAGATTTGTGTCCGACTTGGATAAACACGTTGAAATTTGTGTTTGACAATACTAAGGACTGATGCTGCAAGTTAACCTTGCCATTTACAGGGCCTTTACAGCTAAAGGAGATAAAAGAGAAAACAAGCAATGAAAAGTGATTTTGGGAGGGATGCGTAAGAAGCAGCCTGGCCAGCAGGTCAATGGAGGTGACTTTCCCCCCTCTGCTCTTGTGAGTCCCTGTCTGGAGTACTGTGTTCAGCTTGGGGGCCCCAGTACAAGACAGACATGGACCTGTTAGAGCAGGTCCAGAGAAGGGCCGTGAAAATGGTTAGAGAGATGGAGCACCTCTCCTACGGGTAGAGGCTGAGAGAACAGGGTTTGTTCAGCCTGGAGAAGAGAAGGCTCCAGGGAGACCCTATTGTGGCCTTTCAATACTTAAGGGAGCTTATAAGAAAGATGGAAAGAGGATTTTTTACCAGGGCCTGTAGTGACAGGACAAAGGGTAATGACTTATCACAAATTAAAATAACCTGCAAAGCAGTCTGACCATGGTAAGGCAGAGAGCACAGGGGACTTTAACTTTCTGAGGCTTCAGCAACTCTCCCTGTAAGACACAGTCCTTCTGCAAATGCCACCTTAGGAGCCCAAGATTTATTTCCTAAAGCACTATGGTTTTTTAAAAGAGCTGAAGCCTCACTAAAAGTCAACAGGATCTTCAGCAACATTTTGGTACCTAAATACAAAGCTCAAGTCACATTTGAAAACAGAGGAGGCCAAATTCTGTGTTACTAAGCAGGTGCAGCACAGTAAGTGTGAATGCATGGAGTGAAACACAGCGCTGAGGATCAGCATCAACACTACAAACACGGGGCAGGGGTCTAGTTTTAGTGTTGTCCCACAGACTGAACACTCACTAGCAGCTGCAGCACAATCAGGCCTATTTATGTAGCACATTAGTTTTATGGGAAAGAATTTCATTCGTGTAGTAAAAAAGTGTTCCATTATGTGAATCACAACATAAGTGGGGATGACGGACAGAGGGACTTCACCAAAACACCAATGTGCATGTACCTTTCGCACACATCAATGAGTTTCAAAAAACATTAGGTGTCTTAACACCTAATACAGCAAGGTGCACAGTTTTAGCACACAGAATTATAAAGGTTGTACGTGATGACTGTTCTTTCCAGAAGCAATAATGATGGGTTTGTTCACTAATAAGCTATGTCTAATTTTTTTTATTTTTATTTTTTAACATTAACCAGTGCTGTCCGAATACTGATTATTTATGAAATCCAGAAGGACTGGCAGAAAAAGTTTCCAATTCAGTCCCTGATCCATGGCCTTGCACCAAAATTCTAAATGAAAACAGACAGACAGAGCACACACTATCATCTCCGAAAGAGTGAGGGTCTGTTAAATCTACAATGATTTCACAAAATGTGAGGTGGTGATGTTAGATTAGAAGAGCACTTGTATTTCATAATTCTCAACCAGTCTTTCCCCTTTAGCCTTTGTTAAATTCATCTCACCTTTCTCTGTGTTCAAAGGATTCTTCACCAGACCTAAGGAAGGCAAAGTTGACAATACAGCTTATGTCAAAACTGGAACTACAAGAGGAAGACAAAGGTTTGCTGTTGACATTGACCCATTGGGAACAGATCTGCAAAAAATTTAGCATAGCAACAGATGGACACTCCGTACGAACAAGAGATTTGTGCTTCTAAGCGTGAGGCAAAAGTGGCAATGACTTCCTCTGAAGACACATCTTTCAGCTACTTCAATGAGATTTATTTCAAGAAACACATTTAGACATTAAGAACAAGGAAGCTACACATACTGCTACCCAGCATAAGTTCCAGGAAGTCTTATTTCATCAAGAAGTGAAACTAATAGTTGTAAAGGGACTTTGATAACTATCAAATGTTCCCCAAAGTTCTTTGAATTGTCATTCAGTAGGATTCTCTCTTCTGACTCCACTATTTAGTAAGTGCTTTTTTGCAGGTCACAAAGGCTTTAATGTAACCCCTCCATACCTCTGTCACACAGGAGGAGAAATATTTGCTAAAAGGATGTATTAAATAAGAAAGCCTAACCTTGAACGGAAGGCATCTTGATATAATGCTGTAAGCTTTATAAGGTAACTGGACAAACACCTCTGAAACACTTTGCTACCATTGAAGATGTTGACTCACTGAAAGTCAGCTCAAGCAGAAAGTTATGGAAATCATATATACATACAGACGTTTGACTGTGTGCCTCCATATGTCACTATGACTGGTACAAACACAATGATAAACAAGATTGACAGTATGAGGCAGGATTACATAGAAGAGCTGCTATCATCATTTCAGCACATTCTGCTCTTGCTTCCTCATTGTGATATGCTATCTTTTAATGATACTAATGAAAAATGTCTTGTTAGTGCAAATTTGATGTTTTCTAGTAAAATGCTGTTTCATATTTATGATCATCGTAAGTATGTTTTTGAAAGAAAAGACTAAATGGTTTTAATAAAATATAACCTGAAAGATTGAAATATTCTCTTCAGATTTCCCTCAAATAACTGAGTGACTGGCCCTGTTGACTTAAAGGCTGGAGATACAAGACAAAGGCAGATATCTCGCTGTCTCACAACATAAATCAGATGCTCATCTGGAAAAAAAGAATCCAATAAATTTGTTGTGAAGACTGTCCCCTTTACATTAAAAAGGACACATTACATCTGAACCAGTCTCTTGAAAACTCAGAGAAGACGTCCCCTCCCAAAGAAGCTTCCAACTCGCATTTTGCTGCACCAAAGATTTTTAGAGCCAAAGTACAGCACATTCCTCTACAGCTCCATTCTTTAGAAACCACCTTCTTTCCATACTGAGAATAACAAACTGATCATAATGGCTAATAGAGACAACCTTCTATCTCCGAAAATAGTCTCTGAGATCTTGTGTAGCTTTAGGGACAATTTAAACAAAATCTAGGCAAAATACCCTAAAAGGTAGGCCGTTAAGCAGAAACCAATGTTTAAATAAACTTTAAAAAAAAATGATATAGAGAGATATATATATGAGAAAGTTCAGGCTAGGAAGGACGTATGTTTCTTGACAAGAACTTTCTGGGAGGAAGTGTTCTGAGGCATAGAAATGGGGAACTGAAGAGAGCTACAGTGCCTGTTAGCCTCTGTGTTAGAAACCAGTTCTCGGAACAGCTGATGAGACAGGAGTGACTAAAAAAATACACCGACTTGCACTACTGAAGAGCACAAGCCACTTCCTCATATAGATGCCTTGCAGAATTCTGCTCTAACTTCCAAGGCCAACATACTTCCGTGATACCGTACAGTAATTTTAGCTTTGTTTCAGACTTATTTGCTGGAAGAAGTCGGTTTGCTTCTATGGGACCCATCTGACAGAAAAGACATTGCTTGCATGGGGGCAGAACTCCCAAATGGGTTAGGAAACATACTAGCTCAGTCATTATTCAAAGAAACCACGTTAGGAGGCCTTCTGCGTATGTTAGAAGTCATAGAAGAAACAAAGACGGTTCCCACCTGTGAGCCTGATGAAGGTCAAAGCAAGAACTCTCCCAAACACTGGGACTTCAAGCTCTTCTGTCCACCAAGCACCAAAACAGCAAGAACCCATTGTCCAGTCATTCAAAACCCAAACAAGCAGCAATAAAATAGATTCTTATATTCAGTGGTCTGTGTCTAGTCAATATCCACACATACCTCTGAGGCAGATCTTTTTATCTTGTTTACTTCTAAGCAGAGAAAGAAACAACATCACAGAGAGGTTGAATCTCTGTGAGGAATCAGTATCATGCCAGGAACTGAAGTCAGGCACTTCTGACTCCAGTTCTTGGACTGTATTTCTTTATGTGATTTACCAATGGGTGACAAAAACATGAAAATAGATGGAAAGCTTGACTTCTTGTTGTGTAAATAAGTGAAAGAAATGTATTAAAAATACTCAAGTAAAGCACACTAAGCACTGTCGGCTGCAGTCAGATTATCACCTCCTAAGTAATGACTTGCATTCCTTCCTTTACCTAAGATCTTCACTTTTATTACCACAGAGGACAGTTCTCTGAGCAAGGGAACAGTCCCTATTTGTCTTGCAATCTGATTGTTTTTCATGCCCAGTCAGCACTAAAAGCAGGGTTTCTAATAAATTTCCATTGCTTGCACTGAAGACTGAACAGATGCTCTCTGTACAACATTCCTGACAAACAGGATAACTCACCATCAGTAGCTTGAAGACTGTATGTCAGGCCCAGTGCCAGGTAACCCTTTGCTAGGGACTCTCCAGCATCCTCACCCAGGTCTATCACCATTTTAGCAAAGTATTCTCCTTCTTCCAGCTGCAAAATAGGTAGAATGAGACTTACAGGCACTTCCTCTGTACCTGCTACAATTAGATTACCCCATTAAACTTACCTGTAAGTGATCCGAGAGCCATTCATACAAAGGCCTTCAGTGATCACAGTAAACACTCACAGAAAGGAGGACATAGAAGGTTGGATTAGCAGACCTTGGTACACATGCACCGTTTTCAGAAAAGTTTTGGTTTTGATTTAAGCATCCACCCCAAACTACATCCAGATGTTTAAGGTTAATGAAGGACACTATCTTATTTTTGTATTTCCCTTCAGGCATGCTGCAGTCATGCAACCTTAAACACAAATGTTGGACCAACTGCCTAATATACTATCCTAGTAGTGAATTGAAAGGTCTATCAAGCTTCTTCCTTCAAAGGAAGACCATCTAGTTTTGTTGTATGATGTTTTGAATCCTTAGCAAATTTTACTTCCTTTTAAAGTGTTAGAAAAGTAAAAAAAGAAAGCAAAACCACTGCAAGCTTTCAGCTGCCGCCTGCAATTCTGCTGCCACAAGAAGGTGGCAACAAATTCAGGACACAAATTTTGATCTGAAATACCATGCTACCATACAGACTGCTCCCCCCAACCCTCCTTTTTAGCCAACCACTCAGACCTAAGTCTCATGAAGCTTTAGTATCTTTACAGTTTGAGTTAATGATAAACAAAAAAAAATTTATTACAGAATAGAGTGCTTCTCATTTCTAACTTTAAACTCTCATATCATCACTCACCCATTTTAAATAGAAAAGACTAAGAACTATAGACTGTACATATTTGGAAAGGTGCAGGCAAAAGCTGAAAGTAATACTTGAAAGACACAGAGCCTACAGGAAGACCTCATTTCTGTAAAAGACAGTCTGCAGATCCTGTTAACCACAATCAGAGCTATCCCTAATCAATAACCAGACACTGAAAAATTGTCCTTTTAGAAACTTTTATCACATGATAACAGACTTTCTGGGATGGGATTGTTTAATTCTGAGAAAATACATTTTTGTTTGAAATCCACCTGTTTTAGGTGAAGTCTGCAGACATAACTGAAATGTGCTCACTTAATATTCAGCTTTATCAGATGTCAGCACCTCATTGTTCCCTAACATCTCAAAGGAATCACCCATAATGAACTGAAATCAAAACATACCAGCAGATCAGAAACTCCCCTTCTGCAACAATATGCTACCTATGAACAGAATCTGCTTGACTTGATATACTATCCAGTTAACGGGCCTCCTCGTTACACCACTTGAAGACATTCAGGTGACAACATTAACTAACAGCTTCATAAACAACGGAGTTGGTATTTATTAGATGGTATCAAACGTAACAAAAAACTTACTGTTAACGTAAGTGTGAAGAAAGGCTGAAAAGTGCAAGTGAAGAAGCAATCTCCACTGCTTGGGTCTCTTCCTCACTTGCACAGCTCCCTGAGGCCATTCAAACTAGATGTAGACCAACAGTTCCTAAATTTCTGAAACCTCAGGTCAGTCCGCCCAATGACCAACATGTATTTTCTCATCAAACTCTTCCCTGAAAGCACTACAAAAGCATTAGTCTTGCTGATTGCCTAGTCAACTACGAATCTGGAAACTACAAACTGAAACAGGAGTACTCACTCCCCTGGGACATACTTGGGGCTACCAACTAAATTGCAAGGACTGCCTTACATGGCATAATCCAAAGTCTACTGAAAACACGGGAAATAGTCCTACTGACTTCAGTGTTGCTCAGATGAGACCCTTTAAACTCTAATCACACCAGGAAGACTGAGATTTGTTCGTGAGATTTATTAAATCTGTCAGTAGCCCTGCTAACTTCCCTAACACATACTAAAGCATGTTCTGGGCCAGAGCCTAGGACAATGGAATAAGAAAATGCCCCATGACTTGCTACACAGAAAAAAACAAACCATCAAAAAACCCCGTCCCTTGAAACGGTAACTGAATACTGCAGCTCTCAGGAACTTTTATGTAAGACACGAAATCTCTGCAGCCAAAAAATTAATTATGCACCTCTTTTGCCACCATAAACAGCTGTATTCCCACTCCCTTCATTGTTCTCCTCTGCTCCTCACATACCCTTTCATCCAAGAATTCTTCATTAGATGAAGAAAAGAGCTATACAAGGAATTCTAACGACTAGCGAACAAGAATAGGGGTGGGCAGAGTGTATGAAAAAAGAGATTAAATGAAAGGTTTCGAGTTGAAATAGAGACATTTAAAATTGAGAGAGATTTTGCTCCATTGTTTCTCTGAATGGTCACCTGATGGTGTTTCCAGTCTCTGACTGATGGCCTACGCTGCATAAATCAGCAGCACAACATTCAGCTTTCTTGCCTGACAGTTATCCAGGGCCACCTGTGAGTGTCAGATTAATCTACTGCATGAATAGTTAAACCCACAACTTTTCAGAATGGTTGAAAAAGCACTTCTAGCACAAACATTCTTGTAAACATTTATTCATACTAAACATTAATGACATTTTGACCAGCCACAAAGATTCTCATGAATGCAAACTTGGGTCAGCTGAAGGCTGCTTTGAAAATAAGCAGCCCTGCAAACTCCAGCACAGCTGGTTCTGTTTATGAGAGCATTTACTTTTCCTTCTTAGAGCACTCAGCTACTTCCCCTGCCAGCCCTGCTGTGGCTGCCATCTGCCCCCTCCCATTCTCCTACTCTTCAGTCACTCTGGGCAAGTGTGAAAATCCAAACTTTTCACTCATGCCACCCACTGTGACGTTCCCACTCCCCAATGGATGCCTCTTGCTTAGTCAACTATGATTCTGGAAACAACTAACTGAAACAGGAATATGTCCCTTTGGGACATACTTGGGGCTGCCAACTAAATTGCAAGGTCTAACAGATTGCAGTCTGGATGAGAACTCCCTCTCCATACACCTGAGCAAGGGACCATTAGTAAGCCTGAGCTGCGATCTGCCAGTAAAGCTGTACCTTGCAGGGGTCCTTAAACATATGAGATGTCACTCTGTGCTGTAACGATGGGAAAGGGAGAGATGAAGGCCTCCAAATGAGGCATCAACCCTTCTAGAGTCCCACCAGATACAACAATTCCCAGCTGGAGCTCCTGCATGCTGCCAGGTGACCCGAAGCAGCAGGAGCTGCTCCCCCTTTCTTCTCTCCCCATGTGGTGTCAGGTAGGTGAAATCTCATCCTGCAGGACTTCCAGAAGTTGTGAGCTCAAAGTACACACAAGTGAGCTACGTGGCAGAAAGTTTATCAGAAGAGTCAAGATGTCCATTTCTACTCCTACTGCACAGCCAAGGGCCAGCCTCCGTATGAAGGGAACCTAAATGGTTCATTCTCTTCAGAGGGGGACTCAAATCTCAAGGTGACAATGTTGCATCGGAAGGGCAAGGAACACTGATCAAAACTTCTTGTTGCAACTTAACAGACCCTTGCTAGTAAGCTCTAAGCCACAGGATCACACGTCCTCCCCCATGGCAGGCATGGCACAGCATCATTTTGTGATTAGGAAACGCACCAGGTCACTAGCAGTGCCAAAGGCAGCTCCCAACACCATGGAAAAGATACTCTTCGGGCATCAAGAGTACTGGTAACAGCTTGAAATCAGTTTCCTTAGAATCACTACTTGTTATTCTCTCAGAAGCAAGCAAAAAACAAAGTCCCCAAGACACAGGGATATTACTCAAATTTGGCCCTTATGTTCTTACATTCTTCTGCATACTTTGTTTGCATTGCATAGCTGGTGGACAGAAGGGCAGCACCACAGGTTGCAGGGAGAAGTTCCCTGTCTCCAAGACCTACATGGATGAAAGCTCAGTTAGCAGGTGTGGGGAAAAAATAACTTAAAAGGAACTTTTTGTATTTTGAACTCAAGCTGTATAAACTGTCAGGAGGCACTTGGAAGCACTGGCTAAGCAACCTCTCCACCACACCAGGAAACAAGCACATACCTGGCCCCTGGAGAGACACAGGCTACCAAACTGTGAGCTGACACTGATAAGATTGTAATGCTGTGGGATTGTCAGGGGTTTTTCCTCCTTCCATCCTCTCCATCATCTTTGATGGAAAAGGAACAGTTGTTAGCTGTGCAACCCTGACGGACGTTTTCCCTGAAAGAGAGTGGCTGTTTCAGCCACCCTCGTTATTTGACCGCAGGTTTTGGTGGGTGCTTGAGCCAAGCCCGGGGGCAATACTGACAAGGGAGTGGGGAACAGCAGGTGCTGTCCCCTGGCCTGTCGCCACCCAGCTGGTTTCCAACTGCCACCCAGCTTTTTTTTAGAAAAGCTCAAACCCTACCCCACACAATCAACACCCTGCAGGACTAAGTGGGAGCTGCAGTTCTCACCAGCATGGATTTAGAACAATTGTGGGCAAGCAAATTGATGATGTACAGCAGTATGGACATGGCACCTTACGGTGCCAAGGAAGGAGTGCTCAAGGGAGGAGGCAGGAAACATCAAGTGACACTGGACCTAGGACAGCAGACAAGGTTAATGATGCAGGGGAGTTTGGACACCAGTGAGACCGAGTGATACCCAAGCACATAAGAGATCCAAATCCTGCAGAAAGTGTATTTATGCAAAATTACTCAAGATATTAACTAGTCGAATTGATGACCTCTTATCATTTCCATTGTACTGGATTGTAGGTACAGTGACTAATTCAAAAAGGAGAAAAAATTAAATATTGGAAAAAAGAGAATAGTAATAAAAATGCACAGGAAGAAAGTGGCCAATAAGGCATAGTATAACGGAAAGGTTTTGTCCTGCAGCTGTTTATAGCATACAAAGCAAATCATATTACATATGTCAGGAAAAAAAAATATCCTGTGCTTTCTATTGTTGGTCTAGTCAGCATTTTCTCCATGTGTCAGTGCTAAGCCCACTGACTTACTCTGCATGTAAGTTCAGCCTCAAGCACTTAGGAATACTTAGGCCTTTCCTCCACTGTAGCAAGAGTGGTTTGTTCACAAAGGAGATGCATAGAAGGCAAAATACTTGGTCATTTTTGATGTCTAAAAGCCTTGGGATTGCCCCAGTATCAGTAACTGTGATGTTAGCAAGAATGCCTTTTGAAAGATGGTAGAAAACTCTCATAGCTCCTTACCATTCACTGCTTTCTTAGTAGCTTCTCAGCCTAGCGATGTCGGTCCTCTAGAACATCCACTCAGCAGGCAGAAAAACTCCAATAACGTGACTAGATTTGATCTTTCAATATTATTCATACTGCAGTAAGACCTAAACATTTCTATGCAACTCCAGGGCTCCTAGGTGACTGGGTACAAGCACATGCTCAGCATTTATTATCTATAGTGACAGGGTCAACAACGGACAGAAGGAGAGAGAAGCACTCTCAGATTAAGTGGTCTGTGAAAGTAATGAATGAGAAGCTGTTACCTCAGAAGTATGCAGCTCTAAATCTACATCCTGCCAATCTCCCCCTGCCCTAAAGTACTGACCCCATGGTATGTCTTACTCACTTTTTATGACTCCATGCATGGGCTGGCCTGGCCCGACCCCACTCTCTTCTCCCTTTCCCTGACTGACGGTGTGATCTCTTCCCAGCAAAGTACTGGAGTACAGCACTTCACTGTGCACGCTAGCAAGGGTGAGTTAAAAGAAATAAGGGAAATAAGTACTACCTTGCACTGCAGCTTTTGCTATGGTTTGAAGTCCCTCCAAAAGCTCATACTGGCATCATGTGGTGCTACACAAGTTTAACGTGCTCCCACTATTTCTGTTGTATCAACTGTGGGCAATGAAAACAGTAAGAACCTGCCTCATGTCTTCCTACCCTCTGTCAGACCAGAGTCCTACAAGATTCAAGCCTATCCTATGACTATAGTCCATTTGTCTCTATGTGCATTTACAAAGTTTTCAACTTGCTTCCACTGAAATCAACGGAGTAAAAAAACGTAATAAACACATCATAATAATCCTAAATGCCTTTAAATAAGGCTCCTAAAAATTGAGAAATTCAGTATTTAACACTTGCCTGTAGGCAAAAGTTCTGGTTTTAGTATTTTCATACCACCTGCCATAACAGGGTTCTGGAGAACGTAGATTAATAGTGAAATATACAGTACTCTACTATTAAAATGTTAAAAACAACAACTCATGCTGCAGCTCAAAGTCACTGCCAAAATAGGCAAGTGAGCATTCAGCTGAGGACATGCCAGGGAAGGCTGAGTGAAAGAGGAAATTGCAGTAAGCTTTTTAATAAGCAGAACTCTGAATTGACAGTGGACCAAGACAGGACAACCTCAGTGTGGACATATTCCACTGTAAGCTACATCAACTTTCGTATGAAAATACAAAATAATACTCTGAATTTCAATAGTCAAAAACTTCATAGTGCATTCCGTAAAGCTAAAAAACAGCTTACTAAACAAAAATGGGCTTTGTGTTCTTTGCTGGAATCATCCACATTTGAGTTCAGCAAACTGTTGTGTTGAAACCCCAGCAAACCAGAAGGCTAGGTAGCATGATGCCTCAAAAATTATTCTGAGACCACTACAAAGACATATAAAACACCTGTGTAACTGACTAAATACAGTATAAAAGTTCCAACTTTGCTGAAAACTTTTGCATCTTGTGAGCTTTAAGTACAGGTCCAACTGCATCCTGACCAGAGAAGTGTGGTCTATGTAGGGGCACTAGTTTTGGAGCTTTTCTGTTACTCCAAAACAACTCGCATAAGCTTTATAATTAATGAAGTATCAATTTACTGTTCACTCTGCATTTTTTTTTTTTTTTAATTTGTGAAAACCTGTAATTCTAAAAAAGGTAACCAAAACATTGTTTATATCACTTGATTGTTTATGGCAGGCCCAATCCTGAAAGCTACTGGTTGATGGGGCAGCTCATCTGCTGATATAACCCAGCACGGCGCCAGTAATATGCCAGTGGAGCAGTGCCAGCTTGCATCAGCTAATAATCCGGTCATACTGTCACAACAAAAGCTGGGGGCATTTAGTTCTTTTCCACATCAGGCTCTGTTATATATTGATTTGCATGGTAGAGTATGAATGTACACATTTTTACTTTGATTTGTTCTGCTTTGAGAGATTATTTCATAGATGTGATCTGAGCATTGTCAATGCTATAAATCACTGTGGTACCTTTCAATTAATTTTTTTGTTTTCCCTGGTTCTTGAAGTGTGCTGAGACACCACGTACAAAGCCAGCAAAAGTGACTACTAGATTAATCAGGAAAGAAACTGTTCTGTGCTCTACATAACATTCTGTAATTATTCAGCTACATGAATGTTTTTAGGGTTTTTTTTATTGCTAGTAACTGAAATAAGACTAAAGTACTGCTTGTCCATGGACCGTAAACAAACTGAGTACAACACTGCACCAAACACACATAGTAGACAGATGCAGGACATATAAATTAGCTGTTTCATTTGGATAAATGGTGATCTGATTTTACCCTTTTCCTGCCTAGCCAGCAACAGTACACAGATATATTTCCTAATTGAGAAATTAATCATATTTTATATGTTCTGAAAAGCAAGATGTATTTGAGTATTTGTAACTGTTAATATTTGTCCATTAGACTGTTCCCATGCCAAGTCTATCCTTTCTATTTATATTGACATTGATCAGCTTGTTCACTTCCAGTTTAAATGATTCAGTTCTGATTTGATTGCCATGTAATTTAAATGCAAATAATTACTGTAAGGATGACATTTAGAAAAACAGCTCTGTTAAGCAGGAAGGTCTTTATTAGGCACAGGAGTTTGCCAGTAATATCAGAAGCATCCCTTTTGACTATGAGATATGGGAACCTATAATTTCAGTTCTTTTAAAAGATGCTTCAATTTCCATCTGACTCCCCTTAATTAAAATTCTTCTATATCATTATCAAGTTTGGTATCAGGGTAGAGCACAGGGCACTGAGTGACAGGAAGAGGGGAGACAAATATTTTAAATTCGGTTTTTAGTTCATAAGGTTGCAGTCTAGATAACTGCAGTAAAATTACCTTCTTGTGAAATCACATTTGTATTTCATACTGCACCCCAGTTCTGAGCCAGGGTCTGACTGAATAACACTGAACAGTGTTTCACACAATTAAAAGGCAGTAGATAGAGGAAAAAACACTCTACTTTGCAATCAAAACCAGCTCATTTTTCCCTTTTCTCCTGTTTTTTAGGGTTAGACCACTGCTGCCATGTATGAGAAGTCTGGAGATACTGGATTGTCTGAGGACAAAGTTGGGACTGAACTTACTTTTCTAAGTGTCTCCTCTGTAATAAGGTGTTTTTAATATGCTAGCTGTGCTAGTGGATCCAAAGGGATTTTGGGGAGAAGCACCAATGAGAAGGGCAAATCCTGACTCTGCCCATAGCAGCATCTTCAGTGTGGGCTCATAATTTCACAGCTGGGAGACTTTAATAGCACCATTTGAAATTTAGTCCTCAGTAGTGAAAGCTGCATAAACACCAGGGTAACACACAAAAGAAATGGGATTCTATGCCATTTCTTTTCTTACAGTACAGAAACCTTGTCCTTTCACCTCAACACACATCAATGACCCAGAGTTTGATAGACTGCCTCCATTAAAACTTAATTGCTCCTGTTAAACATAAGAACATCCCAGGGATCTTTATTTTAGCATGGAGTCCCACAAGATGCATGCACTGTATTTCAATTTTGTTCAAAGGCTAATTACAGCAGAAGCCATGCGTTTAGCAAGTACCAAGAGACCACAGCCTTCTTGAAGTCATTATTTGTGTTTAGAAGCGGTCAGTCAGTCAAAGCACATCTGAATGGACCATTCCGCTATTTGCCTTGTTGCCTTCTCTTAGGATCCTGAACTTCAGCACCCCATAATCAGTGCAGTCAAGGCTGCCCCCACACCTCACATTCCCAGCCAATTTTCCCTTGTTTTTAAGTATCAGGTCCAAAAGAATATCTTCCTTCATTGACTTCACAGCTCTAGTACCTTCCCCTTGTTGGATTAGTGTTCGAAGAGCAAGAAGGCAGAAGAGTGAAAGATTATTTGTAATATGGACATCCCAAATTTGCTTCCTATACTAAAATCCAGGCTACTAGGCAAAAACTAGCCTGATATCAGAGAAAGAATTTCCTCACATTTAACACAACTGTTCTGCTAAGTTTTGGTTGGGCTTATGTTTTTTTTGGGGGTGTGTGGGGGTTTTTGCCTTCCAGCAATCCTTGAGACAGCAGAATTGCCAGGGGAAGCTGTCAGGGTCTTGCAGTCCTCCATTATAGCTCCAAGTGAATGCAGGAATTTACCCCACAAAGTTCCTCTAGCTTCAGAGCCTACAGAGTAAAAGTTATCAGTGTACTTGCTGATGTTTTAGATTAATGACAAGTTGATCTTGCTTTGAAAACTTCATCGGGGTATTAATAAGAGTGCTCAACACAGTTGTAATGCCTGGCTTTCACAGTGTTTTAACATCTCTAAGAATCAGAGAAATAAGGTTTATTTGCTTTATTAAAAAAAACAAAACAAACAAAAACATTCACTGTGAATATTATATCACTGAATGACTTTCAGCCCCCAATATTTAGATATTGAACTAAGGGTGCAAGAGATTTAAATTGCTCTATATAGATAACAGAGATAGGCTGGGTAGCTCAGCAAGGATTCCCTTCAAGGCCATCAGACCCAGATTATTTGCTAGAAAAAGATCTTTCCCAGTTTTTGCTGACTCACATGTAAGTTTATCATAGTTTGAACACTATAGTTCATTCAAAAACATACATAACCAGATTTTCTAGCTGACGGTGGTGTAAACTGACACAACTCAGTCAAGTTTAGCTGAATATGAACTTTCTTCAGACAGGGATGTACAGGATGGGGAGGTGGCAGGTAGGGGGACACAACAACAGCAAATCTAGCCCCTACAACTTTTTACCAAAATCTGGGCAGATACTTCTGGTATTTTCTTTCATGCTTTCTTGCATCTTTGTTTTACTTATATTAGCAATTATAAACCTTCACTGACTGCAGGGACACCTTGTGGTGAGGGCAGGTGAAAACAGAAGGCTGCCATTCGAGTAATTAAACCAAGCAGCAAAAGACTGACAGATGTTTCTGCTCCTTGGGATAATCAGAATTTCACAGGCACAGACTTCCACTCCCACTCTGCTTCTGGGACATACATTAACACATCCAGAACAGAAAACACTGACACAGCAACTTGAAGAACAAATGACTAAGTTGTCCAGCAGACCTGAACTACCAGTCCACTTAATAATTAACTTCTGTCTTCCAGAGGCTACAAGAGTGGCCAATTCAACTCAGCACTCAGTTGAAGCAGCAGTCCCCAGAACAGCCGTTATGGCTTTTCCCCCTCCTCCTTTGTTTAATGTGCCAGCAAAACACATTTCAGTGACTCACTGCAAAATTTCTTGCTGGGATTTTCATTTTTTTTGAAATGGCATGCATGTGTATAATTTTTTTGACAGGGATTCCCTTTCTCCTCACTGCAACTACACTGTGGCACTGTCACTGCAGCACCTGACCCATTACGTAATGAGATTGCATCAGCTTGCTTACCCAGTGCAGTGACCCAATGCAGACCTTGGCAGCCAGAAGAGGAATGGTGGGATCTGTAGGTCGCAGTTTAGCACACTCTTTGAGCACTGACACAGCATATGCTGACTGGAGGAGGAGGGGGAGAGAGGAGGAGGGGGAGAGAGGAGGAAATAAGAAAGGCTGGTTAGACAATGCTGTTACAGAGTCTAAGCAAGGTATTTCACTGAGATATACAAAAAAGTGCTAGGAAATAAATAATCATGTATCGGCAACAAGTTAGCAACTTCATTTCCACCTCCACAGACACATGTGCACACATGCGCATGCGAACACACACTCTTCCCACACTCAGAGGTAACGTGCCAAAGATCCAGCCCTGGCTGTGCACTTTACATGGAACAGTTTTCCTCAGCTGTTAATACATTGATTATTTTAACTCTGCCCTCCCAATTCACAAGAATTCTGCTGTAGTTTTCCTCACACACAACCATCTTTCAGTAAACCAAAAAAGATCATAAAGAGCTTATCCTCCAGCATGTTAACATTTTAGGCCAACTCTACTGAGAGAGAGGTTTGTGCAACTAATATGCTCTGGAGATTATTTTGTGTCTTCTCCAGTTCCAGAACATACAAGAACACAACTGGGATCCCACCATACAAAGGGTGGAGCAAGCAACTGCAGAGCAATACACTGTTCAGTGGGTGGTCTGAATAGCATGTGTTAGAAAAAGCCCATAAAACTTCTGCTGTCTTTCTGGTGTTAGGTTACCATTAATGAATGACGTTTATTAAGATTAGCAGTTATATAGCCCTTTCGATTCAATGTGCTCTACAAACACACTGCTTTTTACAGCACATGTTCATGGCTGCCACATTCCAGGTTTGAAGGGGAATAAGGAAAGCTCTGGTCCAAGAAACTGCTAAGGTCTGGTCAGCCAGTGAGGAGATGTCACAAGTTGCCCTGCCACAGTCCCCCATCCCACCACCTGGACCACAGTTTCTTTCACATTTCCAACCACCTCACTACTGACCCCTGATGATTCCAAACTCTCTCATCCTTGAACTCAAGGGAAAGTTTTCTTCTCTCAGGATCTCTCCTTGCACGTCCCATTCCTCCTAAACTCTTCCATACGGTCCCAAGATGCACACAGGTGCCTCTCAGTCAGTATGCCCTCTCAGAAGCATGTTAAAATAGTCATGGCCTTTCTGTATTAAAGAAGAGCAGCAACAAGAGCTTGCAGAGTCAAACTAACCACTATTCCTGTCAGGTCCTGGGCACCTCCTCCTGACCTGACTCCCAGGGGCTCTCCCTAGCAGAATGACCAGCACAGGCAGCTGGGTCCGGGGTCTTCTCCAATTCCACTGGCCATCAACACTTCCCTTCCTCACACCACAGCAAAGCAGGCTGCGCCTCCTGCCTCCTTTCTACACAGGACCAAAGGTCCACTATTTGCTATGGGATTCAAAAGCCTGGATAGGAATTTTCTTGGAAGGAGGTCTAAGAAAAGGGAAAACCCAGATGTACAGCAGCCCTACCCACGCTAAGGCAAAGGTGGGTTTCATAACGAAAGATGCGAGCTCCACAGCAGCAGAGCAAGCCCGCTTCCTCAAAAAGCTTGTGTACCTGCTGTGTGGCCTGAAGAACAGCAACAGCATGCTCTGTGTTCGCCAGGCTGCTCCCACCTACCTAGAGCATCAAGTTTCATCAATAAAAGTAAGGAAATAATTGCTCTTTCACAATTCCAAATGCACAGTTGCCTAAAGTTGGAAGAATACTTGTCTCGGAGCAAAAATGGGAATCAATGCACTTTGTCCTAGAGCTTAAACCATTACCCCAACCCTCTCCAAAACAAAGACTTGGGTAATTCAACCCGTAAGTACAGGAAGAAACATATCATGGTACTCTGCTGTCACAAGGTGACTAGCATCCCTCAGAATAAACCTCCCTGACACCTATTTGTTCAGAACAAGTAGTGTCTCAGGTTTTAATGGCATCTTATTCCACTCTCTCACAGAATGCTACCTGCACTGCAGGCAGCTGGTATTCCCAGTAGCACTGCTGGACATGTTGGAAACACAAGTATAACCCTATAAGGGTCCCAGCCTGGCAAATCATCTCCCTGCCCTCCTGCCTATATTCTAGCCCTAGAGGTGCTTCCAGACAAAAGAAACCCGAAGAGTAGAGCAAGACAACATGCACCTTGCCAGCTGGTGTATCTGCAGCTTAAGCCCCCAACCCTCATCATCTCACCATGCAAAAGTGAATTGAAAAGGCCAGACACGTAGAAGAGCGTACTGTCCAGTGCCAGTGCTTTCAGAAAGATACAAGCCAAACCTGGTGGTGGTTTCTCAGCTCCCCATCAGCAGTGTGACTGCGGGGAAAGCAGGAGATGCCTGGGAGCTGGTGACAGATGCCCTGGGGGCCAGCACTAGCACAAACTGGAGCAGTAAGAGGTGCGTCCTAATCTGGGCCACAGCTGTAAGACCTTCAAGAGTCTACACCAGAGAAGTGATACAACCCAGCTCCTTGCCAGTTCCTCTCGTACTCCACTCCCTCTTTGCCTGCAGCCTGTCCATCGAGTAAGGCTGGTCCTTGGGACCCCTGCAGCCTCCTACAACCTCAAACGGCAGAGTGCTGCTCTTGTCTGTCCTGAGTCTGTGCAGGAGGCAACTGCAAAACAGTGACTACTGAACACTGCAAAGCAGAAAGTCCCACCCTGTGCCTACACTCAAACACCTCATGTGGAGTCACTTTAACACATGCACTCAGGAGCTTCTGAACACAGATTTACAGAGTGAAAGCCACAGTTTCTGCACTGCTTCTAAAACATTTACCAAGTTATGTCACTTTAAAGAAGTTTATAAAATTAAATGTATGGAGCAGAAGTGGTTTTAGAAACAGGGTGACATGAAGCCTTTCTCTCCAGCTGTATTTTAAAAATTCAAGAGATCTATATAATTTCACCTTGAAAACTTTACTCAGCAGAAATTACATATAGATGATGAAAATGTTAACCACGGAATAATAGGAGAAAGAAACTCCCACAACGACCTTACTTGGGGGAGACTGGCTTGATATATAATATCAAGGTGTTTAAAATACATTAATTACAGACTTTAATAGGCAGGGAACAATCATCCACTCAGTATTGAATACAGATGTCACTGGTTTGTAAAAATATTTAATATGAAACAGTGTTTGTGTAACATTGGAATAATCTGATAATTAAAATGTACATATTCTTTCACTTAGCGTGGGTGGACCAGGCAGCCAAGCGCATTGTTTGTGAGATTCACTGCAAGGCAATAATAATTAGATTTATTGGTGAGGCATGTTTTGAGAAGAGCAGAGCTTGAACTCCAAGTGAGTGCATGCTTCCTACTCATAATTCCAAGCTTCAGAGGGGCTCACATCAAAATTCAAGCCAGAGTTTAAGATCTTTCTGTTTAGCTTGTTAATTGCTGGATTATAATGACTGCACTGCAACCAGTTCCCAAGGATTTCAGAAAGCTAGAGATCTGCCTCTGGGTCTCATTTGGCCTCTCTCTGGGAAAAAGGCTTTTAAGTTCCCCCAAACACACACAAACCCATTAAAAAGACATGGTCTAAAGAAATGGCAGGCTTGCCAACAGCTGCCTCATGGGGGTTTCTACTTTGTTTATGGGAGGTCTAATGCAGGAGTTGTTCTCAGCCTTGGGATCCTCATCAGGTTTAAGAAGATTCATGACCACCCTTCCCCTTGTTGTGACCAAAGCAGCACAGAGCTCAAATCAGGTTACGGAGTGAAAACACTGCTTTAAGGGGAATGTTCAGCTATCCAAAAAAAAATAATAATAATAATAAAAAAAAATTAACTGTGTAAAGGACTTAGGAACTTAATTACTCAAGTCGGGCATCTCCATTCTTCACATACCAGCAACTTCATGGGGTTTTTTTGTAATGCAGACAGGGAAGGACATGACGCTACTGTTCCATATTTAAATCCAGCATCCATCCATCCATCCATGACAGGAAGCTGGTATTCTCTGTCAATTTTTCCCCTCACATAATCTACTTGCATACAATATTTTTCTTCTGCAGAGATCACAAATGTGCTCCACAATAATTTATGAGAAAAAAAAAATAGGAATGGTAGTTTCTGGGAAGTAGCAAGTAATACAAATGGCTGCTTTTGATACAGACTTCTGAAAAAGCTCTATGTATGTATGATAAGTCCTTGATTCAGCATAAACATCACCCAGCAACAACTAAAAACATCAGTGTGCTATCAACATTGTTCTCACATCATAGCCAAAACACAGCACTGTACTAGCTACTAAGAAGAAAATTAATTCTATCCCAGCTGAAACCAGGACAACCACCTTCTCGACCTGCAGTGAGAAATCACAAGGAAGCTATGGGGGAGGAGAACAATGAAGAAGACATTTCCCCCTAAGTACAGCAGCCACGATTTTGAATCCTACAAGGGAGTAAAATGTAACCAAATGCAAAACACAACTCCCATTCCCCATTTACTAATTATATAATGAAGCATGCAACCATACTCCTCAAAGATGCTTGTACATTAGCGGTACAAAATTAAGAACTGTCTACAGTTAATTCTTTCTTACTTTTCCAAAATGCTTAAGAGATCTTGCCATCAATTACCATAAACGCATAGATACTGCCCAAATGCTGGCTTTCCTAGCTCACTCCAACACAATTTTAATTTTTCCCTCTCCTCTTCTCTCCCACCATACCAAAGCAACAAAAGAGGGACGTCAGAGAATCATTTCATATTTAGAAGATAAAGAAACCACAAACGTAAGTAAAAGGAAGAAGAATTTCCAGACAGTAAATCATGCCAGGCAGATTTGACGCACCATAAACAGCTGCTCTTTTCTTGTAAGGGTTCCAAAAACCTTTCTGCTTTTTTTGCTTCTCTGGTTAATACTTTTCAGTCAGAGGGAAAAATGTTCCTCGTGGTGGTGGTTTTGTTAGACAGCTTCATTCCAAATTCACCTTGCAGTTTAGTACACAGATGAATCTCCACAACGAGTACTGCTTTATTTCTAGCATCATCCTGTCTGATTTAAAAAGCTGCACTATTTCAAAAGGGATTGTGGGGAAGGGGAGAGGAAATCTTTCATCATTATGCAAGAATTAATACTGCCTGTATCCCGGGATTCACAGCCATCTAGCTATAAATGACCTTGAACCAACATAGGAAGGCAACACACAGTGAGCCAGCAATTGATAATTCTGGAACTAGTTCTTCTGTTGTTAGCTTTCCACTGGATTTCTAGATTTCTGCAAATCCCTCAGCATGAACATTATTCCCCTAAGACATTTACTTCTCTCAACAGAGGAACCAATTCTCCCCCTTTTCTTTTATCTCGTGTTTAGCAAATTAGAGCACTGGAGTTAAGCAGCTTCAAATATTCACCTTTTAAAGTACCTCTTAAATTCTAAGATCTATAAGCATAAATTTGTCCTTGCTAATGTGACAAACACTCCACACTTTCTGGCAGGAGAAGAGAGTTAAGCCTGAAGGCAATTATATAGCCCACCTAGGTATTCTGGCATCTTTGGAAATTTCCATTTTTGTATTATCTCCAGCACACAGGCACATCCCCTTCTAATCTTTCTCTTGCACCAAAGGAAACCAAACTATTGAATATCCCCTAGACAGCTGACCTTTGTAACAGGATCTTTAACCAATGAATGTTCAATATTTTAACTTTCATTCCCCAGCAATGCTATTTAAGGAGCTGTCCGAGGCCTCTGCTGCTCCCAAGGTTCCTGCCTGCAATGCAAAGAGAAATGTACTTCTTTTTTATGCCAGTTGCCTAGCAACCAGACTAAGCTTTTGCAAGGAAACCAACAGAAGGAACAGCCTAAATCATAAAATTCATCTGCTGTTGCTGCAGAATTATGTATTAAATATATTTATAACTTTCCTTCTAACCTTCTGGAAAGCTGTATGTTGGCAGTAGGGGCATGGCTGAGTCAAATTTGAAGCTCCTCGAAGCTGTTAGAGACATCCACTTTTGCTGTACTGTTTAAATAAGGGGAAGCATTCCTTTTTTTGGGTGCAGCACAGATATGAGCAGCTCAGACATCAGCTTGTCATTGTTTGGCTATGACCAGTATGTATCAGCAACTTGCAAAGGGCTCCAAAATCAGAGTTCATGTCTGCGCGAGCCTGGTTTCAAAACCCTAAAAATGCTGCCAGCACAAGCTCTGGGCAGGGCTGCAGTGGCTCCAAGCGCTGAGCAGCCAAAGGGAGCACACTGACACTGCAGGACTGGCTCCAGGAAGAAAAACAGCTGAAGGACAGATGCCAAGAGGGTTATGATTATTTCCCTTTGTGTAACACCAGACACCTCCTGAAGCATTAAGAAAACCATTCAGGTAGACAAGCATGACTCTTTCTACCTCTTTGCTTTAGAGATCAACAAACATAAGGGATAAGAGCAGAGAGGAGCATTTTGTGTAGTTGCAAGCAGCTTTATCGGCCTGGTTTTGCAAGGTACCATGCTTGAGGCTGAAATCCCCCAGCTGCCAACCTATCGTATCTACACAGCAATGTTGACCATTGCCCCTGTGGTGCCCTCCCCATGGGCCATCAGGGGCTGGGGGAGGATCAGCAACAACACAGCTGTTTCTGAAGTCATGCCACTGCTGTCCTTAAGGCAAGCACTTAGGGTGTGAGGGGTGGGAGAGCTGCACGCCAGCCACCCCAGGAACACATAACCGCCATCAGCAAGCAATCCCAGCACAAGGCCTGCTGAGCACAGCCCTTGCCCTCCAGGTAACTGCTTTCAGATCCACTGGGTTCTCACAGAGGCTCTTCCTGACAGCCCTTTCAATTGCTCCTGAGCTCCTCCTTTACACCTGTTTTGCTGCACTTCATCCCCTAAATGAGTATATAGGGTGAGAGGTAAAAGCAGATTACCCTCTCCAAGCAGACATTCCAGACTTCCCTCAGCTGGTCTGAGGCTGTACCACTCCCCATCCCTCCTCTCAAGAAACATACATCCTAAAGCTTTTAATTCACTCACCAAGTTGTGTTGGCTGGGGATGTTGGGCAGAAACATTAAGTATGATCACGAAAATGGTTTAATACACTGTGTACAATAATAATAAACACCCACCAGGCATGAGAGATCAGCGTAAGACTGCTGTGAGTTGAATGGCTCAATTAGGGTACCCAGCACTTTTAGACTAGACTCAGTGTTAACAGAATAATTTCACAGCTATCCTTGAAGAATCCCTCCCTCACCACCCTTAGGAAAATGGCACATCAATGTCGCTAAATACATATCTTGTCTCCTTGGTTGGTAGGTAGACGAGACACATCAGTGTTGCCTCATGTTGTTCAAGGCACATATTTTATCAGTTTATCTTTCCCTTAAGCAATATGACAGGTAAAAAAAAGACAGGCACAATGCAGATCTAGAAGACTTTCTGACATACTGTCAATCTAACCTAGAGCCAAATCCCATGAGGCACTTCTGAGTTTCTACTCCCAGACATGTCCAGTGACACTTTGGGACACCCAGGCTGGGTTCTGTGTGAGGCTGTTTGGTGTGGAAGGGGACAGAAATCTGAACAAGTGAACATGTAACTGATCCAACTGGTCCAAGGCCAGGAAAATGCTTGCAAGTGCACTGGGACCTGGACCCTGTCTCACATCCCTTATGCATGTAATACGTCACCCGCCACTATGACAATTTTGCCTCCAACTTCAGATATGTCAGCAGAGCCTAGTCTATAGGACTAGTCACCCTAGTCCACAGGAGTGCTATGCGCTGGTAATTGCCACCATCTCCAGCAGAAACTGTTTAGCTGAAAAGCAGCAGCAGAGAACAAATCTGTCCCAAACAGCTGTGTCTCTTTTCACTACCGTGAAGACTATAAAGTCTCCCCCATTCTCTAAGTAAGAGTTTGGTCCTTTCTTTCCCCCTTCTGCTAAATACAATTCACTTTTTCAAAATCTCGAGACAAGCAGATGCAACCTACTGGACTTGTTTCACTCTGGCAGCTGGACAGTGGCTCATCTCATTGCCTGAAGACTGCCAGATGGCATCTGACTATCATACCACTCGCCACTCAGACTCCAGCCTGTCTATGCATGACAGCAGAGCCAGGGAGCTGCTACACCCACTCAGCCTCTGGCTCTCGTATTACCATATCACAAAGGTTATTACCAGCAGAAGCAACGTAAAGCAGCTGTGAAGAGCTCAGCATTCAGCTGAACCAGTTCAGAAGAACAGAGGTGCTGCATTAGACTGATTTAAACCTTCTCTTGCCTATCCAGAACTGCACTTTGTGATACATGACATCTGTCACTGTGTCTTTGCCATTGTCTAGGCTTTCCCAGCATTTAATCTAAAATTGCCTACAAAAGTTTTCCAAATTTCATGGTAGATTTTAATAATTTAAATGAACACACTCCTTTTGTTCAGAAAATATACTCAAAAAAAACTTATGCAAGTTGTTGAGAAGCACAGGAAAGTGAAACTGCTGTCCCCCATCCTGTCCACTTTGGTGGAAATAAAGACAGACAGGAAGGTTATGCTTCTCTGAGCTTTTTCATTCACTGTTTCATGAAGCTCTAAGGCCTCATTTGCTCTGTAAGAACTTACTGAAGTGATGTACCTATTTTTAAGACATGTGTCTTTTAGAATAATGTGCAAACTCAAGCCTACATACAGTAATAAGTCTAAGTGACTGGGGCCTGACATTCAGATTGATCACTTGTGAAAAATGACAGTCACCATTTGGCAATTTTTTGGCTGGCAGAGGAAGAAAATAGTTTGAAATTCGATTTGATAGACTCAGTCTGAAAAGGAATATACAAAATAAAAGTAACACTCATCAAATGCAGTGTAGAATAGAGGGCATGATAGGATTTCACAGCACTTTTAAGAAGGTCAGAGTTTGCAAATGCTAAAAATGTGTTAAAAAAAGATAGATCGAAGTTTCCAGCATTTAAAGGTTAATAAAACTGTTCCTGTTGTACCCAGGATTTATGAGCATGATTTGCTGTACTGCAGAACAAGTAACGCTGCAGGATGTTAAGATTTCATTACCAAGAAATGAGATCAGGAATTGGCTGTGACTGAGACAGGTGAAAACAGATCTTTCACCTATAAAAGCTCAAGTGTACTCTGCATTCTGCAGTCTAGACAGACCACACTGTTTTCTCATCAGTTCTTTCTGCTACACTGGAGCACTTACTGTTAAATGAACTCTGTCCTGCTATCAAGCTGCAAAGCAATGTAAAAATGTATGCCGCATCTCCCATTAGCAAGATGACGCATTCCAGAGTATACGACAGGAATCGTCAAGGAATACTTTGGGATTAGAAGTGAAATGCTGCACAGATAGGATTGTTGGGTAAGGGAATTCCCTCTACCACATATAGGGCTCAGAACATTTAGAGCTTTTACAACAATAGGCAAGATCAGGCCATTTTACCTTGTAAATATTTAAAGTACAGGCAAAAAGACATGACATACTTGAAAAATCTCAAAAGATAGGAGAGTTATAGAGATACAGATACTTGTGTTGCTTTTCCCCTGCGG
>JAVJGJ010000032.1:16823846-16860570 GCA_035590215.1 Microhierax caerulescens
TAGAGTTACTTTTTATCCACATGAAGCTAACTCAAGAAGATAGCTGTACATACAGACAGAACTGCTAGGAATACCTCATCTGGATTTGTTTCACATTGTTACAGCATTAGGAAACAGACCTACTAGATCCCATTTCCCCAATAATTAGAAATTCAAGGCCATCTTTAAACCATATTCCTTATTACTTCAATTGCCTGTGACTGTGATAACTTCTTCCATGGTTCGTATTTTATCCTCTGTGTCTGCACTTGATTTCTTCTCAACACCACATGGTGCTTTTCTGCTACTTACTTTTTTATGTTTTAATTTGAGCAGGTTGCCTTAGTAATCAGATTTGCCTGTCATCAGTTTAATACAATTAGTAGTCCGGGCAACGCAATATGAAGTAATTTTTAAAAAAATAATCTTGTAAGTGTTAATTTTGCATTATCTATCAGTGCATTGCTTGGCCTAGATCACAAAGAAACATTACTTTAGACAGAAAATGATCAGTCTACCAATTAGTGGGGATGTCCCCAAATACCATATGCCATAGACTCAGATTTACCAAAAGATCCCAGCCTCTGTTTTCTCAGCACAAAGAGGGAGATTCCAATCCCAGAGTAAACAGAAAAGTCCCTCTGATCTCCAAACACAGCGGACCTAGGTTGGATAACCTCTGCGACAAGCAGTGCTGGATGCCATCGAGCGCTAGCACTGACTGATAGCGCAGATACACTGCCCTGGGCTCCACAGCTTGAAAGGGGTGCAACATCAGACATTCAGGTCTAGACATCTAAAAGATCAGAAAAATTAAGAAGATTGCTAGCAGTTTTACCTGGGGCAAAGACAAACAAAACATTCTCTCCCTGAAACAGGAAGGCTATGAGATATATTTTATAATACTTACTACTATAGTCTTACATCTATTTCTCTCTAATTGCAGGGAGATTTATTTTTTTTTTTCAAAAAAGGTTAAACATGGGAATTAAGTGTAATAAAAATTTCCAGAATATGCAGCCCTTAAAGCCCACACATATTTCATTATGATTAAGCTGCAGCTGTTTCATCATGATATTATCTGTGTAATGCCCCAGTTCCAAGCACTCTTCATCACAGCCTCTGGCTGAGACAGCAAACACAATTACTGACAACTAACACAATCACAACCAAGAGCTAAATGGCAACTACAGTTAAAGGCAAACTGACAGGTCAGACTCAGTCTAGTGTTTGCACAAATAAAACTTACACGGACTCTTGTAGCCATAAAAGTATTTTTCTTTCTCACCTTACTGCCAAAGTCATAATTTGTGATTAAAAAAATAGTTCAGAACAGTAGGTTGCATGACAGCATGAAAGCATGAAACCAGCTTCAAAGAGAAAATCCTGCAACCAGAGTACAGAAGCATAGCTTGTCTTTCTTTATTAGCAGAACTAAACAAACAGGAATTAAAAGAAGTAAGTAGATGTTTAAGCTCTGTTTGGATTTAAACCAAGACTGCTACTTTAAAAAGAAAAAAGGAGTTAAAGGCATATACAGAACAACTCTGAGATTGCCACTTCAGAGAATTAAAGCATATACAGAATGAACCTTATTGCTGAGTGATTCCTCCTACATATATACAAAAGCATTAACAATTTTTTCTGCACCAATTATATTATGGCAATTGTTTGTACAAAATAGCTACTGAGATAGCACCCCCGTGCTCTGTAATCTCATCATCAGCCTCCCATTAGTCACCTATAGTCTGATGCTTTTCTGGGTATCCATCTAGTACCAAGCTATGATTTTTAAAGTTGATGCATTAGCACAGGTAGAAAATTATTCAGAACTGGTGAGCACCCATTAACATCTTCTAATAGATATTGCTACTAGACAGAAGAACATGCCCAAATCCTGCAATAAGCAGAAATAAGATATATTACAAGGATGCAACATTCTAAAATTGCAGTCATACTGAACATACTGTAGATATTGTACTTTATCTAAGCAGACAGCAGTTCAAAACAACATATGCATAGGCACGACTAATATTCTTTCCAAGAAGGTCATAAACCTGCTTATTTTGTTCAAGCTTTCAACTCTTAAAGCCATAGAACGTCTCTGCAATCTATCTCTCTATACTTGCATGCATAAAAGTTGCCACTGAGCAAATTAATCCACCACTTCTATCCCAACAATTTTTTTAATACCGAATCTATTTCCAGTTGCTAGTTCCACCTCCTCAAAAAAAGAAAATATAAAAAAAATAATCAAGGAGTTCCCACATTATCACAGTGAGATAAAAACCACAAAACCAAAACGTTCAAGCCTTATAACAAACTGAACAGTAGCAAGAACATGGAGAGCGTCTAGCACAGTAACATAATCATCATCCCAAGGCTTGCTGTATTATTTACTACTGCAGCATTACATACAGGAGTACAGAGAAGGGAATGTGAATCACTACTGCTTGAAACCCACCCAGGAAAATTGACATGTTTGTTGTCTGCCTCTCACAGAAGCAAGGGTGCCATGACCCAGATCACCATTAACCAATTTTTTTCTCTTTAACTATTTTGTTTTGTAAGCTTCAGTTTGGCAGTGAGAAGTCCTGATAGTTGCTAGTAAGTATAGATGCAAAATAGTTGTACAGTTACTGCAACAAAGAATACAGTGATGCTGTTGGATTGGGAATTTTACTTACTGAAACATACCAAGAGAGACACTTCATTTTGCATTTGAGAATATGTAAGTTCTAAGCCATTTACAGCAACATTTTTTCAATACTTGTGTTTCTGTTGTTTCAGACAAGTAATTTTCCCGAACACCAATGGAAAAAGGGTTATTTGTAGAACACTGATCTCCAAACAGTGTATCAATAATATCAGCAGCAATTCCAATTTGTCCTACCGCATTACTTCATCCTCCTCCAATATAAGCAGCAGTAAAACATAGCTACAAATACATTTTCAACACCCCCAGCATGACTCTTCCCTTTAAGCTGTTCCCATGGTCACACAGACATGCCTCACAGCACACAAGCGGGATGGAGAGAGATGGTGAGTCACACCATTAGAAGAAGAGAACCTCTGTTCAAAGCTGTTGTGTGGGATGGAGAAGGTCACTAACGCTACCAACAGGAGTTTCACCATCAGGAATTAGCGTAACTTGCATTACACAGAGCAAAAATATATAGTCAATGCCCCTTGTTTGAGGTACTCTTAGGTAATGGAGCAACCCAGAGATACATCGTATTTGCGTATTTTGGGGTGCATTCGACACAATTAGCTGTGCGTGCAGGTGGCCCAGACATGACACCAATCCTACTTGGGAAGATAAACCCCGTCCTGCACTCAGCATGGACTGTGCACCATACAAGATAAAGAGCACTTTCAGCTCTCTCGTTCCACAGCCCAGGGACACAGCCCATTCTGCCACACACATCCAAAAGGCTCCTACAGCACAGGCTTGTACCCTCAAGCCAACCCAGCACTCAGCATTATAATCTCTCTGTATCGTGCTTGAAGCCCAGCTTAGGTGTTCAACCTGGCTGGCCACAAACTGGGGTGCAGCACGGGTTTTTAGGTCTGGCTCCAAACTGCAGCAATACAACAATATGGGACCTCACACCCATGCTGGCTCTGAAAGCAGGGAAGAGATCTGCCTTTCTGGGGATCTGCAATTCAACCAACAACCCCGCTGAGCTACAGACAGCTTGTGCTTTCCTATCCACATACACGATATACTTACCTGCAAACTAGATAAGCCACCTGCCCATGGAGGATTTGCTGTACATCAATGACTCTGATAATTACAGCTTATTTATGGCATGTTTATTACATGTAGAAAGGAAAAGAGCCATAGCAAATCCAAACAGCCATTACTTCAGCAGTTATTACGCACACAGTTACGCTGCAGAAAATTAAATTTTACCACAGTACAACGATGTGCTTCTTAATAAAACGTCAAGCAATCACATGAATTACAATAGAGCATATTCCACGTAGCAGCCCCTTCTCACAGCGATTAGCTATGAAGTATCCTTTAATTGCTCACTTTGAAACATGGCTCCCCCTGCTTTTTTTCAAAGAAGAAAAAGAAAGCAATTAAAATCTTTAATGAGTGCCTGCTGCCTGCCCCCTAATTCATGGGCATTCTAATGTTCAACTTGTGTCTTTTCATAATAGACATAATTGCCAGATCCACTGCAACCCATCTATACAGAATGGCAGCATGTTTTACACAGTGTACTGTAATAATGTAATTGGTGTGATTCAATACTAGCATTAAGAGAGAAAAACAAATGCTATGTCTGTAAGATTGACAACAAGCTTTTGAAATTATGCAACTGATGCCTCTACTGCTAGGAGCTGGGAAATAGTTAGCCCATATCCTTTGGGTCTTCATTCTGGCTGCTTTGCCTGTACTGCCAACAAAATAAATGAATCCTTTGCAATGTCAACGGCCCATTTACATGGAAGAGGCCTTGGACTTTTCACCTAAGTTACTGATGATCTCTAAAAAGTGCTAGAAGGTCACTCTCACTAACACATACAAAGAAAATGTTCAGGGTTGACTGCAAAGCTGCTGTGAAAATGGTAAGCAGGCGGAACAGGGAGGAAATACCATACCCCAGCCACTCCCGAAATGCCTCTTACAGAGACACCGCAACTCACTTCACTTGAGGCCAGAAGCACAGCAAATGGAAGCTCACTGCCTTGTGAACTGTGTGGCATTTGTCTCATTTCTGGTAAGCAACAGATCACAAGTTACTGGTACCCCATTCAGTTGTCTCATCAAAATAACCCATTATTATTGGTTATCAACTCTGACCATATAGCTGTATCTTATCTCTTGCCAGGTGTATTTTAATGTCTTGTACTGTAGCAGAACTAATCCTGGAAACATCACTGAAAGCAAGACAGACATACTCCCCCCGACAAAACAGCCCAACAATACTATATGAAAGAAAGGGAGATGGAGAAAGTAAGGAAGTTTGTTTATGGATACTGTCTTTGGTAACAAAATTGTAAATTTGCTATCAGTATTCTGCCTTTAGAAATCTATCTTTCAAGAATTTGCATCATCCTTGCAAGTTTGGAAACAAGACTTCCTACTGCAAAGCAGAGGAAAAAAAGCTCTCTACCCTGACTCCAGCAACTCACATTAGAACTATTTATTCAAGAGGTAATAAACAGAGGTGGTGTATTTTCCACTAGAAAAACCCTGCAATCTATCTCTGCAGGTCCCAAACACATAGCTTCGCCTTGCAGACCAATTAGACAGTCGGATTTGCTATTGTAAGTGCACAACCGTGATTTGGCAGGAAGCAACAGAGCAGGCAATCCTGTCCCCAGTTGTCTCTTTCAGCAGCCATAGTCTAATAGCCCTCAAGAAAATACAATGATCATCCAGCATTTGTATCATCACTGGGCTTGGTGTCATTAAAAAAAAAACCACACAAAACCCTACAAAAGCAACAAAAGATTCTTCTTCTTTGCCAACTTGTTGGCATTTGTTGGACAGTATTCTTTTATAAAGCTAGGAGCTGCAGAACTAACAGGTTTTAATTACTGTGCTTAAAAATACATGGGTCTAATTTTATTCCATTACAGGCATGCTTACAGCCATGAGTTTGCTCTCACCAGTAAAAAGAACAGGACAAGTCCCAGTATCTTACTTCCCCCCCCTCACCATCTGTTCTGTGCTCTCAGGCTCTCCAAGGTCAAATCTCCTTTAGGGATTCAAATCAGAGATAAGATGAGGATGACAGTTCTAATCTTTGTTACACAGGCACAGAATTTATTAGTTTTGGATACAAGGAGCTTCATTTCCAGTATGAGTGATGTGAACACAGAGCCAAAAAAAAATAATCCACGTTACCTGGTATGTTTGGTGGACTGCATCAGCCAGAGTCCCAGACTGAATTTTAGACTGTACATTGGACCTCAGATTCAAGAAAGGAAGGTTTCTAAGTGCAAACAAAGAACTTTTTCTTTTTTAACCACCTCAAAGTAAACACAAAAAGTAACAGAAAGTGTTCCATTCCTGGCTTTGAGAAACATCTGGCTAATTTTAAGGGGCAGTGCAGTCACTCAGAATACTCCTGAGAATGGCTATTAAAATAAACAAAACTGCAGCTAAGGGTTAGTCCTGCCAAACCTCCCCTGCCTATGTCCTGAAGCACAAAGTACCAGAGTCCCTGATGGCAGTGCCGTTCCCACTGGCAGCACGATGCAGAGAAACCACACTGCAGCAGGTCACAATATGTCCTCAGTTCTCCCCACAAACACAGTGTCACTGGTTTTGATGGGTTAAATGCACTAAGAGAACTAGTAGGTTAAAAATAGGCCAGTCCATTTTTTCCAACATGTGATAGGAACACATCATTCTACCACAGCCTGATCTTGTAAAGGCTGTCACCAGCTGGCATTCTCCTTAGTATGAAGAAGAGCATTTCCCCCACCTCTCACAAACACAGCCCATCCATACCATAACTCAGGCTATGCATAAGGAATGAGAATTCAGCCAGGAGGCCACAGACCCTGCTAAAGACAGCCCTAACTGTGGTAATCTTCTGGCTGCCTGATTTGTTTCACTAGATTCCTTTATAAGAACTCCACAGCCAACCACCATGACTAAATAGCAGTTGGCATGCAGGAGGAACACTTGCCAAACTCAACAACTGGGATGCTTTTCATTGTTTGCTGAGATGCCTTAGATTATGAAAATTGGTTCCCATTTTCAGTGGGACAGAACGAACGCAAGAGGCAACTCAGGAGAGCGCCAGGAGGAAATGGGCACCAAACTTTAACTGTGTTAATATACCCACAGAAGCATCTTCAAAGCTATGAAAGAGGCTACCATATTATCTGGCTATCTGAAAAACTTTCACGTACTTAGGCTCAGAAACCAAGTGAGTGAAACACTGAAGGAACCCTTAATTACCCCTTTAAGAGATACTTCATCCCACTAGAACACACAGAGTGGCTCCCTTCCAATGCAAGGTAAAGGGATATGAAGAAGAGCTGGGGCAGCATCAGAAACCAGAACCCAACACCACAAGAGCCAGAGAAGGCTTGCTGGACTGTAGGGTCTGGCTCACAACACCTTAAAAGCAATTTCTTTTATCTTTTTCCCCCTTACAGGAACAGTTCTTGTAACCCCTGTTAACATCTTATGAGGAGTCACACAGATCCTGGAGAAGTAGATATTAGCTTCACTTTAGGAAGGCAAGACAGAAAACTTTCAGCAGCAAACTACCTAGCACTAATCTACTCCCTCTCTGTATGGCTTAGTGCAGGGGAAAGGTGTTCCAGATGTGTACTTCTTGAAAAAGCTACCATGTCTCCTTTTCATCAAACTTATCACATATTTACTTTGAGGTTCTCTGATGATTTATGTTCCTCCCAGTCCAACTTTTCTGTGTCTCTCCTCCATGTGCTGACAAATCTTCTGTCCCCCCTCCCTCCAATTCTGTTCCCCTTGAGCCCATTTTGGAGTGCCAAAATTCAGGAACAGGCATGTGGAGCAGCTGTTTGGCTTTACTGTCCTGCAAAAGAGTTATAATGGCATGGTTGCCCTTTTTTGTCTTTTTAAAAATCAGACAGGAAAAGTACCTTTCTGGTGAATTTTGCTGTGACAGAGCAATCAATGTGTCAGAGAAGATTGAGAGCTTCCAGCAAGCCAACCTAATTGTATACTTCTGTTTTGTTTTAAGGGGTTCATAACTGTAAATACTGAAAGAACGCCTAATCCAGCCACAATCTAGGAACGTCAACTATGTTGCTTACTTGCCTCAGAAACGTATCATTATCACTTGCCATTAACGCTCCCTCCAGGAAGGAAATATGTTTTATTCAATTGTTAACATTATATCATTAGGGAGACCTCAACTGGAAATGTGCTTCTTGTTAACTCATTTTCCATAAGCTTCAGCAAGTTTTAAAAAATAAAACAAAAAGTTTCAAACAAACCTCTACATGAGAAACTCACTAGCCGACACCAAAGATGTCTCATCTAACTAATTAAATAAAATTTACCCTTCTTAGTACCATAATAGTAAAACACAGGAAAATATTTATGGATTGCAAACATATGTAAGAATCAGGTTGCTCCCTCTGCTCCTTCACTTAGGAAGCACATTCCTGTGGTTCCTAAGTGTATTTCTATACACAGATGTATTTCTTCATACACTTGTCCTGTACTTTTGTTAAAACAATACACTCATGACAAGCCTATCGCTAATGCAACAGGAAGGCTCAGATGTTCCATTTCCCAAAAATCAGAGACGGTTATGATAGTTATGGTTCCTGCAGTATGTGGCTACAGGGTCTTTGATTATTTAAGTGCTTTATATGCAGCATATCAAAATGCCTTGCACCTACCTCCAGAAAGTTCCCATATATAGAAGACAGCACTTAAGCAAACACAAGCTTACTTATTTAACCTTGAAGTCAGCACAGCAGTCCAGTCCCTATCAACAGTATTTTCACACTGCTTCATCCGCAACTTATGGGACTAGTTAACCATTTTATACACTATTGGATAAAACAGGGATAACTTTCATTCCCCTCAGCAGAACAAGATTATAAAGTTCAAGGCCCCACAAGGACTTTCTGACTACAAGCTCTGTCCCAGAAAACTGAAGCAGCCAGTACTGTCACTGCTGCAGACCCCTGATCCCGATCCCCCTCCCACTTGGATCAGCCCTGACAAGCCATGCTGACACAAGTTCTTCTGATTTTAATAGAAGCACATGTGGTATTCTACAAGCCCTTGCTCCTGGAGTCTCCACTTCCAATTATGAAAAGCCCTTTAACTGCAGCAAAGCCCTTGGAAACACAAAGCAGATGTACTGTAGAGGCTTAATCTAGAAAAGCACTAGAATGCACGAAGTAACGTAACACTCAGATGTACGTGATTTTTAAGGCAATTAAATATTTTGGGGTGGTTCTGCCTCTTCATTCTTTCCCCAAATTTTGAAAGCAAACAATATTGAAATGCCATGTTCTGAAGACGTTTGCTGGAAAGAGGAAGGACTTGAGCCAGAAGAACCAGATGACAAAAAACTGAAGGAAGCAAAAAACAAAACAAAATTTCCACAGTACTTCTTTTCAACTTGTCTGAAAAGTGTTTGAAAATTCCTAAGAGGGTCATTGATGCTCCAAGGTTTTAAAATCTCACCTTTGAGCTACAAGTGACCACCCAGTATTTAAAGGAAAGTAACTTTCCTTATGTATTTTCAGAAAATATTCCTTACACATTTTCCGTATGTTTGCATCATCTCAGAACATGAAAATGATCACGGGTTACCATGCAGTTTTCCATGTAGTTGTTTTCTCCACCTTTTTCCCTTCCTCTTAAAGGGATTTTTTTAAAGCAACTGATATTATAAATAGAAGAAGTCTAATTGTTTCACTGCAGTTCATTATGGGTGTTTCTGCATGTGACAAAACTCCCTGTATCATCAGAATCACAAACCGCCAAAGATCACTCAGGACTGCAACAGCTAAAATATTATCCCTGCAGACTAAGGAATGTGAGCAGGATGTTGTACCCTAAAAATGCCAAACAATGAGTACCACCCTCATGCCTGGCTTTAGGCAAGGCTCCCTGCCTCTCATTCTTGATCCATAAATCCACACAGATGTTTTGAATGGAAACATCTGTCTAAAGACAATGTATCTCAATGTCAGAACCTGCATACAGCTATGGTGAATGCAGTCGCTTACTGTTCTTGACAACTCCCAAACCGCTTCACTAACATTCCATTTAATAAAAGTGGTGTCACTAACAAAGAAATAAATAGCATTCCCTGTTCAGTGGTCAAATCCTTGCTTCTGTTTGTCTAGGAAAGACTCTGTAAACAAAACCAACCAAAAGACTTGACATGGAAACACTAGTTATTCCTTTGTGCTATTAGTATTACAAACTCATTTTTGGCTTACCATGGATTCACTGATTAAGAGGAGAAGAAGAGCCTCTTCTACGTTGTCTTGAGGGCAGTATGCACTGAAAGACAGAACACATTTTTCTGAGGAAGGTCAAGAGTTATCCTGTCAGCCTCTTTCTCATTTCACAAGAGGAGCAGTAACTTGAAACATGTCATGCATAATTAATTTGCCAGGCAATACCTTCTTTTGCGGGTTCACACAATTAAAAGCTCTGCAATATATCCTAGATGAGCTATATTGAACCATAAATAGATTATTTCCATTTCATAGCAAAGACAGCTATTTGACTGGATTTTCCTCCTTCCTGGGGAAAAAAAAATAAAAAAATCAAGCACCCCAGGTTTAATGTTTTATTTTTCCAGCAGGGATTTTGATGGGAAGTTAAACACAAGAACACACAAAACCATGACATGAATCAGTGACACAATTAGCAGCAGTGAAGAGTATTCAAACACCCTCCTTCCTCCTGCCAGTGAACTAAAATAAAAAAAGAACGCTTACTTCTCCTCTGTGTACAGCTCAGGCCTCCGACAAAGAAGATTGCTAATGTAAGACTGATCTTCCTTGTTCATGAACTCAGGAAGCGGATCAGATAAAGGGCTCCAATAACAGTCTTCACTGAGGGAATGGAGAAGTACTTGGGCTAGCTGTTTGGCTGCAGTCTAGAGATCAGTGAACAGTACAGAAAAAATGTATCAGTTAAGCCTTCTCCAACACAAAAGATTCACCCTCCCCATGTTCCACCTAAAAAGCTGCTAAAAAGTCTACAGCAGTGGCAGTTTCTTCCCTCCTCTGAGAAGGCCAGCCTTCTGCATTTACATATCTTGTTGCAATGCTGTAGGAAAAAAAGTATCAAAAAGGTGGGACAGCAAGGGATGTTTTGGTGAATGAAGATAACCAATGGCCACATGGACTGCTGAGACAATCTCACAGTTGGAGTATAATGTCACTTCATGGCATTGTCAGCCTCAGAATCTTGTATGCAAGTCCCAGTCCAGAAGCTACTTTTGTATTAGGTTTAAAAGATCAACCCGTTATCTGTTTATACCGCTTTTCCTGCAGCATTTTACATCTTCATCTTGGTACTGTTTCTCTTTTTGTTGCAATAATGGAGGGAGGAGAGAAATGGGTTAGGAACTTTGTGTTGAGACAGCCACATCACATGCACTTTTTTGACCATCAAGTGGCCGAGGATTCTTAAATACTTGCTTTCTGGGTCATAAGCATAGCTGGCAAGCTGGGCCCAAAAGGAGGCAAGTTAACTTGCCTGTGCAAAACTATCTTTGGCATTTGTCCTTGTTACCCACCCACCAAACCTCTAATTTTTTGCACTGTAAATAGACAAACATGCAAACAAGCATGGAGATATCAAAATGGGTGGTATCTTCCATGAATTCTAAGCAGCACAGCACTGTAAGCTGTGAAGTAAATACTGCACAGAACAGAGGCAGGCTGAAACTTCAGCCCTTCTGTCCTAATACTTGTAAATATTATTCTGGAACTTGACTGGACATTCTGGAAATTACTACTGTGTATGGTTATTTTACATGCAATTTACACTTTCAGATGTGTTACGAGGCCACCAAGAGTAATATTCTTTTAAATACCAGGATAGGTATGATTGATAAACTGAAGCATTATTCTACTTGAGGTATGACATCTCTAGGACCGAATAAATCACAGTGAGGTTAAAGTTCCTGTTATCAGAATCAGAAAAATAACTTTTTTTTTTGATGCAAGGTTCTTTATTTTCATCTACCTCACTACATACAAATTCACTGAATTAGTCTAAAATGCAGTCACAGTAGTGTGCGCTGTTTCTTAAACACCAGAAAGAGAGGTTTCATAGATGTACCTAGCAAACAGCAAAGCTATTTGAATGTAGGATAGTGTCTCCAAGAAATACTGACACATAACACTCTGTGAAAACCCCAAGACCTTCCATGCACTCCTACTGACAAGTTACAGAGAGCCTTCCTTTTCTAACTAGGCTTTTCTATGCTTTTTATAGCAATAACCATGAGCAAAATGGCCTGGGTCCCTGCGACATTAGCCAGTATTATTTTATCATCTCAGTGTGTAATTATTTAGTCAGTTTTACCCTGAGGAGCCAACTCTCCTATATTTTTTCCCACAGTCTTAGGGGGGAGGGGAAAATAATATGCCAGCAACAGAAAGACCTCTACTGGTTCACACAGAAGTAGGAGTACAGTTTGTGATAAGCCTTTCAAAAGGTAAGCACCAAATACTTCTAGTGTCTTTGATTTTAACATACAGTACAGTAGCTGTGTAAATTAGCTTCGCTCTTGTTTTGAATAAGACCAAACAAACCAGAACAGGCCAAGACTTTGATTTATGTTATTATTGCCTTTGGCTAAAAAAAGCATCATTATGCTTGAAGAACACTGTGATCCCACAAATTAGCAAAAAAACCCAACATGTATTTCACTTTCATGCTTGAAAAACTTGTTTGATTAAGCACACTCCTCCCTTTGCCCTCTTGACAGCTCTCTAAAAACAAGTAAGAAAATGAAAATGCAACTTCCAGTAAAATAGAAACCCCAGGAAAAACTATTGGATTAACACCTTAAGATTTTCCCTTAGGGATAAATCCTCCAGGGGTGTTGTACAGCTCTCCCCTTTTTCTACCAGGGCTAGAAAATGCACTGAAAAAAAAAAAAAAGAAATCAAAAGCAACCCACATGCCCAGGTCTGAAGGCTTGGAGGTTTCAGTTGGGCAGTTCTGTATTAATTAAGTGCATCACTTTAAACATCACTTACAAAAAAAGTAAAAAAAAAAAAGAAAAAAAAAAAAAGGCAGCAATCAATCAGGTGAGGACAAATACATTTTTGTCCTACTGCACTGGTCAATAAACACAGAGAATTCCTGCATAGCAGATTACCCCACCTACCCATCTCCCATCCCTCTTACCATTTTGAAGGTCTGAGTAGCTTTTGTTTCCACAGTCCGTAGTACTTCTCGCAGACTCCTCATTCCTTTCACAATATTTCTGTGGGGAAGGCAGGGAAAAAAAAAAAATCATTAAAAAACCTGAAAAACATCAGAGACAAAATATATTTTTATGATGTGCCAAAGCTTGGCAACAGATGATTTGTCATTCAAACAAACCCATGAAACAATCACTAATACTGAGTGTGCAGTAGCAAGACAAGTCACTCCGAGGCACAGACAGGACAATGGTACTGAGTGAGGCAGCAACTGTAGCATGCCTACTCCAGATGGCTTCCTAAGAGAAGATCACATTCACATTTGACTAACAGAGGGGACATTTGGAAGCCTTTCATAGCTCATCTTTATAAAGCAGATGCTTCTTCTCAAGAGCATCCACATCTCCTCTTCATACACACAGATTGTACTTGTTTGAATTATACTAAGCCTACATGATGTTTTTAAATGATGACTCCTTTTAGGTGGTGCTTAAACGCCTTGTGTCTGATGGTCCAGACACATGATGAAATTACAGTGGTTTAAGCAGTTTATTATCAGGCGGCAAAGTTGTAGTAACTGTCTGCAAGCGCAGCTTAACCTGCACTAAAAGGTGGTTAGACTTGGGGAAAAAAAATAATCACTTTATTTTGCATACACCGTGAACAATTAAAGCAGACTAATTGCCAAATGGTATCTTAATCACATGTCCGAGCACTAAGACAGATGTAGAGAGGAAAGATTAAATGTTGGACGTACTAGTTAACACACCTGCAGCCTATAAGCTCTTCAAGACTAAGGACACGATTCTACCACTACATTAACTACAAAATTGTTTAGCTCATTTTCATTGCAGGGTGGAAGCTACCCAAAGAAATACAAGCTAACAGAAAAGGAGAAATGCTGTACTGAAATAAAGGCAACCAAATAAGCAGTTGTACTGGTACATTAACTGTCACTTCAGCCTATTCCAGGAGAATTTTCTGTGCAGACAAACCCTAGACATCATTAAAAAACCAAAAGCACCATAAAACATAACAACCTTTTCTGTCAATCTGATTGAATTTTGCAGGCAAGCAGTACAGACTGCACTTGTACCCACCTTCATGCACTACAAACCTTCTTACACTCCAGAATCAACGGCAAACATTTGAAGAAATAATAAATGCTGGGAAGGATAAAACATGATCATATTTACCATAAGTATCAGCTACATAAAATGCCACCCTAAAGCTTATAGTCACCAAGTCACAGAACGCAAATGCCTGTGGTCCTACTTCTAATCAATACTCATCCCAACATTTTAAACCTTCAGGTAATCTGTAGATTACTTAATTGTGGCTAATCTACAGACAAGCACCAATGTAAGGCAAGAGTAAAAACACTGGAGACTTGCCCCTGTAGAGAAAGTCAGAGGCTGACTGTCTTTTTTTCCCCTGCCACTTTCTCTCTTACTCAAAGGACATGCTTTTAATTTATCAAGGGAAATAAGGTGTTGTTTTTTTTTAAGCTAGACTCTAATGCTTCCGCAAGCTCTCCAGTTACAAGGCCAACATACCAGGTGCTTTTCTGTGTGTCTAGGAAAGAATATACCCACAAAGATGCAGCTCTGGACCTTAAACTGAGGAAAGCAATAAAGCACATGGTGATATTTATGCACATGAGTAGTCACACCAAATCCAACAGAATTGTTCACATGCTATATATACAGTCAAAATCAAGAAATTTCTCCATCTTAACAAAATGTACCCGCCCAGCTGCTCTCCTCAGTTACTGAAAGCTACTGGCGTTTCCTGTGCTTCCTTGGGCTCCTTAAAAGGCTGGACAGATGAGTTATGGCATATAACAGTTACACAATGTTTTAAAAAAATCTGTATGTTTAGATTTCTTGTTAGGATAATGGTATTTGTCTTAATAAGGTGCCAATGAATTACACTAACTAGCATCAGAAAGATTAGTGACCACTTGCAAAGTCAATTAAGTCCACATTTGGCACATACTTAAGAGACGGAAACCCAAGAGAACACACTAAATGGAGACAGTTTTGTTCCCAGAGAACTGGAGCGCTATTCCAGTTCCACTTTTTAGACAAGGCCATAAACCAAGTTAAGTTTCATGACATAAACACCCTGCTCTGTGGGGAAAAAGGGGAAAAGAAAAGGAAGGAATACTGACACATTGAAGAGAATGAAAGAACAAATGGCAAATTGCTGCCCATCTGCAAGTAGTCAGGGTTGAAACCATGAGCTGCATGACAGATGTCCATGAATAGCTTCAACAGAAGGTAGAAGCACAAGAGGAGCACCCAGCACTTGCCATGCTCCAGACAGGTGCTCATGTGATCAAGCTCTCTGAAAGCACCAGCTCCTGCTCTGAGCTTTCAACTCTGAGACCTGCAAAGCATCTGACAATAATACCAGTTCTACAGGACTGAGAATTTTGTTTGGCAGCTTTTACATTTTGAGCTTTATTGAACATTATTGAGCCATAACAGGAGGCTGAGCATACCTGCCAGCAGTCTGCAAACATACCTCACTACAGAAGTCTTTCTACTCTACTATTCAAGCCAGGAGGCCATCTGAGCACACATTTCATTTTAAGCATATGAATTGCTCTACTCATAATGATAAGGAACTTACTGTTCCATTAATAGATGTCCTTCACATACTAAATGTGCACTTGAAGAGTTTTTTTTAAATTAGGACCTGAAGAAATAAAAAAAAGAAAAATATGTGTTTGAACAGAACTACATGTATGTACATGAGCAGATAAGGATGCAAACACAAAACCTCTGGCAATCCGTGGAGAATCCATTTGATTTTGTCTATATCAGAAACTAAGCCATCTTGAGCCCCTGCAGGATCTGGACAGGAGACTATCTGGAAATCCCAGGTACTGCTGCCTGAAGCCACAGCATCATAAGTGAACATCAGACCATGGAAATTAAATGAGTTGGAAGAGTCCATAGGCAACTATTGCACTGCCAAGGTGCCAGAAAAAAAAAAAAAAAAAAAAAGAGGATGAATAGGAAGGGAAAAACACATGCTCAATAACTGCTTCAGTTTTAGCCACAAAAATGGCAAGAGAGGCATTTAAAAAAAAGAACATGATGAAATGTGGTTTAGGACTCAATTACAGCTAATCTAATAATGATGAACACAGAAAACCACAGGCACAAACTGTGACTTTAAAAAGCACCTTGAGTCCAGTCAGTCCAGCTTGGCACCGAAGTACACTTTGTTTGTACAAGTACCCTATTAATACAGGGTAATTAATTACCGTCCATGAATCAAAGCAGTTGTATCACATTTATGTCATATTGTTTGGTTAACACTGCCAAAATTTTAAGATACAAGAAAATAAATACACTGTTTTCTATGCAAATTGCTGGGAAAAATATTGGTAATGAACTAGAGTAGACCGTCTGCAAAGAGAGTCCCTGAACAACATGGGCACCAGAAAAGCATGTTTTTATCCACACTCATTAACTGTTAAAACCGTTAGCCATTAACAGATGGAAGAGACCATCTTGAGATGTCCACATGGAAGTTTGCAGAGCCACCTCTCCAGGGGTGAGAGTATTTGGTACACAAATAGCAGCAACACCACTGCCACTGCCCAGCTCCTTTTGCGTCTTGTCCAGATTTCTAAAAATCCAGTCTCTCCTTAAACAGCTGTTCATGCACAGGCCAAAATGCACCCGAAAAGGTAAGCATCAGATTCTCACATTCTTATGAATGAAGATACCAGACAAGTAACTCCAACAAAGCACATTAGAGTTCCTTAATAGCAGCCAGTCTAACAGAAGTGGGGTGCTCAACACCCCACCCCCCCAAACAACAAGAATACAAAACAAAAGCTTAGCACTTATCTAGATCCATCCAGCAGGCAATAAGGCTCACTCCCAAATTACCAGCTGCAGCGTCCTGGATAAGGTGCTAGACTAGGAGGACTGAAGAGGAGATAAATGACAAGTAAGCCCACATAAATTCCTCAGAAAACACAAACGGTCTGGCAGAGGCTGTAAAAAGGGAAGCAGGACATTAGATTCTACTGTAAAACAACACATAAATGAAGTTACTCTTTCAAACTGCCCTTGCAACAGAAGCCTACGAAATTTCAAAAAGGGACTGAGCACTCTAGAAAACTGATAGGAGGGAAGAGAAAAAAAATGTTGGAAGCTTTCCCTCCTTTCATTTTCATCAGGGTTTTCCAAAGTAATATAGGTCCTAACTTGAGGGATCATAACAAAATCCAATTTCTAGTAAGTGCTTAGTATTTATTTTTCAGAAATGAATTTTCTTCAAAAGTGTCCCATCTGGAGCTTCCAAAACCAACCACATCCTCTAGAAACCTCTGACTTTGTCTTGCCTGTGAAACTCCACACATACTTCAAGTGCCATTTAGAGAGGGGCATACATATAACCCTTACTTCACACAGGTCAAGCCTGTTTACCCTAGGAAAACGCTAATAAAATCTTGATCAAAGGCCCCATCCATAATAGTATAAAGTAGTAATACCTATCCAAAAGTCTGAAAAGAAAGGCAGTAAGAAATGAGTCCAATCTTCACATATCCACATTGAAAAAATCCACACCAAAACCCAAAACCCAGTGCAGATGCTAATGTAAAAGACAACTGACTGCCTCCTACAGTATGACAGCACCTGCCTGCCTATATTCTGCATGCACAGCATCAACACTGCTCACTGGAAGAATAAAAGAAAGCTTTCCTGGGATGCAGCAGAGCAAACAACTGCAGCAACGTCTTCAGCAACACAGTATTTTTAAGTAAACATCGTATTAAAAGCATCTGGGACTTCCACAGCTGCAAGACTTGCTGGTCCTTACAGCTGGCAGCTCAGTATCTCAAAGGGAGACTGGACCTTTGTTTTGTACTGGTGCCTTCTTTCCACTGCACGCTGCAAGAGAAAAGGACAACGCCGACCATGCTCCAAGAGATACACGCCTGTTCCTGCCAGCAGGAACAAAAGCACAACAACACCACTCACATCCCTCGGCTCTTCTGCCTAGCAAGACAAGAACACAGCAGTCACTATTTCTTTTGTACACATACCTCTGGGGAAGCACAATCCACCTGATAGGACCTACCCCGCTGCCAGCTTAAGCATTCATCATCCAAGGCTTATTTCCTACCTGAACATGCTGGAAGCAATAAGGAGAACAAAAGCATTTCTTTGAGCTGATCAATATGGGGTGGAGAAATTTATTATACACATGAAGCATCCTAAAAAGCTTCTTCCTGCTTCCCGCCTCTTTCCTGAATGTATCCCAATGCCGCTTATGCCCTCTCGTGGCAGGTACCGCACATCAATGCCAGCGGGGGGGCAGAGACACGCCGCAGTGTCCCACCCGGCTCCTTCCTACCCTACCGGACCTTTTCATTTCCCTGGCTGGTGTCTGTCACTCGCACCCGAGGAGGCGAGGCGAGTCCTTGGGGTCCACTCCCACCCCAGCCACGGGAGCTCCATCACACCAACCAGATGCTCCTCCATCAGCAGACAGCTACGGAGAACATTTGGCTGCCGATTAGAAGCTGAATTGCTGCAGCAAAGTGCTGCTTAATTCACACATGTATTTTAATTCCAAATTGTTTTCCTGCAGGGTTTTTTGTGAAGTTTGTTTTCTAGATTTTGGGGTGTTTTTTTTTTTATTAAAGGCTGTCAATAAAATATCATGAGAAGGGAGCAAGCGGGGCCCACAGTAACAGCTAAAACAACCCACTGGATACATTGAACTGATGAAGACTGAATTAAAATGATGCTGAATAAAATGAACATGAGGTTGATATTCAAAAGGTGCCTAGAGGACATCAGTGCCATATGTTCTAGATATGATTTTGGTTTATCACATAGTTAATGAGCTTACTGGCAAGACCTGAGCATTTTGCTCATGAGAATGGCAGAAGTGTAGGAAAGCACACACTTGTGCCACAGCTGGTCAACACCAACTCACCCCAGAAAACCACATACCTGTCCCTTACCGCTCAGGTATATAACGTGTAGTATCAGTGTAAGTCCATACTTTCCTTACACATAAACTTGTATTCACCTGACTAAAGAGGTCATTTTACAACATTTGGGCTTTGTGTATTTGTAAACTTTTGGGTTAAGCAAGGCTTTCTTGAAGGTACCTCTCACGGATAGGCTTACAAGTAGAGTTCACTGTACATGCAGACTTTTAATGAAAGAATGGGGAACAGAGGCTACTCACAGTTGCATTTAAAGTCATTCTTAGGGAATAAAAAAATGGCAAAAAAGTCCTTAAACAAGAAGCAACTTCTCCTCTAACAGGATCAAAAAATATTATAAATTTTCTAGAGAAAAATTTAAACCGAGTTTTTGCTAGGATTCTCCCCCCGCCCCAGTTTTCGTCCTTTCAATCCCCCCTCCTTTTTGTTTCCTTCTCCATTTTACTTGTCAGGAAAAGAAAGAGTGAAGAATATGACAGAAAATTTCTTTGACTGGAGATGAAGGTAAAAACCAACCAAATAAAATACTTTCAATGATGGTTTGCTTACGAAAAGTTTATAGAACTTTGACCAGAAGTATTACACTGAGCTGTTAGAAATTCAGTTTCCGATTTCTTGAGAACAAATGGGATAGTATGATGCAAGAACAGGACTAGGAAAAGATGTATTCTTGCAAGTACTGTTTACTTATGTTGAACAGACACTTTTCCTAAATAGCAATCTCACCATCAGTTAAGAGTTGATCATGTTTTGAAGACAAGGCCTGGTTTAGGGAACAGTGTGCCCTCACCGATAGCCTTTGGAAGTGGGCATTTATTCCTTTTTTATTGTTCATGAGAAGGTTTTTTTCAGGTGAAATTCACTGTAGGCTTGCAGACACCAACTCGCCTCGCCCTTTCAAGGTTCACTGGGAGCTGTATTTCAGAGGCATAACACATAATCTGGAGCGGCACTGTTCTGCATGCATTCTCTCTAGTAAAACCACACAGATTTGGGGTATTGATCAGGATATTTAAGATCTTAAACAAACAAACAAAAGAAACTGTACTTAAGACTTCACTGAGTTCTAAATCAGGGCCCCTGATTGAACATTTTAAAAGCACACAGCAGTGTAAACTCCACTCTTTTTACAATGAAATTCCCCTTGTCCTCACAGAGAACAGAGCTGAGTCAAGACAACAAAATTGTTCTACTCCATGGGTGTGGCAAAACTAGGCTTAGGGCTCTTAAGAGAAAAAGAGAGAAACAAATAGGATGGAGGGAAAGACACTGAGGGGACCTGAGGTGAGCCAGCAGCAAAAGAGGTCACAACAGAACACATACAAAGACATAAGCCTTCATCTGTTCCAAGCCAAAACACACAATATTATCTGCTTTTATTAACATCTGCATCCACCTACCCCTTCTTCAGATGAGTCACATAGGCACTCTGTAGAGCTGCTTCCAGGAAGTAGGAAAGTTCAAACTCAGAGTAAGTCACATTGTTGCCTTTGATACTCCTTGAATGTGTGTTGTTCAGGGCCTGAGGGGGAGGAAAGAAATAATATGGAATTGCAGGAAGCTGTTTGAACTAGCTAGCTCTTCTGAGCCAGAGATATCTTCAACAATAAAATGTTAGCTTCTGCCATCAGATTCCTCCTCAGACTACTTGAAAAACCTCACCTTGATTAGCTACTCAAGCACCTTTCAAAGTCAACTTTAAAATAAACTATACAGTGACTTCAATGAAATATTCCGCATACAGGTTTTGAAACATCACCCCTTATTACTTTCCAACCTTTATTAAAGTAGAAAGCTAAGCATTAAAACCAAGGTCTTCAGAAGTACTACACCAACCACACGGATTCAGCATCTTGCACAGAAATATTAATGCAATGTTTGAGCATGTATGTCTAGCTTAGCATAATGTAAATATTTGTTAAGACTTAGTAAACTATCAGGAGTCCAAAGGGAAGATTCTTAGCCCTTCCTCTGTTCCTCCTATCAAACCCTTCTTGCTTTTGCTTCCTTACTTGTAACGAACATCTTTCATTGCTGAAAGTTGCCCTTTGTGGGCTCTCCAAAGCAGGGGTTTGCATCCAGGACTGCAGAAAGCCCACGGACAATTAGTACACATCTATCAATAAGCCTGCATCCTCATTTCTGCATCCAGAAGATGAATGAATTATAGTTCAAACTCTCCCTTCTTTGCAGGCACAAGCTGTCAGTAACTACATTTACAGTACCCAGTACTGGCAGGAACTTGTCCTTCCACAAGGGAAGAACAGTACTTAATTTTAAATAAAAAAGCCATTCAGCTTTTTCCTACAAAGAAACAGACCAGACGACTTGTTAGTTGGCTTTCTTAATGATTTTTTTTTATATATGTACTAAGCTCCTTCCTTCTTGTTTTAATGTAATTGAAAACAAAATCTGGAACAGACACATTCCTTGTTTCTGCTCTTCTCTGCAGCGTCTGGTCAGAAGGTCAAAGGCCATTAGGTTACAGAAAAACAGGTAACATGCATTGCCATCAGGGCTGCTGGTATCAAGCATAACATGTGACAAAGGGAGGGCATGGAAGTGCATGGTGTGCCCTGTTAAACTTTGCTACACCAAGTTAGACAGAGACTACTAAGCACACGCCCAGCACATCAGCGGCAGGTATTACAGCTTAGTGGAGGGCTCACAGTATTCATCTTAGTATTCTAGCCAACCACTACTAAGCAGTTACTTGCTCCTAATGGTCTAGGTTTCTCCAGTTTTACTTGGAGGAGATGAAGCACCAGCAATTAAACTGCTATGTAACCCAGAAAGGTTACTTTCAGCTTGTTACGGGACCTCAATATCCACTCCTGCAGATCACTTACATTACAGATATGTAACATGTCTTGAGTTCCTTCACGTTGGTGCTTGCTATACCAAGTTTGTAATCCCTCTTTACTGTTAAACTTGAAATACAACCTGAGCATATCTGAAGCATTCAGTGCTTTACCACAGGCAAAACTGGTTTCCAGACCACACTCTCAGAGGAAACAGGCACAGACCAGATAAACTGCTGTTTTGCAACTGCTTATACTGAGACACCCTCACTCCTTCCAACTTGTTCTCATGCTCATTGTCTGATCACTCATTTTTGTTGTCAAAATGCTGGAAATTCCACCCAGGCCATCAGGTAACACCCTGAGCGCATTTCTCCTTACCTTTTCAAGCTCCTGCAAGTACACCTGGGCAATGACACATGCCGTCTCAAAACAAGCCATGACTTCTTCCTCCCTTTCACACAGTCGAGCACGTGAAGCAATTGAGTTGGTTGAGCGCTCCAGTGACAGACCTGCAAAATGGCAACACCTTCTTTAACTGAAGTCTGCCAACAGCAGAATGGCAGTGTTACTCCTTCATTTACCAAAGTTTTTCCATGTGAGTTTCTTCCTTGTTTTAGTGGCTTTCAGGAAAAGACCCACAGGAAATACATAATTCCTACACATGCAAAGCATTTTTGTCATGCTGCTCTAACACACAGTGCCATTGCACACTTCTACAGCACCTTTCAAACACTTCAGGAAGAAGGGATATATGATCCCTCTGGTAGGCATGAGCAAGCAGAGAAATTAAAGCCTGTATTTCCAAAAGATGGCTATAGATTTTGGGTGCTTCAATGCAAGCACTGTTTCAGAAACACCCTGGCACTGGATTTAAGAATTTCTAAGCATCCGCTATTCCAAGTGAAGCTTTCAATAAGCAGCAGTTTTGAGGGGAAAAAAAAACCCTGGAAAATGATACCAAAACAAAGTCGAATTGTGACATGTGCAAATTGCACATGGACATACAGCAAGCTCTTGGCAAGGCACAAGAGACTCTTAACCCTCTTTTCAAAAGCAAGGAAAAAAAACTGGGTTTTGTACTACTAAAACTTTTTCTTGTATCATCATCCAAACCCACTTACAAACCAAAAGCATATTAATTAGAGATCCACAGCTCCTGTCCCTATGTGAAAACCTTTTATTATCAGGTCCTTGTCTGGCATCACACTATGACATCCTTTATATCTCTAAATCTATTTGGAGAGGCTAAATGGCCAATACTGATTTTACTCTGATCAGTGTAGGTTCTTACACCACATTGGATCTCTACAATACACCACTGCTTGGAAACTCAGGTCTTCTACACTAAACTGCACTGATGCCCAGTAGCCCAGCACAGGTCGTGAAAAGTTCAGCACATGCTTCCCAACAAATTTTATATATTACACCACTCCCTAATACCAATGAAACACACATAAGATATAACACAAAATCCTAGTGTTTCTGACAGATCCAGAGAGGTAATGAAAGAAGAAAGCATTCAGCTGTCTGGACAGCCTCTCCAAGGAAGCCATTCAGACTGCTGCAGCATACAGCAAAGGTTTCTGCTTCAGATGAAGAGCTGCTGCACGTACCAGGAGCCACGATCTCCTGGGCCCCCATAATCCCAGGCAGCACAGCCCAGCTCATTTCAGGAATCTGACAACAAACCACTGTGAGGCAGCAATGTCAAGGCAGGTTTCCCCATGATGAACAATGAAGTGGTAATATCCAGCTCATGCTGGAGGGACCTGAGGTTCCTAGGCTGCCATAGCTTTGTTTACTTCTCATGTTCAGTGTTTGTTTTGTCCCCTTGGTTACTCTGCTAGGACCTTCCCTATCTCGTGTCTTACATTTGAGCCAGAAAGGAGCAGTTCAGTGGGTTGGGATGAGAAAAAATGACCCAATGGCTGGTGCAAGCTTGGGAGGTGGCTCCTCACTGCTTCTGCCCTCTCCCAAGTCAGAAGCGCATGGCACATTTCCTCAAGGAAATGTATCTTGAAGTAACACACATTAGTACTTTTCACCTTTGAGAATTCTGACCAGAGTAGAGAGGGGGAGTGGATTTACTTCAAACTGACGATGTGTGGGGGGGAGAGGGCCATCATTTTGCTGCTTTTAACTAATGCCCATTCTGTGTTCTCTCTTTGCTACTGACGTACACCTTGTACAGCACCCAACATATAACAAATTTTGTCCTCTAGTCCATCCATGAAGTCTCTGGCTTTATATCATGGGTTGTTTTCCTATTATTTCAAACCTTCTATTTCCTAACCCTGTTGCTATGTAATGAAGGAGAAAAGAGGACATTAACTCTCTGTGTAGTTATATATTCAGCAGCACCCAGTGCTGAAGCTAGACAATCAGCTGACAAATATCCTTACATCTGTCTCATTTTGATCTACCTCTGAATTCTAGTAATTCCCCTTAACTGAAAATCAGTTTTAAGCATTGTGGAGTCAACATCCCCTCAAGTACGAAGCGGGTCTGAGGACCCTAAAATAAATCCAGTACAATCCACTGACATTCATACACATGCAGCATTTAATCAAACTGCAAGAGCCACCCCAGCACAGTCTGTGTGTGGGTGGTTATCGTGGGAGATGTCACACAGTGAACAGGCTGATAAAAAGCCATTTACACACATGCTACAGCCCACTGCAAGGAGCTACTATCTCTAAGCACTGACGCCGAGGAGGAAAGCAAGCAGCCTTTGCCAGCACCAAGTACTGACAATAAACATGCCTATCCATGCAGAGAAACAGAGCTGGAGCTGATCAGACAGGGGAACGAACATCTCCAAAAAGAGTTCTTGCCACAGTAAATACAGAATAATATGCAATGTATTAAACCAGATACAACGCTACATTGCACACATTTTTCTACTTGTAAAGGGCAAGAAGGAAAAATGACCCACATGATGTGACATTGGTCATGGTTCTTTCTGCTAATACCATATGCACTGACCTGATGTCATCAGAGTATAAGATCTTCTACAGAATCCAAACAGGTCTATTCTTCCCTACCACACAAATGCAACGAAAAGAAAAATTAGAGCAAGCAGACTGCAAATCCAACAGATAAAGTGAGGAACAAGAACAACAAGAGTTCCCTACTCTTGCAGCCACAAATTCATTTCTCACAGCGCAAAGCCCCAACAAGTACAGATATGCCTGAAGTGCAGTTGGACAAAACTGTTTACAAATGCTCCAGTCCTGAGAGCATGAATTCCACTAACTCATCTCCACCACCCCCCCAGTTATCAGCACAGAAAAACATTTTTGCAGCACAACATATATTTTAAATTCAACTCAGTTTCCAAAAAGTGTCAGAAAGCCGCAAAAGTGCTACTTTTGTGCAAGAAAATTGTAGCTCTTCCTAAGACAGAATTAGCTTCTGAGTAAAGCATAAAGCCATATGCTTTCTTGGTAACTGGTTAAGGTAAAGGGACTTCAGTGTTTTTCACAACCACTTACGGTAAGATAATGCCAACTTACAACTTATCTATGCTAAGATTTTTCTCATATGAATTGGGTGCCCAAATTTAAATATATACATAGATATATACCATAAGAACATTTCATATAGTGAAGATACAGATTTCTAATAGAGTATGGCCCAGGCTCAAGATTTAGAAAGACACATTCTTCCAGATTACACTTTTCACTTTTAAAAAGAACAAACTCTTTCTACCCACTTCAGAGCCAGTAACTTTCTATGTATAGAAACACCACGCTTCTTTCCTGCATAAAGATAAGGCTTCCATTCACCTCCTCTAGTTCTCCTAGATTCATCTCTGGCTTTTGATCTCTCTATAATCTTTGCCTCTTCTTCTCCCCTTCTAAAACTAACCTGCATTTATGTCAGAAAAAAACCCAAACCTGTAAGGTCTGCAAGAGGTGTCACTGAACTAATTTGTTCCTAAAGCTGAAATAAACTGCTTTCATTTTTGGAAACCTGAAAGGGGAGATTTTATGAAGGCTTATTTCCACTTTCATCTCACTCAGTCCTTGCTAAGGAAAGGCATATCATGTAGTGCCAGTGCTCTGAGGTAATGTTATTACCAGAACTGGAACATACATATGCACATGGACACACAGTATCAGATTCTCAGTAACATAAATGTGAGGAAAATTCACACTAGAAGGGATCCCAGGAGGCCTACGGTCCAAATTTCTGCTCAAAGCGGGGTCAGCTCAGGGCATCACCCAGCCGGTCTTGAAGGCCTCAGTGCACAAATGGAGACTGCACAACTGCTACAGAGAAGAGGAAGCTAAGGTGGCTTTCTTTTTATCTAGTTGACCAAATAGCAGCATTCCTTCTTCTGAGTAGGAGGAATATAGCAATCCACTCACAGGGTCTTTTTGCCTTTTTACAGACTTCCACCCTCTTGTATTTGGATGAATTTGCACAACAGGGGAATGGTGGGTTCATAGGTGTAAGAATTCAGGGTCAGCAGCAGCAGGCTGCTTTCACCAACAGTGCTAACCTGTAGCTGCTAAAACCCATAGCCCAGGAGCATCAGAGCTACCTGGCAATCTAAGGAAGAAGCCAAAGAAACACAACAGCACACAGAGCATGAAACCTACCTCTTGTGTTATGTCCTGGCACCACACTCGTGTTGAACACAGCTACAGCAACTTGAGGCAAAAGACAGCTTAAGGCAGAACGGTATCAGCCCCAGTCCACAGAGCAAGGCTATACCATCTATGCTCCTGTGCCACACAGACAGGCCATCCTGGACAGAAGCCACCATGCTGCTAAGCTAAGTGCTTGAAATAGTCTTACTCTAGCTACAGGAAGGTAAGTAATTTGTCTTGAGGTAAGCCGTGTGTGAACATATTGCATGGCAACTGCTGCAAGGAAACTGGCTCTGTACATGTTCTCATCCTGCGACTGATGCCAGGTCATTCTAGGCAGCTGTCCCCAAGGGAAAGGTGCACTTCATTTCTAGCATGGGTCCTTTAGCCTAGTTCAGAAGCGTGGCTCTAGAAAAATGATTAGCATTGAAATAAGATTATTTTTAAGACTACCTCTTCAAACATATACACATGCACGCTGACTAATCGAAGTTCAGCAGAATACTAAACATGTTTCAAAGACAAAATCCAAAAGCACAACCAAACCATTTTAGAGATGGTATTACAACCAGCCTGCCCCACTGGCTAAATTTTGAACTTCAAAGCACAGCCCTGAATCCAACTGTTAGTTTCATTGCAGTGTCTTGCAAAGCAAAATAGCCTGAACCTCAACAAGCCAGAGGAAACGTCAGGATTAGGTTGACACAGGCAAGACCCAGCACTATGCATTAGTTCTGCCACAACTCATGCAGTTTAAGTCATTCACATCATGGGTCTTGACACTCATCTCCACAGCGATTAAGCTATGATTTTTCAGCAGGATTTATTTGCAATGCAAATAGAAGAGGGGGAAGAAAGGCCTAGAAGCCCTTGGTTTTGAATACAGTCATTCACACTGCACCTCACGAAAGGTGGGGAAGAGGATAGGAGTTTCGATTTGCAAGAAAGCTGCACAAACTTCTTTCACCATTACTTTGTATTATAAGGATTAATGCATATTCACAGTAATCTATTATAATCTTGAGGTATCTTTCATGTAAAAGTCTCAAAGGTAGAAAGGCAGAAGATTTCAGTAACCCTAAATAAAAATATCTGAAGTACTTTTTGTCCATAAGCTGGGTATGAAGCCTGAAAATGTAAGTAACCTGTGCAAGGATGCTCAGTTGCATCAAAGCAGATATCAAGACCCCTATGCCCAGCCTTCCCACTCTATGCAATAAACCAGTGCTAAACAATGTTACTCCAATTATTTTGAAATTAAGAACTCTATCCAGCTAGACTTGTAATTACAGCTAAAGCAGACTGTTGCTACTAGGACAGCTTTTTGAGTGGCTGTGAAGCCAGAATTTAGCAGGCACTCCCCCTAGACGCAGCCTCAGTCACCTACCCCTGACCAATGCAGTGCAGGCTCTGCAGCACACTGCCTATCTTTCTGCGTAACAGAAATCAGCAATCTGAATCCAAAGACGCTAATTTTCCAGAGTATATCAAGACCTGCTGCCAATCATCTGGCTGCTCTTAAGCTTTGTGGCAGATCTTTGACCCTCAGCTTTCTGTAATACAGTGGTCTACAAACTTTTTTGATCATACACCCCTATAAGTAAAAAAACTTATTCAGCATGCACATCCAACGTATGTACATATACACACACTGCTTTACGATGTATTTGTATATATTTACGTGTTTATTCTTTCAAAACCACCTGCTAGGTAGCATGCTACTGACAGCCATCCGCCATCATGTAAAAGGCGTGAAAATTCAGAAAACTGACGTTTTGTAAAAGCAAAAAGGTATAATTCACCTTTAAGTTTGACAACTCTTTAAAGCATTTTGCCATGAGACAATCAGTGAGCTTTGATGTGGTACAAAAGATTTTCATGGTCGCTCCCCATCTCATTACAAAGATTCTATTTAAAAGTTTTGTGTTTATAAATTTAACCCCATTGATGACACCCTATAGCACTTTGTGTGCTTTTGTGTCCCACTTTGCTGCTAAGTAGTTCTTAGTGTATTTCATTGTTGAACCAGAATCTAGCAAACTCCTTAAGCTGAGACATGTTAGGAATAACCGTACTTTCGTGTAACTGTACAGCAAGCCTCCTACACCGTGTAATTTGTTTGAATACTTATTTCTTCAAGTCTTTGGTAATGCCTTTATGTTGCATTTTAGTTTGTTGCCATATTGTTTTCTGCGTATTATCTGAGGCATTTTGCCACAGCTGGAAGAAAAAGTGTTTCCCCAGTGGTATGTGGGTTTTCATCTTTTGCTCTCACATAATAAATCTCAAAAGAGGCTTCTAAAAAAAAAAAATCACATTTAATGAAGTTTTTTAAAGTACTGAACTGAGTATCATTGGGCTTTAAACATCACTGATTAGATCTGATTAGACTATCATTGCTTTTACCTGATGAAGAGCTCATGCTAGCAGCAGTGTCAGCTCTGCCACTTTCTGATTGTTCACTTGTGCTCATGTTCTTAGTACCACCTGCAATCCACAGTTTCTTTGAGGGAATCTTTAAACTATGTGTCTATTTCAAGAGGGTTAGCTTACTTGAAATTAAAGAATATAATACAAAAATCCACTTAACCAGGCACATGTGAACTGCAATGCACTGGAAGCTAACAAACAAATGAGGGTGTCCCTGTTAGCCCCTCCACACTGTGTAACACCCACCCTTTTGCAAGACACTTCATGGGCTGTACAAGACATGGAACCCACCAACATACAAACTGAATGAGAGCACCACTGTCAAACCAATACATTAGTAAAGCTTAATTTTAATGTTTTTTTAAAAAGAAAAAATAAATATAAATATAGGTTCTAATATTTTTCTCCTGCACCCCAGGGGATCATCTTGCATACCTCCTGGGACACATGCACTCCACTTTGGGAACCACTGCTATAATGTATTAATTGTTCTGGTACAAGAAGCCACCTCCATTCCATGACATACAAGATAGAAGTTAAGGAGATACCTCTGCTGGAGCAATGCTCTGGGGCACAGCAAACATAGGGGAGAAAAGCAATCTCTTGCAGCCCCACATCTAAAGGACTTTGTCAACACCATCCACATCCATAAACTTTCATGGCATGCTGCAAGCATTACAAATTTTCCATGGTTTAAATACAACAGGCAGTATCAGAAGAGAAAAAATGAAAAATGGATGGGGCACAAGGGAGAGAGATGCTGCTGATGATCAAGTATTAGGATTCATTCAGCTTGAGTGGATCTACATCACAGCCAGGCAGCATGACCCATTAGAAAGTTCTCTTCTGGCTGTAGTCACAGTCACTGAATCAGACTACCTCACCTTCATGTGTACTTTGGATGCAGGAGGGAGAAAAGGGGAGGGTAATTCAGATTCTACTATGCTGATTCATATCAAGTGCTCAAGCCAATTCGACTGAAAATTTGTTAGAACAGACAGCCTGCAAGAACTAACAGGCTTGTTGTCTTGTCTCTTAAAAGCTGGTCAAAGACATTCAGAGCTTACTTCGGAGTAAACCAGCATACAGAAATCTCCCCACAGCCGCTGGACACAAATCCTGCTACACACACAGTCCCACCATGGGGATAGCATCACATCCATCTAAAAGCTACCTCTAGCTTAGGCCATCTGAGAGTACATTTGTATTTGTTTTCTTTTAGTGAAAATAGGAGTGTAGCATGTTGTCTCATGTTACCACACAAATGTGTGTGTTCCTTGTTGTTTCCACAGAAATGCATGTACAAATATTCTCGTATCTCGTGGTGCTGCTGACTCCACAGCTTTAGAGAACTAAACCATAGTGCAGAAGGTGAAGGTTTTGTGCATATGTGTAACCAGCAACTGCAATTTTATATCGAAAATGGACTGAAAGACTACCAAAACTTTACCATCACAGAAGCCAAGTTAAATTAACAAAAGGAACAAGAAATTATTTTCTTTATCCATTCTCCAAATTTTAGTTATTTGCATTTAGTGGCCTGCAGCTAACTCTTCTCAGAAGTCTAACACCACACCCATGCTGCATTTGTGCATAGCAGATTATGCTAAACAAACTACTCCTAAAATGCAAACAGAAAGAAGTAAATTATCCTATCTGACAACAGAGGAGAGCTCACAGAGTGCAACAGCAAAGCCTAAGTGCACCAAGAACACCCCAGTTGGAAAGCAGTGGCAGAGAGACACACAATTCACCAACGTACAACAGCTTCACAGTCATTACTATCACAATGTAAGAGCAACTCTGAAGTCTTTAAATTTCTATTCTGAAAACCCAAGGAAGGCATATGAATACTAGGCCCTTTTATCAAGACAAAAGCATCTACAAGCTGGGGCTTTTGCTTATTGGATAGCTACTCTGATGCCAACATGCATAAACAGCATGCTTCCCATCTAGCTTTCAGAATTGTGAAAACCAGCTCTTTGAAGTGCATACTAGGTACAGAACAAAGTCTCTCTCTGATGCAGCTTTTGTCAAGCAAAAGTGAAAACAAGCTCTGCTGACAGAACGCCTTACCTTCACTCAGTTTTTGATGTCAATGTGTATCATATATCCATGTGGCTGGGACTCCATTTTTCTAATGGCCAGGCCATAAAAGTAGTTTTATTATTTAGGTTCTGTTTAAAGGAACCCACCTCCCCATGGATCTCAATGCTCAAAGATACGAATCTCACCCCTTTTTAGCCATCACAGAAAGATTCCAAAGGAAATTGTGGCCTGCCCAACAGACATTTAAAAAAAAAAAGGGGGGGGGAAGAAGCAAACTTGGTCTGTAGTGAGTGAAATTCATTTCTTTGACTGAAAAAATTTTATGAATTAAATTCTTTAGAGGAGGAAAAATCCGATTTATCAGAACACAGCTTTGCAATAAAGCCATCTAACTGTACATTTTGTTCTAATTTCCCAACACATGCAGCTGAATACGTTTCACCTAGAAAATTAATCACCCTGTAGAAAACCATATTAGAAAATGAATGACATGCAAGCAAACTTCAAAATTAAAAACTCTAATGAAGTATAAGAACAAGTGGGTGATGTATCCTCTGATTAGCTACAAAGAACAATTTTAATACCATTTATGTTTAGTGAATGCAAGCCTGGGCATCCAGTGCCAGTGTCTTACCACTCTCACAGTAAAGAATTTCTTCCTAATATCTAACCTAAATCTACCCTTTCTCAGTTTAAAGCCATTCCTCCTTGTCCTATCACTACAGGCCCTACTAAAAAACAACAAAATAGGAAATTAATTAAGCAGCACAAGCACAAAGGAAGTCCAGAATAGATGATTCAACATTGAGGCTCCAGTTGGTCCATTTAAAATCATGATTAAAATTAAGCAGGTAGTTTTCAAACCAGCCAAGTAAAAGGTCAGGTTTTCTGTGTATTACCTCTGCATGATATCAACATCTTCCTTTCAGGACACCACATGACCTCCAAACAACCACTTCCAGTATTACAAACCCAAGACAAAGATTTCACAGGGGGACAAAGCTGAACAATATACTTCCAAGCAATACTGACCTCATTGTCATTTAAGTTTTAAAAGATACGACCATAACAGAAACAGGAAAACATGTAAGCTTAGCAATTTGTCTTAAAAGCGAACAAAAAAACCACCACAAGCTGAAAACTCCCAAAGAGCTGGACTGAACCCAGCACCCTCGAGGCAGGCTCCAGGCTGTTCATCATCATCAAGCTCAGGAAAAACCTTCATATGGTGGATTCAGGGTTTTGCTTGCAGCAGTATCATTCACAGCTATTAGGAGGGTTCTGAAGACCAGTGGCTCAATTCAACAGTTTGCCTCATAATCTTACAGTTTTTCAGAAGGGTCACACTACAGATCTTAAGCATCTTTAAATGACTGAAATGGGTTCAGAACAAAATAAAGATTGCCCTGAGCCACTGAACTAACAAAGTCTCTTCTTGTACAGGTGACTTGTGGCTGGACTTGTTTTTAACAAAATGCAGGCTATGATCAATGCTTCTTATAGACACAGTATCACCCTGTTCTCTTCCACATGGAGTTTTCCAAGATCTAAACAAGCCAAGCTCACACTGCAGTATTTTCATACAATGGATCTCTTTTCTAAAGTTAAAAAAACCCACAAAACCTGCAAAAACTGTTACAAACAAATTTACAAGGGATTAATCTCACCTTGCTTTAGACACCCAGAAACAAGTTAGTCCATCTCTGTCAGAAACTTGGTAGAATACTGAGTGACTTACTTAGCTCATCTGAAAATAATCACCATGATGGATAAAAACTGTGGAACAGTACTAGCACAGAGGTTGCTCTGCTATGGCAGGGGCTCCTTACAGTTTAAACACAAACACAGGGGCAACACAGTATTTATGTTCCATGCCAAACAACATGGGGGGGGGGGGAAGCCTGATCCCCTGAGGCAAACGCCTCCACCCCCAATATCTTCATATGCAAGTGAAGTAGTCAATACCACAGAAGAGGCCTTACAGGAACAATGTTATTCCATCAGTGTTCACACATACTTTATCACTCTCAAAACTCACTAAGGGCCTCATTCAGTTCCCAGTGAGAGCAGCGCATCACCATCAGACTCTGGAGTGCACCAACAGCTGCTCTCAAATCCATGGATACAAATGCACTAGCAATTACTCACCCCTCTGTGCCATGCAAGTGTTAGTGTGAGTTACAAGTAAACTAGTTCTGCTCCACAAAAGCTCATTAATGAGGCAGATTCAACCAGTGCCACACAAAACAAAATCAAAGCAAGCAAAGCAGCACAAACAGGTTTTCAAAAAAGCTTAACGACTGTGTGAGATCATGAAACAACCGAATTATTATCAGTAATAATAGCAGCCCAGTCAAACAGTATTTTGGGTTGATTTGGTTTCACTCTTTTACATACCAGTTGAAGGTATCTGATCATCAGAGTTCTCATTCACCTAATTAGCTGGTGGACATGCTGAAAAGAGTAGAAAGCAGTAGATAGGTAGCAGTACTTGAGCAACATTTATAAAGGAACTGAAAGCAAATGAAGGAGAAGAATACTAAACTTTCCCCCCCCCACAAGTCATAAATTGACTAGAGTCTTCCTTTCCCACACAAAAAGCAAATGCAATTTCATCACCCATACAGGCAGTTTTTATTTGGATCTCTCAAACAGTGCAATGTTTGTAGAATTACAAGGGGGAGGAGAGATTTGTGTTTGTACATAAGGTCTGATACTGTGTGACATGCATTGCAAAAACATACTATCTGCTTTGAAAGCACATATTCTGTTAGTCCAGAGTTTAAAACTTAGAAATAGCCTCCTTGCTTAATTCACAGAAATCATAAAAAGGTTCAAGTAGATTTAACACTTTCAAGAAGAAAGTATAGGCCCCAATTCAGCCAAATGCTTGATTTAGATTTTCCCAAAATGTATACACAAGCTCAAGTATGTTGCTGACTTACAGCCAAGTTACCACAAGATTTCCAATTTCAAGCTTTTCTTTACAAGCCAGCTGAGTTTAAGAACTCTGGACTAAGACTCCATAATGACTTTAAGTTTAAACTACACAAAGCATACCCAGTAGAATTTTCTAAAGCATACAACATTACCCTAACTCTGCTCCGATCTAATCATTTGGAGAAATACCTCCAACTTCAACCTAAACACAGCATACTTCAAATACACATACATGGTCCTTTACCTTTAATAACAAAGGCTTCAGTTACCAAACGCAGCATGTACAGAGGTTCACCTTTTGTTGACAGGTCATCAATTCCTGCTCTTGCATACATGCTGACGGCATCTCTGTAGGACCCCTCCACATAATGAAGCTTTCCTAGGATCAGCATAGCTTCTGTCATATACTTAGGCTGAAACAGAGCAGGGAAAGGAAAAGAGTGTTCACATAGTAAAATACCAGACAGCAAGAATGAGGTACTTCAGAACAAAGTAAGCAGATTCGTAACGCTTTCCCCTCCACATTGCTAGCTCCACAGGTCAGAGTAGGAAGGATTTAAGTGTCTAGAGGTCATAGGGCTATGCTCATGAGAACAGCAAACAACAAAGGTCAAGCAACTACTTTGGAGCTCTGTTTGGGAATACACCACTTACAAGACATCTCTTTGGTTTCAGCTGACCTATTCTATTGATTTACCAGCCACAGATAGGACATAAAAGCCTGGCATTGTCAGAACTGCCTACATACACACCAAGAAACACCCCCTACTTTTAAACTAGGCAGACCAGTCCCAAATTTTCTTAAGTTATTAAAGAATTTTCAGGCAACAGCAGAAAAACACAAGGCATGCCTGCTATTTCTAAGATTTGTTTAGCTTCTTAAGGATTGAAAACATGCATACAAATCTGCGTAACAAAAAAATCTCAGTAAAATATATCTGTTCAGACTCTTTTTATGCTTTGGAAAGCATGAAAAGGTTCCTGAGCCTTCATACTTTTTTTTTTTTTTTTTTTTAATACAAGCAGTCAACACAGGGTCAATGCTGCATGAGTAGCCAAGTCAACACTAACAATGAAACAGTAATGGCAATTCATGCAGGCAAACTTAACATCAAGACCCAGAAGAATTCAGTGGTTCTAGCTGTTATGGGGGCTAAACTACACAGAAAGAGGGTTGGATGGACTTCCCTTCCTTCCCCCCTCCTTTTTATTTTTTAAATACACTGAATTTCCAAGAAGTTAAGAACAAAGAACTCCCCCTGAAAAGCCACTGCACACTTGCTCCCTGGAAATTAATTTGATAAAAGTATAATATACACTTCCAAGCTAAGTAACCTGTCAGTTTCAAGACCAAAAGTAACACAGGTCTACAACAGACTATTGTAATTCATCATCTTTTTAAAGCCAGTTATGCAACTGTATGTCCAAGGACACCACCACAGCAGCACCCACAGAGGCAGGGTCTAAAAACATTCCTGAAGCTCTGAGCCGAGTTGACAGGCAGCTACCAACCACACACCCAAACTACAAAAGAAAATAAAAGCATAACTTCTCTGGCAGAGACCGAAAGCAATGCAAGGCTGTAATCCTGGACTCACACCACAACCTTAAGTACCTGACAGCAGCTTGTGGCACATTCTACCTCTGATCTGGAGCTGGCCAGGCGTACGCAATTCCCTCAGACCAGAAGCAGCAGTAGGTCACTCAGCTGTGCTAGCCTGACAACACCGTTACTGCAGCTGTGCCCCACCACCCCAGAGAACTGCTAAATATTTATCCTACTTCTTTCTAATAAAAAGTAAAGCACATATACTTGTATATGCTTGTATACTTGTAGCACATAATTCATTTCTATATGGAAAAAGCAAGTCTCCCAGCAGAAGACACTGCAAAGGGGTATTGAATTACCAGTCCATTAATAATACCTACAATACAGCACTGTACATAGAGGAACACGAACAAGCAACACAACACCTTGTATCAGACAAATAATCACATGAAAGAAGCATCCACTTGGCAGGAATTATGATGACAGAGCCCACTTACTCGTAATTTTCCTCTGTTTAAGATACTGGTCAAATACTGTTTAGCTTCACTCAGTTTTGGCTCAGTCTTCTCTGTCAGTGGAATACAGTCCTTCAGTTTGGCAAAGTTTTCCTTCAAACATTCTTCCAGCAGGGCCTCTGCAAGCAGCATACTCCCATAATCCTCTGAAAGCACATACCAGCCAGGAAAGAAACATTATTTAGTGCCATACTGCTGATAAATAGCATTACAAACAAACACAGAAACAGTAACTTAAACAAGTTATGAAAAAATGAAATGACATTTCCTTTTAACTTGCAGATTTTCCCCAATGAATCTGTTCATTTTGACAGCACAGTTCATTCATGGGTTGTCACCATGTAAGTTAAGAATTTTCAGCATAAAACTCACTTTCTAAAGCATAAGACCCACCTTGGCAAACATTTAAGTGCATGCTTTAGATTTACAAATGTACAAGCATATAATGCATGCTTCACACTACAGATATGAATTTTACTGCAAAAGAGTAACCACATCAGAAATATCAAAGATTTTACTGACAATTCACAGAAAGAAATAAAAATGGAGAATTTAGACACACAGTGTTTTGTTGATTCAGTGACATAACTAACATGGCATATAAAATTCTTTCTACATTAAAATCCATTCCTGTTCAGTTCCACAGAAGAGAAACTCAAACATAGGTAGTAGCACTGGATACGGCATGAAGCATATCCATGATGTTGCAACCATGCACTGGGAGAAAAAGTTTCATCTGCTAGTGTACTTGTAGTTCTTGCATGATGGGCCCAGTTCTGCAGTTCATTTATTCATAAAAATAATACCTCAATCAGCTAACTAACGGGTCAAGCATGATAAGAAAATCTTCGTAAACCAAAGAGCCAAGCCCTACATTTCATGTATACTTCACTTTTCAAAGTTGGAAATTCCAGAAAGCAGGAAACACGGTAGTGTATCTATTTCTGTATTTTCAGTCCATGGGACAACTTATCCCCACTTAC
>JAVJGJ010000032.1:16862581-16886513 GCA_035590215.1 Microhierax caerulescens
AGGCGCTCGGAGCGAGTGCGGGGCCGCGGCCAGGTGCCCGGCGGGGCGTGCGCGGGCGCGGCTACTCGCTGCCCGAGGCCTGCCACCGCGGGCCGCGGCTCCTTCTTAACCACCCCTTTCCTGCCACCTCTCACTTGACGCCCAGGCCTGGACAACCGTGCCCCCGGGCGGGCAGCCGCTGTCCCGCCACCTCGGCCGGCCAAGGGCACTGTGCCCACCCGACTGCCCGCGGCCTGCGGGCCTGAGAAACGCCGGCATCGCTGCTGAGGCGCCGTTTGCTGCTCCCCACTGAGGCCCTGGGGCTCCCTTCCCCAGCGAGGAGGGCCAGGGACGTTGCCCCCTTGCCAAGGCCCTCAGGAGCCCCTGGAGCCCCGGGTCGCTCCTGCCCGCTGTCACGGCAGCCACCACTGGGCCCGAGCAGTGGCTTCAGCAGAGAATACCCGGCTGGCGCACGAGCAGTGAGCCAAGGGCCCACACCGCCTCCCGAGCCCGGAGCTGGCTCTGAGGGTCACAACCTTGAGGTGACAGCAACCGCTGTTCAGGCGTCAAACACGAAAACGAGAGGCCTTCAGCGTCTGGTAGAGGGGGGAGCAGAGAATGAGCAGTTTATAAACGGCAGAGGTAGCACGACAGGGCGCTGCGGCTCCCCGGGGACTGGCGGGGAACGGAAAGCGTCGCCGCTCGCTTGTGGAAGGCCCTGCGGAGAGGCCGCGAGAGACGCGCGCAGAGCGGGGAAGCCCTCGGGACGGGCGCCACTCCGCACCGGAGCAGGTACGGGGCTGAGGGCCGGCCACGCCCGCCGCGCTCGCGGCCCCGCCTCGCGGTGGGCGGCGCGCTCCACCTGTGCCTCCGCGAGGGCTCCACGTGGAACTGCAGGAGCGGTGACGCAGCCGCCGCCCGTCCGAAAGGTGCAGCCAATTAGCGGGGAGGGGGGGCGGAGCGGGAGCGCGGCGCGTGCGCCGGGTCAGAGGTGAGGCCGGGGCTGGCGGCCGGCCCGTCCCCGGCCCGGCTCCACCTGCCCGCGCCCCGCAGTCCACCGCAGGCACGGCGCGGCGGCCGCCATCGTCCGCCGGAAGGTGCGTAGCCTGGGGGCGGCAGGGCCTCTCCACCCGCCCCGGCAGCCAGGGCTGGAGCGGAGCGGGGCGCGCTGCGGCCTGGGGGGTGGGGCGGCGGGCCCGGCCGGGGAGCCGCGGGTGGGAGTTGGGCGGGCGGCGCGGTGCCATCTGTCGGGGCCTCGGGCCCCGCTCCGCGCCGAACCGGCTGCACACCGGGGGCTGCTTCAGCTGGGGGTGGGAGAACCACAGAGAAGCCGAAAGCAGCGATCGGGCGTTTCGCTCGCCTCGGCAGGAGCCCCTGTCCCCCCGGCCCGCTGCAGCGCTGTGGCGGGTCCCTGCCCCTGAAGCGACGCGGTGACCGGTGCGTGTGTTATTTCGGGCGTGCAGTCCGAGTAGCTTGGCTAATGAGATGGAGCCTCCTTGATAATTGTAAGCGACCTTTGCTCCCTTAGCTGTGGGGCAGGTGCGCATGAAGCTGGCACGGCTGGTTGTCTAGAAGCTCTGTGAAGTCCCAAGCGCGGCTGAAAAGTCAACATACGCTGCATGGGGGAAAAAAAAGTCGTTCTCTGAAAGTTACTGCATGTTGTCATGAAATGGGGACCCTCATAGAAATTGTTAATTGGAGCTCTCTGATTTTCTGCTTGCTCAGTGCTTGAAAAGTAGCAGGTTCTTCTAGAACTTAGTGGGGTTATTTCTAAGCACTCTATAAATCTGCTGAAAGTAGATTGCAGTTTTGATCTGTGGTGTGGGTTTGTTTTTTTGTTTGGTTTTTTTTTTTTTTTGGGGTGGGGAATGTTTTCATTTCTGTAGGAGATCAAGATGGCCCAAAGGATTTTTCGAATACATTTGCTGTTCTGCTCTCTGGCTGCACTCTTCATCTCTGCACTAGCTGAGGAACACGTAGGAGAGAGTCAACATGCAAATATTCGCCTTGATAAGAACTTGGTACAAGATAAAGAGTAGGTGTTCCATGTTCTAAAAACGTAAACTTTACTTCTTAATGATTTGCTAATTTCTGAAGTCTTGTTAAGTGGGTTGGACTTACGCCTAGAGCACCCTCTTTTCTCAGGATGTTATATGACTAGCTAGGGTCAGATATGAGACATGCTTGCTCAATAAGTTTGTGGAGATACTAAACCTAGAAAGGCCTCTCTGGAGCCTTTAGCCCTACTCATATCTTACTACAAATAATTTCTTGCAGGAATCCTGCCTACCTAGATCAATATACTTTAGAAAAAATTGTATTCTGAACAGGTAGAGTGACAATTCTTTTCTCACTTGCTTCTTCATACAGGCAAACCAGTGGTAGCAGCAAGTAAAACTCCCTAGAATACTTCATGTTTGAAGAGAAAAGATCTTCCAATTCTTGTGCTTTGGAAGATAGCCAAAAGGAGTTTCTGGGCACTGCTTCAGTTTTGATAACCTGCTAACTAGGGCAGAAGAAACAGAAATAGCTGTTTTGGTATTAGAGGCTGGTACAACACCTGTAACAAACCACTTTTGTGCCTCCTTCATCTTTTGGTAGCTTTCGGTTGTCCTGGTTTTCCAAGGTGCTTTTAGAGATACAGTATTTCCAATGTATTTGACTGTTTGATCAAAGACTAAATTTCATGTAAACAGAGCATTAAATATTAATTGACAGATATGTTGTGGGTTTGGGGGTTTGCTTTTTTGTGTTTTTTCTTTTTCTTAGCCACATCATGGAACATTTGGAAGGTGTTATTGAGAAACCAGAATCTGAAATGTCTCCACAAGAGCTGCAGCTTCATTACTTCAAAATGCATGACTATGATGGCAATAATTTGTTAGATGGGTTAGAGCTTGCTACTGCTATATCACATGTCCACAAAGAGGTAGGTAGAACTTTGTAATGTCATATGTGTTTGGAAACAGTTCTAACTCTCTACAAGAAGCTTAGAATAGAATGGAACAGTTACAACACATCTTCAGTGCAGTTACAGTTTTGCTTGAAAATGAGATTATTAGACACACACCCCCCTCCCTAATAGTTTTGGTTTGATTTAGACATGTGCTAGCTTTGTCACAGCTTTTCATGTCACACTGCAGTTTTCAAGAAGTCTGTTATAGTTTAAACTTCAGAGTGGGGAAGGACTGTAGAATGAAAATGATTTGACAGAGAGGATGCTTTGGTAGGCTGGAACGGGGAGAAAGGGAGATTATCCAAAATGGGATCATGCTTATGAGGGTTTGTAGAAATAGAATGTGCCAGGATGCTGTTTGAGGTTCTGAGGCTGATGTTTTCAACTCCAAACCATTAACTGCCATGGATACCCAAACTGTAAGAGACCTCTTGCACAAAATTAGAATTAGAAGAGCCAGTCATGGTCTGACTTTTTCATAAATGCAAATTCCCTTTCCAGCTAGGAACTTTTATGGACAAAGTAGGAAGATACAATCATCAGATAGACCATGCTAACATGTTGTCTCATACTGACCTTTTGGAAGTATCAGTCTAGAACAGCGTAACTTTCTCCATACGTACACCTGTGGCAAAAAACACCTAGCTGAGAACAGAGTAATGACTGTTTCCTTTTTGTATTCCACTTTGCTCATAAGGAGCGTTGCTAAGAGTTTTACTGACTTTAAGTTACAGTGCTGGATTTCTTCCATTACTTTGTTACTGTCAAGCTTGCATTTTATAAGTTCTGACACACAGGAAGATGTTCCTCTACTGTAGGGAAACTGCAGTGTCTCTACTACATCAAGATACAAATTAAGAATACATCTGTTAGATTATTAACCGTCACTATACACTGTGTTTTAGAAGTTTGGCTAAAAATATGAACTGGATACAGAATGCTTATTCTGAAGTCTGGAGAACCTGGACTTCATAACTTGCACCTGGCAAAAGTTGCTTATATTGGTATAAATGATTACTTAAAACTTAGTGCCAAATGAGGCACCAAACATGAATAGCTTAACAAAAAATCAGTTGTCAGTAATCTGTCATGTGTGCCGATAGACGGAAAAACACTGCTAAACTGTTCAATGTGATTTCGTTTTTGTAGGAAGGTGGTGAGCACACCCAGGCAATGAAAGAAGAAGAGCTGATTAGTCTTATAGATGATGTCTTAAGAGATGATGATAAGAACAATGACGGATACATTGACTATGCAGAATTTGCAAAATCATTGGAATAAGGTTTTGCAGGGGGCTTGTTTCTCTTTCTAACTACATGGAAATGTGAACCAGTATAATGTGATTCATTACTGTCTCATATCAACCTCTCTGCTGTGAGAAGGAGAGGTGTACCAGTACCAGTTGATTTTATTTGAAAGTTGTATGTATTAAGAGACTGGCTAACTCGGAGCAAGAGCAATGTTTGACTAACTGTAGCTATGCATTTGAATCTTGAAACATGGAAGTGTCAACAGTACTCCATAGGGTACAGCCGGCAAACTCTTTAAGTAGCCGTGTATGAATACTAAATAGACCATATACAATCTAAATTTCAGGTTTTCTGTCATTGGATTATATAGTACTTGTTTGCTTACATCTTCTATTTAAACTTCTAAAATACCTAGAAAGCAAGAAAAGATTATTGCAAATAGTTGTATTTCAAGGATAAATGACCTTACCTTCCCACTAATTTCAAAGGAAATTTGCACATAAGTACAGGTGCTTGAAACAGCAATTATAGAGGAAAAGCGTTTGAAGGTGGTTTATGTTTGTGGTCTGCATGATACCATATGGACTTTAACCCAGTCTTTGAAGAAACTAAGTATTTCTATGTACTTCCTAGCATACCCTCACATTTTACATATAAATATATATACATGTTTTTCAATTGCTTCTCATCCTTCACAGATGTACTTTTTGTGTCTTATTAATTTACTGATTTTTTTCCCCCACGACCTTCTGTGGCATTTTCTTAAGAAAATGAAAGTATTTTTATTACGCTCATATGTTGTATTAATGCTGTATAGCATTTACTAGAGTAGCTTCTGCTCTCTCATTTTGAAGATCACATTAACAGTAAACTGGTTTAAATATAAAAGCTTGTTCAGTTTGGTTTTTACAGTATTAGCCAGCAGGATAATCAAAGTGAGCAAGTAATGCTGCCTTGTCAACGTTTAAGTTAATATTCCTTGAGACTTAAGTTATGGTATTACTCTCAGGAAGTATTTCATAACTAGCAGTTTCAAGATACTTAAGTATTTGCAAATTAACATGGTTCTAGGAATGTTTTCACTGTCTCGACTCAATACTTAAATGGTCAGGCAGTTTAAGAATATTAGAGAAGTGACATATTGCTGTGTTATTGATATTGGTGGCTCACACAACTGAAATCTTAAATTGCATTCAATCATTATCCATTAATAGAGAATCTAAATGTTAGTGTATTTCTGTAAAATTTATAAAGAACTATTTTCTGTACAAAATTATTCTTATACAAGAGAAACACATTTGTAAAAAATTATTTCTTCTGTTTAAATGTTTGTGCAATGAATCCTGAGTGTCGGACTCTTTTTCTTGTACTATTTATTTTGATACCTTCGTGGCCAGGTTTGTGCTGTTTGTACAAGCAATAAAAATAAGCTGAGGCTTGTGTGCTCCGGAGCTAGACACATAAGGCTGGAAGTCCTAGTGGGAAATGTACCTAATTTTCTGATGTATTTTTTAGCCCATCTCTGTTGCTAGTAGTCATCTTAAAAATAAAGTTCTTTCAGTTGCAGTTACAGCATTTTAAAAATATCTCTTTTGAGGGTAATTGATCTGGAGTAAATGTTAAACTAGAAGAAAGTATAGAAAGGGCTTGTTGGGTGAGAGGGGAGAAGAGGGTTAAGCTCCTCAGCTTTGAGCACTTCAAGCAGGTTGCCTGTAGAACTGCCAGCTTTTCCATGTTTCTGAGTTTTGGATTTATTTGGGATGAAAGAGCAGACCAAGGAACTGAATTTATGCAACTTCTCTTAAACAGTTATGGTTTCCTTATCAAGCACAGTCTGTAAACTTAGTCCAGCAGCCACCTGTGAAGCCGACGTACATACATGTGTTGTATTTATGTACATATTTATTAACTCCTATTTTATATGGCAAAGGACATGCACCATAGAAGCCTTATATCAGAAATAATTATGGTAAGTGCAGGTACTATGAACATTGTTTACCTGCTATTTTAAACTGGTTTTTTAAGGGTTTAAAAGTATAGATAAACAGAAAACTTATTTAGCAAAAATGGAGAACAAAATTGGCACCTATAATTTCATGATACATGAAGAAAGATCAAATAAAAATTTCTACTTTCCTAGAAACAACTGCTCAAGAAATGCTACCCAAGCTGAAACCTGCATCATCTTGTCTTTACTGGGCCTCCTAAAGCAAATACACATACTTAATTAAGTGCACTTAAAGATCAATGGTTTAACAGCTGTCTAGGGAGCTTTCTCAGTTACAAAGCAGAAAAGTGCAAAATTGCTGAGAGCGATGGCGAGTCAGATATTTTTTTTTTTTTTTTTTAAATATAACTAATTTGTGTGCTAGTTGTAACTCATGCCATACCCTGAATATGCTGGTACAGGTCATATATACAGTATTTTCCATTTCATATGTGTAATACAGAAAACATGCCCTTTACAACAGAAGTACTCATTCACTATAACAGTGTTTTAGCTTCCATAGAATGGTACTGTCTTCATTTCACAGATAAGGTAACGAGGCAGAAGGGGCATAGCATTTACTGAAGCTCAATCACATCCCTGGCAGAAACAAACCGGGAGAATGCTGTTGTGTATGATCTTCACCTCTTCTGAGTCTGATCTCAAGGGATGGAGTTTGGTTTTCCCCATTAGAGAACACATCTGGCCTTGCATTACTGTATACTATGTGCCCAGTTTAAAGTATCTAGATTGCCTGCTTTTACCTCACAAAATACTGCTTAATGTAGGAGCTAGGGAAAACAGGTAAACCTGTTGTTGAAGCACTTCTACACTGAGCGGTATTTTTATTGGTCAGCCTAGGACCTAGTCTGTATGTGAAGGATAAAAATCTTAACTGCTTGTCCAGTGTCTGTCAGAATGCTGTTAATGACAAGAACGACTGCCCAGAACTTCCAGCAACAGTTTTGTCTGCCTATTCACTCAGACTTTGCTACCTTTCTTTTTGTATTCTTTTATTAATCACCTATAACCTCAAAATGTCTTAGACCCATTAAGGAATGGTTATACTTACAAATCCTGGTTTTGTCTAAAGTACTTTTCAATATCACAATTCGCAAGCAGAACAGGAAAAATGTCATGATCGCTACAGCCACTAGATAGCGTGTTGACACTGCACATTTGTTCCCTGCAGTATGTAAGTTGGAGTGATTTTCAACCTGGCTTTCTCTAAATCATCACCACTACTCGCTCCCCTGTCTCCAAACACCACATTGCCAGTATGATGCCCGCATTGTTATTAGTTCACACCTGTCATCGAAATTGACCATAGCATGGACTGGTTACTGGTAATTAATTTTCATTGTTGAGGGAATCCAAATCAACTTGAAGTGATAGTAAAGAAATGTGGATTATAATATTGTCAATAAAAATTAATTGTGTAACAGGAAAGCTTTTGAATATAAGCACGAGGCTTGGCCTGACTTCTTGACCATCTCTAGTTGACCTATGAGAGGTCCGTGAGGTATCTACAGTGCTGTCAACCAACACTAAAGAATACCAGAGGGTTTTAGTAGGACCTGAAGTCTTCCTGGTTTTGGATTGGACATCCGTAAGAGCTTCTGTCACTGTGCTTACACAGTACAGGTGCAGTGTGGTGTGATCAGCTATTTTTGCTTAAGGCGAAGTTTACTGATTTTTAATTCCTCTCCTCCATTATGATCTCACTGTCTGCCCATTGCACCACGAAACAGCTGCATAATGTTTTAAGTCTTTGGTAAAGAAATTAGGGCAAGGATCATTGCATACCTTAGTCTAGATTATTTATTATCACAAGGTATTTGTGTTCTAAATGTGTTTCATCAGCACAGATCCTCTGCCCACTTTGAATGAGATCCATTATAAGGGCAGTTATTAATGCTTTGCAGAAGGTTTCTCTGAAAACACATTTTCCTTCCCATTCTTCATGCTAAATTCTGAACAGCAGTGTAAATCTTAAGGGCTAAGACACTGGAATTGTCACTGCCTTCCTCAGCTGAGCAACAGTGTTACACGTAGGTAGAGGGCAGTGTAACATACGACTCAAAGTCTACTACCAGATATGACATTTTAGAAGAAATCAGTACTGCAGCGAACATAGTGTCAACTTCTACCACTTGATGCAACTGAGTGACTGACAGCACTAGATTTCAACAAGGCAGATGTCAATAAACTCAGAGAATGGGTAAGGAAGATCTCTTAAGAGGCAAATCTAAGGGAACAACAAATTACAGGGAGCTGTCAGTTCCTTCAAGAAATGCTAATGAGAAACCAAGTGCAACCTATGCCATTTTAGAAGAAAGTAAGGAAATTCAGCAGAAGTCAGCTAATTCACAACCTTTTAATTGACTGCAAGCATAAGAGAGAGATACGTGTAAAGTAGAAACTAGGTCAGCTGGTTGAGAACCCAGCACAATACTCCATTCATTGAGGGGTTGAGGGGGTGTGTAGTTAGTAAAGACAAAATGCACAAGATGCAATTAGCAAAACTTGCCAAAAGTAAAAGGCATTTTACATTTAAGGTTGTAAGAAAAAAACAAAGGGAAGTCTGGACCACTACTCAAAGATGGGGGGTGGTGTGTGGTGTGTATATGTGTGTTATCAGCAGAGGATATTAAGGAAGCTGAAGAGTTTAAGGCCCTTTTTTTTCCTCCCTTTTACATCAAACTTTACTACAAAGGTCAACAGAAAGCAGACAGTGCAATTATTACCAGGAAAAGGGGGTAAAATTTCAGCCTAAAATATGCTTAGCAGCCTAAAAACCTGCTTAGAGAGTAACCAGTTAAGTCAGACGTTTTCCAGTTGCCTAAGTCTGATCATCTTCACTCTAGGAGTCTTAAAGGGAGGGTGAAATAGTGGCTGCAGATGTCATATAGCCTGAACTTATTTTAGTTTAGTTTATTTTTTGCAAAGCCTTTAGCACTACTTCCTATAATATCCTCATGAACAGTCTAGTGAACTGTGATCTAAATGAAACCGCTGTGGGAAGGGGCAGGAGGTCAAGTCTGGTTAATTGTATCCATGGGGTAATTCCATCGTAACCTATCTAAGCACACAAGTTTAGCAAGGAATTCTGTGGGTCTTGGTCCCGTATCAAGTTTTATTTGATGATTTCATTGAAGGAGCATACAAGATGGAATATGAAGTATGATTATTAAACTTGCAGATGGAGCAAGGATGGACTGCAGATGTTACAGATGCTAAACCATCAGAATTTAAAATGCTCTTGATATATTTAGAGAAGTCATCTAAAATGGACAGAATGCAGTAGTGCAAAATACCATGCTTAGACAGAAACACCCATCTGTACTTGCATAACTGTGTCGGTACCAATTCACAAGAGAAAAATTCCAGGGACTGTGGTGGAACAAGGTAAACATGAATGGCAAAGCCCTGACACTGGGATGTCTAAAGAGTCAGTGTGGGCTGATACCCACTGTTAAAGATTCATCTGGAAGATGTGGACTGTTAAGTGCACTGTACTGCGAGAAAGATATGAACTAGTTGGCAAGAGGCCAGAGGAGATCAGCAAAAATGGTCAGAGGTCCAGAAAACATGAAGGAAGATTTCAAGAAACTGGGGGTGGGGGGGTGGGGGGGATTAGTTCTGAAGGAGTAACAAATGAGAAGAATGAAGTTTAATCTTCAACTAAAAAGCTTTGCAAAGAATAAGGAACTGATAAGTTCTTGGTAGAAAGATCAGGAAGGACAAAACATAAAGAAGCATAAACAGCTTGGGAGATTTAGATTAGACACTGGATAAAGCTTCAATATCAGCAACAAGGTACTGACATGATTGTAACTTGGTCTTGCGATAGAAAGGTGGAGTTAATGACTTCTCCAGATCCCCTCTGGTGAAAGCCTGTCTCTCAGTGAGTCTGTGACTGTCAGCATCTGTGTGAACTTGTAGCGGGAGGAGAAGTCCCTTAAGGTCGGTTCCACAGCTGAGAGCCAAACATAGGAAGCCTGTGCCCAGCTCCAGCCAGGTCTCATAAGGATTTTTCTCCAAGATCACAGACCATCCTCCTCTGTCCCTGCTGCAAGCCTTTCCTCTTCTCCTTGTCATCTCTGTACCCTCTTACTGAGCCAGCCGTATTCCAGTTTCCCCCTAATCCATGTAGCTGTCAGTTTTACATCTCATCTTACCATCATAACCCATCTTGAAATCCCCCAAAACCTTGTTTGCCACTTCTGTCTTGCGGTCAAGCAGTTCTTCAGCCCCAGAAGACAGTGGCCATTTGGACAGTCCCGCTGAGCTGTCCCTGTGCCGCGTGGCAGAGCAGCCGGCAGCGTGCGGCTCAGTCCTGCCAGGGTATGCCCGCTGCCAACAGCATCCAGGTGCAAAATCCTACCAAGTATCTACCGAGCACATAGAAAACATGATTGTCAGGAGCCAGAGGCAAACATTTGAACCAGAACAGGGGGAAAAAAGCGTATCCCTGACTCCAAGATAATGCTTTGCTTGGGATTCAAGTCCTCGCTCCGGAGCACAGAGATACCAAAGCTTCTTCACAAAACAGAGCCACAGTAAAAAGACTGTTAAGAATCTTTAAAATGACAAAGTGAATTCCTAGCCCTGTTTTCAGCAAATAGTCAACTCTTTGTTGACACTGAGAATATAGCGTAAGAGCATTCACACCGAGTCAAAACAAAGGTCGGTCTAGCCCAAGAGCTTGCTTCAAATAGTGGCCAAGAACCGATGCTGATGGAATAATAAACAGAGAAAGCATGGTGGTGTACTTCTCCCAGATACACACAGAGGCTCCAGCCATTTGTAAGTCAGGGACTTGACTTCAACAACAAAACCAACTAAAGTCAGGAGCTCAGAAAGATCAAGGCTTAAATGCTTAAAAGTCTGGCAACACTGTTAACTAAAAACAAGGTCCCAGGGCACATGGGCCATGTCCCATGGTCAATAGTACATGCTGGGCAGACTTTACTGTTGCTATGCTGTATCCTTCAGTACAAGCTAAGGGGATGATGCAGTGGGTAAGTGGTCCCAGGAGACCACATTAATGCAGTGGTATAGCACAACTATACTGTTTCCAGATGTCACATTCTTCTTACTTAAAGTGAGAGACACTGAAAATTGTCTAATGACAATTGCCTCTGGTTTTGGTCAGACTTCAAGAACTGTCTTTAAAAATTATGAGAAAGCCCTAAGCACGTATTTTGAAATAAAACCTCTTTAAGAATAGAACATTATGCCTCAGAACTTACTTTGTCATAAAACCAGAAATAAGCCACAAAACATATATGCTGAAAAATAATATTGACTTAAGACTTCTTATGTGTGGCTTGCAACCATCAGAGACTGACTTATTGCCACATGTCATGGCAGGTAGGAATTTTTTGACCTGGGAAAAGAGCGCTGGGATGGGTAGAATGAGATTTGAATGCTGTTCCTTTTGGGAGAGGTCTCCAGGGACTGTGCAGAAGGGACTGTAAAGCCATGCTGTCAGTTTCAGCACGGATTGCAGTGGGAGTCAGGAAACACACAGGTGAGGATTTTAGGCAGCAGTGTGTACAGATAGGACTAGTCTCAGGGAAGGAATGTGTCTGTTTAAGATAAACGCAGAGTTGTTTAGAAACCTTACATATGCCACCATAAATATATGAGCACATTGGCACTGACTAGTTAACATCTCCAGAGAACACATAACACGTATACATACACACACTGAGGCAGGAACCACTTTCAGTAACCAAATAATTCTGTCACCAGACAGCCTAAAACTATTCAAAGGCACCATTTCTAGCCAAGACCAACAGATCTGAAATATTTTTTTAATCTCTAGGCAAATGAATTTTCAGGATATGACAAGCCAAAAAGCCTTTAGGAAGCTTTCCAAGCAGATGATCTCATTTTTTTTTTTAGCCATCATCTCTCTTAAACACCTTGACCAGTTTCCTTCAACTCTTCCAAAAAATCTGTTCCAGAGTAAGATTATGCCTGTGAAGTTGTAGGTGTATAGGGCTAATTTTGGCAAAGTGAAGAATAGGAATAAAATCAAGTTTATAATGGAAACTTAAGGACATCTGCAGTTTACTGAATACTGTTCAACGTGATCTATATAATGCCTGATCTTTCCACTGTAGCAAAAATATAAAGTGCTTTTATTATCGCCAAGGGAAAAGACCACTTCCTCCACATGAAGTCCTACCTATTGAGACAAAAAGAGCTGGCAGGTCCCGCAAGTATTTTTGTTTCCTCCCAGTAAAATGTTTATAGGATCCAGATTAATTTCCTAAGGTCTGGCTTGAGGATTTGTGCAGAGTATTACACCATGTTGGCAGCGCAGAATGATGACAGCTTCTAACTGCAGATGTGTCTCTACCACAGACCTTATTAAAACTCCAGCATGGCATTGTCATACCCAACTAGTTTTAAATTGGCCAGCTAAGGTACTGTTAATGCCATGGCAACGCCATTACAGAATCCAGTACAACTGCAAAGCTCACTATAAAAGCAGGCTACAGTAAATGGTCAGGTATTTTTTGCAGGCCATCCTGAACACTGTCTTCCTGGGATAATGTTACTAATTAGACCCAAGCTATCTAGTTTAATGGAAATTCAGGTTTGTCAGAGCTCTAAATCATCTGAAGGTCCAATAGCATGGGCAGTGAAATTAAAATATTCTGGGGCATTATAAAGTTTACCTCTAGACAGTTTGTAGCCAATAGCTCCTACAATTCACACTGATGCCCAGTTTGGGAAAACATAGCACATACAGAGTTTTTACTGAGATCTGGAAATTTTCTGGGTTGCACAATGGTTACAGAAAACTTCCTCTAGGGACCTCACACAAGCCTTCTCAGATTCCTGTGGCAGTTAGAGGTCCTTTCTAGGGCTTGTAAAGCTGACTAATAAAAATATCTGTAGGGAAAGGGAGAGGGTTATATAGGCTGCAGATCAGAGAGCGCATTTCCACCCAAACTGCAACTGAGGTGTCATCTGCTGACAGTAGTCTTAGAAAGAGCATATCATCCTCAAAGTTACTTTAGGTTCACTAAACCCCACTCCTGACCCACACTCATGCCACTTATTTCTGGTCACCAAATAGCCTCCCAACACAAGCATCTCACCAGGGGACAACTCAGTTCAGCCTGAAAGCTCTTCCTGTTGACCTTTCCAGTATTGTTTGGAAATAACAAGAAAAAAAAAAAAAAGTACTCAGTGATTAAAATTAAATTAATTCTAAAATTCCAAAATAACTCATGGCCACAAACTAGCAGCTTCAGCTTGGTGCTCAGACCTGCAAGGAAAACTGGTCCTGATCCTGTATGACAGGGAATGCCAAGCAGAAATATGATAACTGGGCAGCAGTGGAGAAGGTAAAGGGTGAGCAGAGGAGAGCTATAAAACTATCATATATACCCAAACCCAAGATGTGCTCAAACTCAAGCCATTAGATGCCATCTTCCCAAATTGTGCTCCCTGGTAGCGTAATCTCAGTCTGCTTAAAATTTTTGTCAACAGTATGGGCTACAATATGGGACTAAGTATGTCAGTGGACCAAAGTACAGCCTCAGAAGAGACTGGTCATTTGGAAAAGTTTAAAACTGTCAAGAAAGTCTACAAGTTGACAGCCTTGAATGTGAACCTCTTGCACTCAGGCTGTTTAGCTGCAACTCCAACTTTGGCCTGAACACTGACCACAGGGGAGCATCTAACTCCAGGTGTTTTTCCTGCTCCCTCACTCCCTCAGGAAAGGAGAAATGTACAGTTAGTCTCTGAAAGTTTGTGTTCAAGTAACTTTTCAGTGATCCAGGAACTTGGAAATGCCATGACTATTCATCTAGGCCCTTCCACATACAAAACCTCAGTTTCTGGTGACATACAGCATGGGAAATTCCAGCTCAAGCAGCTGAATCCTGACAAAATTATATCAATCAGAAACAACGCCTTCAAATGGAAACTGTTAGACAGCATTAGCTATTGGGCCACTGTCATCTTCACAGCCAGAGAGTGACTTAATCTGTCAGTTATGTGAACACTAGGAGTAATGAATAGGTCTTTGTATTCATTCACAGCAAGTACATACCCAGAGTGACATATGATGTTGGTTTTTTTCTGATAGTCCACTGGATCCCTAAAGAGCTGGGAGTTTGCACAACACAGCTCTCTAAAGCAGTGCCACAAAAGATATCATACCAGAAAGAGGGTTTCCCAGTGAGGCTGACTAGTGCCCTTCTTCCCCAACTCAACTGGTCCATTGTTATCTATGCAACTTAAATGCCCCATGTCAACAAAGGTGCCCAGTTTTTCCCTCAGTTTTAGCTATCCCTGATGACCACACTTATTATCAGGGTGTTACAGGGGCACAAATGCAGTTTATCTATGGCTGTCAGCACAAGGTAGTGCAGCCACAGGGCTCCTCTGCAGGGCCAAGCCACGTAGACCTGCTAGGGCCATGCTAGCAGCCAGAGTTTTTGGGAGACCACACTCCTGGAGGCAGTCAGCTGTGCTGGCGGCACAAGGAGCAGAGCAGGGGCACAGGGCTGCCCAAACAACCGACTCCTTTGCAGAATGTCTTCTCCCCACTTTATCAGTGAGTGCAGTCTTCTGACTCCTTTTGTTGCCAGTGCAGCACAAGAGGACCGGAACAGGGCCAGCAACTTATATCATGCTTTTACCTGGTGTAACTGAGAGCAGAGTATGCTCTCTACGTGTTAAAAAAAATCCTTTAAAGCTGGTTACAGCTCTGCCAAGCTCTGGTGGACATAGTGGTCCACTCTTCCCCAGCAGCTGCCTGGGCTGGAAACTGGCTGGATATAATCCCCTGTGGAATAGAGCCACAGGGGGACAAGAGTGAGGTTTGCCATCTGGTTAAAGTCCTACATTAGCTTGGCTTTCCTAACCCTCAAGAAGCCAGTGGCAACTAGTCCTAAGCCAGACTCCTTCTTCATTGCCATATATAAAATGCTAATGCATACCAATTCAAGCAAAATTAGATGATTGTAAAGCTTCCAAGGATATTCCAAATGCCAGCCAAAAACTCTCTGAAATCTCAGTTTGAGATAGATTACTACATGCTACCCTACAACCCTTCCTCCCAGGACAGGTACAACTTCTGAACTCATCTGTGTTGTAACTGGTGTGAAAAGCTGGAGTCTATTAACTGGCCACACTTCAACAGTTCTCATTTCATCTTGGCACCACCCACAAAGATGATTTCTGCTGTTGAGATGAATATGGCCTATTTATTTTTCTCTTATTCTTGTGACTGTTAATTTCTTAGCACTTAATCTCAGTGTGGACAAGGTGCTCAGACTTTGTTAGCTCAGTCAGACCCTAAACAACATGAATTATGTTCTTCCTCTTTCTTTTCGCTTCCTGAGCTGCCCTTAAACATACATACTCTTGACTCCTAAGGGTGAGCTGATCCTGGGAGGAGGTGCAGCAGAGAAGAGATCTGTGTGGGTGGCTGGGGATGGTGGTATAGGATTTAGAAGGGACAGGAAACAGCAGAGCATGGTGCTACCAGTGGGCCACAACCAGAGAAACTGGAGGAATCTTTCCCTCTCCCATTTTCCTGCAGGTCAGACCTAAGTTTCGGGAGAGCACCTTTCCTCCATCCTCAGTGAGCAGCTTGACCTAGGGCCCCATCAACCTCTACTTTGGAGTATCATGAAAGGTTTGAATGGTGTTGTCTATCACAACCAGAAAGCAAACCATTCCTCTAGGTGCAGGACTGTCAGGGCTGGGTCCTAACTTTTATCTTATCTGGGCACTGAAGAAGAAACTGTTGAAGTGCTGGCAAGCCATGAGTAGGTACTTAAATCCATCCCTATTCAATGAAATGACAGGAATGAAGTGCTTAGAGCTAAGTGTGTGGTTAAGTGCTTCACTGAAATGCATAAACCTTGAACTGAGGCAGTTGTCAGAGGACAGGAGGACAGGAGACAAGGGGAGAAGGGAGCATTCATCTACAGCCATTACTTCTGAAGGCACAGGAAGGGGTCTACTGTCCAATATGAGTAAAGCCAGCTGCATTTGGGAACCATCAGACCAGAGGTGAAGTTAGACTGGGACGCTGCATTGGTAACATTTGCCATTTAAACATTGCAAAGAAAGACCATGCAGTACCTTACCTGTAAAGATGCAAGTCACTTCAGGCGGTTAACAGGTTCATTGAGCAACCATTAACACAAATAATTAGAGAGAAGGTACCAGCTTCTCAGTGTGTTGTCTCCTTTTGACAGACAGCTCCCAGAAGTCATGCATGATTTTCATAAGGCGAGATAATAAGCTGTCAGTCGTAGGATGCCTAGAGTGAACCACACAGAAAATCAGCATGGTATGAAAACAAGAAACATGTCAAAATTCAAAAACAGTTTCTGTCTTAAAAAAAAAAAGGGAGTCATTTGAACAAGCAAGATCTGGCTTACAAGTAATATTCTAGCCATCAACAAAAAAAGGAGGAAAGTATCTGTTTGATTCTGGAGTGGTTTGATAGGAAACATGCTGAACTTAACTCTTGATATGAATTTGCCCAGTGTCGTCCCTTGCTCTCCAGGCTGCATGACTTCATCCTCAGCTCCTCTTCTTCCCTGTAGACATCAAGTTAGAACAAGGAGAAGAAAGGGAGATCGCAGGACAGTGAGGTGGGAGGAAATCACAGAGGAACCATACAAAATACTTCTATACGGTGTATCTTATATATCATATGCATGTTTTGACTCTCAATAAATATACTTATGTATTTACTTACATAAGTGACAGGGAAGACTTAGATGGTCATCGAGTCCTATGAGCACAGGACGTCACCTCAAACAGAAAACATGTAAGAAAATTCATGTAACCCATGGTGGTTGCCAGGGTGCTGTGTGGGCTGTGGGGATGGGCTGGGACATGGGCCCATGGCCCGGAAGAGCTGCGGGGAGCTGGCACCCAGCCCTGCTGTGGCATTGCTGGGGGCAGGGGGCTGACATGGTCTCCTGGGCCCTGGGCAGGGTGTGCAGGGGCTGAGCAGGGACATTAGGGCCCCTTAGTGCCACCAGGGCCCTGGAAGCCATGGCCCAAATGTCAAAGATATCCCAGGCCTATGTGAAGAGACATGAGTTAGAGGCAGGTTGTACAGATATTGCTACCTCCAGCTGTTTTGGGGTAAATCCAGCAGTGGCGGTAAAGGGAGGATATAAACTCCATGATCCTGATCCACATGGCGAAGATGCCCCAAGCAGGACAGACACTGGTAGCCGTGATAAGCCCCAGTGCCTCCATTCCTAGCCATGGGGGAGGACAGGTTTTTCGTGGCTGAGAGCCTCAGCAGAAGGAAGGACCAGCTGGAGTCGAGCGCTGTCATTCTCTCCTGCCCCGCTCTCACCCCGCTCCAGTCCTGCCCACGACAGCGCTTCCCTGGGGGACAGGAGCAGGCGGGAACACTGAGGCCACCATCGCAACCTTCTAGGCATTATTTGCCTTGAGGAAGACCAGACACCTGGTTTTACTCAGGTGGAATACCCTGCATTAGGCCTTCATTTACTTTTTCGTTTTTGTTTTGGTTTGTTGGTTTTTTTTTCCTCAGCAGAGTGAGTCAAAATTGTCAGCAAGTGACAGTTTGGGTTGCTGGGCTTTAGTGGTTTTTAGTTTTCTCCCCCCAGCAATTTGTGCCAACTGTTACTTCATGCATATGAAACACACAACTTCCAGCCTTTCCTCACTGGTGTGAAGTAAGAGTTTGGCACGTGTTGAAAACAACGAGCAGAAATTAACTTGCTCTCTCTCCCATCTTTAATGTCAATACCCGCCAGTAATTATTTGGAGAATTAAACATGTAGTCATCTTGCCGTCACCTTAATTCTCCACATTAAAAAGGGATTATATAACAAATTAGCCTGATTTAGTCTATCTTCCAGGGACTTACCCAGTGGTTCACTGCTCTTTATTAAATTAGCAGTCAAAAGAAGCTTTTGGCTTTCAGATGTGTTATGAAATCCTTCCCAAGTCGAGGGAGCGGTGTTAGGAGCTGCTGAAGTGCTTACTGCTCTGGAACCACCTCTTTGGTACCGGCGGTGCCCGAGCTCCAGCTGACGCACTGTGCAGCAACGTGCACGTAGGCACCTCTCATCTGACCTTCCGACATTTGCCTTCCCTTTGGAAAAAACAATCCCCCAATTCACCGGGGTCATAGAGTCTTCAGGCTCTTTCCTGTGCTCGTTTAAATGTCACCCAGGTATCAGGTTTGAGGTATGTGACAATGGAGTCTCTGCTAATTCTCCCTCTGGTGACAGCTTAGCAGGAAGCAGCCGTTGCAAAGCACAGCGAGATGCCTTTCCACCAGTTGTGCAAGAACATCTCCATTGCCTTCGGTGACAGGCGTGTCTGCTGACCAGGGGGGTGAGTTGTAAGACACAGAGCCTCTTATTCCTCCTCAGCTGACTGTATGTCGGAGAACTAATGCTTCTTTCATACAGAATTACACAGAATGAAGTCTGCTGATTGCTAGTCATCTGAAAGCCTGATGCAATGCCCACTGAAGCCAAAGACTGTTTTTCTTCTGCCTTTATAGGCTTTGGATCATTGCCTTACTCAAAACACTAAACCTGTGAGTATTTCAAGCTTTAGAGTCAAACCCCCTTACTTTCTGCATTCTTTGCTTTTAGCTGTAACAATTCCGTGTCACCACCACAAAGCTAGATTTGATGGCAAACAGATCTGTGAATCACTACAGAAACAATCATGCTCTCCTGGGTTTTTCCCTTTCCTTTCTTTAGCTTCTCTCTTGAGGGTATAAACCCAACTGCTCCAGATAGGCCCTTCTCATACTCATTGCAACTCCATGTTTTACTGTGGTAGAATGAGATAAATATATTAGCAGTGCTAACAGATAACTTCTACTGAGACTTACAAATATTAGATATTTTTGCTTAATTTTAAGCAATAATTCTTAGGTGTCTTACAAAAAAAAAGGTTTTTTATCTATTTTAAAGAAAAATGCCTGATGAAAACACACACACGAACAAAAATTACACTCTGAGTTCTCCAAAACTAGACAGTAAGTCTGACCTCCTGTACACATCTTCTCATTAGTCTGAGTTGCATGCCTTTGCAGCTGACCCTGAATCGCTTGTTGAAGGTGTTGGCCTGAAGTGTAGGGTAGCTGAGCTCACCCACGTATCTGCACTACTTTTACAGCACAGGCAAGGAAAGGGTACACGTCCTCACTGGGCTTGCAGGGCTTGCCTGAAGAAGCCCTAAAGGACTGGTTGCTGATGACAGCTCTGAGGACTGCCTGCCATCAAGGTTTTCACACCACAGGCATGCACTCATGGTACCTCTTGTGGGACTTCAGAGGGTGGTTAGGGGACCACAGCTTTTGGTTACCACTGTGGAGGCCATGGGTAAGCCAGAGGCGAAGGTATCTGTGCTTTGCTAATGATCCATTCCCCATTCCGTAGGCAAAATGGAATCTGAAGGAAGAAGAAAATATAATCCCTTGTTCTCAGAGCTACTCATACAGCTACCGATTGCAACAAATAAACGTTCTGGCAAACCTGGCCTACACTACAGCAAACAGTTCTTGACTGGCAAGGTTTGGAGATGACCACAGTTTAAAAAAGAACATCTCTGTTAGTTTTGATTTCTGCCATTCTCTGCTATGCATCTTTTTTGCCCATGCAGTCACCTCCTGACCTGTTAACTCATGTTGCTTTGAAAAAGCTCAGCTAAGGAAAATTCAATATAAAGCCACATTTTGTTCCCAGTACCTTCATGCTCTGCCTACCACAGTTGTAAAATGGTGTTTACCCAGCTGCAGAAATTATCAGTAATGTTGAACTGACATTGAAGTTTCCCTTTAAAAAGTCTTTATGTGGGGTGCTTTCTTTTTTTAATCAAAACCTGATCCTGTCAGATGCTTTGTTTTATTCCAAACAGGCTCTGACTTAAGAACAAATAAACATTCTCATGGGAGGAATATATTGTACCATGCCTCAATATTCATCAAAGTAATTAAAGTCACCCAAAGAGGAATTAATTGGTCCTAAAATTACATACAATTATTGAACAATTAAGCAATATTTCATCTGAAGTTGTTCATCGTAAGCAAAAACTATGTGCAAACATGCAATCTGAGATCAAAACTCCATGTACTTGCCTAAGGAGTGATTGCTTACAGCAGATAGGCTGGATAAATAAAACAAAGAACCCCAGTCCTCAAGTGACAAGCCACATGGGTAGCAATAGCGGTTCCTGCTGCCTTTGGGGATCTTCACACTCAGAAATGGAAGAATTTGCAGTAATTGTCCTTCCAACCATGCTATTACGTGCAGTGTGAAAATAGCTTCTTTCAAAACGCCTCCCATCAAAAACTAAAAGCTTCTACCCACTCAGAGTAGATATATAAAAAAAAGAGGATGCCTTACAGAAATGGACAGGGATAAAGAATCTATTTCTATAGAAAGGATTCCTACACATATAAAAGTAATGACTCAATATTTTGATAATGTACATTTTTTCCTCATTTTTACACTGTTTCAGGATTTTACAATGCTGATTTAAACATCTGCAATTCTGCACCCTGGTTTAATGTGATCTATATGTAACATGTCCCACCAGTGATGTGAGCTACATGCTCCCCCGTGCCAATACACACAGCTTTAGTTCAAAGTGCAGCAGCTTGTACTTTTCCATCTAGTATTTTTGCTTTGGTCCCCGGTGTCAGGCAGTATTGTAATAGTGAAATGTAATTGCAAATATTACATTAAAAATGTCTCCTATTCTATAAAACGTGCTAGTCCTGTAAAAGTGAAACCCTGTTGGAATCTTGATAACTCAACAGGAGGCAAACAATTAGACATTGGCAGATTCTGTAGAATATTTGTGACCTTCATTTTCAGTCCAGCAGCACGGACAGGATGCAATCGCATTGGCAAGCCCACATGCTTGTCAAAAATATTTCAGTCCCCCCAGTGCACTTACATGGGATCCAAAACACCACAAACAACTTCTGACCTCTCTAAGCAGTGATCACGCCCAATGATGGCACTCTGCAAATTGGAAAAATAAACAAAGAAAACTAAAATAAAGAAAACTGGGTTTATACAAAACAACAAGCAAACAACCCAAAAATTTTTCAAAGGAAGAGACAGAGCCAAGCAACTATGCACCAGTATATCTGCCTCAGAGGGATTTCCCACCTCCCCTCAAAAAACCCCAAGCAGACTATGCATTCGTTATCTATTTGAATGCCTTTTCTGCAATATTTTGCTTTTAAAAATGAGAGGAAAGAAGGAGATAGAAATTAAAAAAAAAAAAAAAAAAAAAGGAAGAGGAAAATCCCATCCTAAAGTGTTGTGGGACGTATTGCTCAGTGAGGGATGTATTCAGAGAGGTTTCATGGAAGTTCCTCTCATTAATCCTGTTGACAGCTACCAGAAATTGTGTTGCAGAGCTTCTGGGCTTGGGTGTACAGGATTGCTACAAAACATCAGAGGAATGCCTGCAGCCAGAACAGAAAACTAACTCTAGAGTACATAGGAATGAACCTAAAGAGAATGACAAGGAGGTTTTAAGAGCAATGTATTAGGAAGAAGACAGGAGCAGTGAAAAAAATGGAAGTAGGAAACCCCTTCAAAACCATAAAGTCCTAAGAGATACATTCGGAAGTGTCTCCTCCAAAGCAAAATATTCCTATTGCCTCATTTCATTGACAATGGCATTTCCATAGGGTCTGGAATCTGATCTGGCACATCTCATGTACAGAAGGTTTATAAAATTTATTTACTATAACAGCACACAAACAATGATGTACTATGGATTTTACATGAGTCTTTTATTTCTCCACAGAAGTCAATAAAGTTGTGCCAGCAGAAAAGTTGGCTTTACATTCACATAAAATATTTTATCCCAAAGAACAATGGAAACTCTAATCAGACTGCATCACTTTATATTGTTACAAACTGCAATTAATCTGCTCAGACCAAAAAGCCATACTATTACTTGACTGAAAGGCATGTCCTTACATTTCTGAGTTGTTTATGTGTAATGCAACACGACAGGAATTTGTGCAGAGATCAGAGAAAATGAGTTATTTAAAATTAACCATTTGGAATCCTCTCTTTGGCTGTTTGCAGTTTGCATTGGATTGGCAGGGCTGATTACATGGACTCACATGGCATTTGTACGAGGATTTCTCATACTGAGTTGTTCTTTAAAGAACACTTGGTAAAAACTTGCTGTGCTTTTGGGTGTTCAGGTCTAGGGAGCGAGGAAGTCTGCATTAACATCCTCTGTTTCTAGCAACAGTAAATAATACATCTGAAAAATAGAAATACGTCAATTGTGTTAAGTAGGACAGGTAAAAAGTAATGAGATTCATACCTTGTATGTGAAACGTGGCAGTTACCTCCCGCAGTCCTTTTACCGTGGGATGCTGAGACAGATGATGGAGCCCTGCAGAATGGCTGGGCAAAAAGCAGCAGCAGGGTACCACAGGGTCTCACACATGATCACAGGAGACGCTGTGCAGAAAGACAGGGAGGAGATTTGATTAGGTAAGTACAGCAGAAGATCTGTCAGTGTGCCTGCACAGTGACTAGTTGGTGTGAGCTTGGATGTAGAGTCAAAGCGAGCATAGGATCCAGGCTCTGTGCTCAGGCCTGGGCTGTAGACAGATATATCCTATTTAGGAAAGTTTCTTCCATTGTGCAATTTTTTTTCAACTCCTTAGCCTAGCAAGCTAGTTAGAAAGCAAAGCAGGAAGGAGATCTTCTCTCTCCAAAAGCCAGAAAGAATTAGATTGAAAACATGAACCATGACAGTTCAGAAAACAGGAAACAGTTAAAAATATCCAAGTACTAGTTTGTTTGCATGTTTTAAACACTGACAACTTTCAGCCAACCTCCTGATCTGGGGCACAAGTAGAAGTTTGGGAATGAGATTTTTGAATGTCTGAGATACATTTTGGGCCAAAAATGAGTGATGATCTTATATGTCAATTTAGGATACCTCAAATAAATAGTATCAGGGATGAGAGGACAGGTACCCAGCATTTGCTGTCACTTTACAGTGTTTCAAACCTAGTACTTGAAATATTAAGAACCCCTAAATCACCAGGCTCTTTTAAAGTCTTCATTTAAAACCTTTTCTTTGTCAAAGAAGAATCTTCTTCCTCCAGAGAACAGCCTCCCCATCATCTCGGAAATTCTATTTGATGATGGGAAGGGGAGGAAAATTCATTAGACTAATCAAGAAGGCAACTGAAAAACCTGAGTTCAATCTCAAAAACTTCACATGCTCATGGAAAACCAGCTGAAAGTTAGGGCTTCAAATGATTTTGATTTTGGAAGAGGAAGAAATTATATTGCTGGTGTTAAAAAGACAAGTCCTGAGACAGATGTCATCATATCTTCCACTGGCAAAGAGCTGGTGCTGAGCAGTGATGACAGCAGTCACCTTTGGCAGGTCTTGCTCCCCTCGCAAATTTTGTGACTGCTGTCAGGCACAGAAGGATTCTGCGGTGTCTTTGCCTACCCCAGCATCCTGGCTACCTTTCACGCAGCTGCTGTGCTGACCTCCTAGTTGCCGGTGGCCTGGGCCCACTCGCTGTGCTGTGAGATGGGACTGGCCATTGGCTCAGGGGTTTGCTCAAGACACAAACGTTACCTGCCATCACCTCCTGGTGCAGGGGCTGAAAGGTGGCATGCTTTGCCTTATTTACTTCCATCTTTTGGTTTTGGAGAACTGTAGCTACTGGATTTTCTCATGGATTTGCTTTTA
>JAVJGJ010000032.1:16891175-16934346 GCA_035590215.1 Microhierax caerulescens
CTGAGCCCTTTGGAAAGGCCCAAGATCCTTGCAAGGTAGGATCTAGGTAATCCTTTCTGCCAGACATTGTCACCACAAGACCAAATACAATGGTGGCAAACTGCACAAAGTGCCAGGACCTCATCACACCACAGGGAAGCCTTTGTGTAGCAGTGTGAGCAAACTATTGAGTCCAGCTCTATCAGAGGCACAACACCCAGAAAGATTTGAGATTATCTGCTCCAGCTCCACTTTAAAACTAGGTGGCTTTCTTCCTCCTGTTTCTCTTACTGGCTCTAGACTGTCACTTCCTTGACAATTAGAAACTTTCTAATTGCCAATGTGAATGTATTCCAGTTGTTTGTATAGCCTTTGCTTAAATAGATCTTTTCCCTCCCCACAGATTAGGCCACTAATGTTCTCTTAGGGAGCATCTGACCTTGACTTGGGCAGCTAATCCCAATCATCTCACTCTGCTGGAGGCAGACTACAAATACCCCTTTTCTTGTGGTTTCCTTGTTCCCTAATACTGATTCTGGCTCTGACTATTGTCCTCCCCAGTGGAGGCATTCCTCCAGGGAAAAAGAGATTTGAGGGAGGAGGGTACACAGTGTTAGCAAAGGCCAAGTTCTTCCTGTCCCCCAGCCCCATTAGGCTGAGATACTTATAGCAGTGCTATGATGTTGCACTGGTGACAAGTTTCCCCCTCCCTGGGGAGCAGTGTTCCTGCTTGGATTCTTCCTTTCTGCCTAAACAGAAGATACATCACCAAGTGTTGTTGCTTATTCAGGGAAAATTGCTGGTATTCTTTTTATATGAAATAGGTCAATATACCACAGACTTGGAGCAACCAGATTAGAAATTAATAGAAAAAAATCAGGAAGATGAAGAGGAAAAATCCCCAAATCACAAGTGAAACTACTCCTGCCCACAGTCTTACATTTAAGCCAGCAAATATATTAAAACTTGGTTTTAACTTGTAAGTATTGGCAAGCAAAGCCAATCCTAGAGCAATCACAGAGCAATAAAATAGCAGCCATAAAAAACAGATTGGATACTGTGAGTTAAACTCCTGCACATCAATTTACACAGTTAATAACTGCCAGAATAATTGCAATTCATTTAGGAGTTGGAATCAAACCATAAATCAGTCCTCAGCCATGTCTTAAAAACAAATACAAATTTTTAATACAGAATTGTTGAGTGTGGCATTAGTAATTGGAAGGAGTGTTGTAAATACAGATGCTTATCCCTTGGGGTTGCTCGCAGTATTATGAACACATTCTGCACTAGCATTTTGTCCCCAGTGGTGTTGCACACCATGGTATTTATTCCCAGGGTAGCGTATTACTACTTGCTAATTCCCATGTACCTACTTGGCCTGTTGCTCAGTGAACTTCTGCCATATGATTTGCCCAGCGACCATATACATGGTTAGCAGCCCTTCTTTAAGCCTTGTCAGAGAGGGTTTTCCAGACTTGCAGCAGTCACTTTCTATGACGGTTGAACAGCTCCCAAGTACCACTATCATTATGACAAAGCAAAACATGTGTTTCCTGTTTGTAAACAATTATTGTAGGGTCTTAATCTGTGTAGCTGTAAAGCTCAACCTTCATTAAAGTTTTTACTTACAATGCAATACTTCGTGCTCACAACTGGCTCCTGAAGAGAGGGAAAGAACGTGTTGCATCCATGACAGACGTAGTTTGCTGACTGTGATGATTTGCTTCTCCTGAGCAGATGCAGTGAGGATGAGGCGACAGGTCATACCCACGTCCATCTATTCTTCCTCTACTTGCTCATGACAGGTATGGCATACTGGCTCCCTACCTTCTTCATCTCTCACAACTTTATGTAGAAATCCTTGCTGACTTCTCTGTCCCCTTGGGTATGACTCTGGGGAATGATCCAGAAATTAACTTTATCATCATATTCACCTTGAGAGGAAAAGCAACTCCTTCCTCCCTCTTAACCACCGTAACCTTCATTGAGAACAAGACTGAGGTTTAGTGGAATTCTTGTGTTTCTGCATTTGAGATAATCATTCTTAAAAAAAAAAAAAAATCCTATAACATATGCAATATTTATGCACCATGAAGGATTTTCTTGAGCTTTACTGAGCTTTGGATCAAGCTTCATATCACTTGAAACCTCCCACAGTCTCAGACCTCATCATTATTGGCCTTTCTACAAGCCTGCAAGGGACCCAGCAGCCCCACCCTAAACAAGATTTCAATTAGCTCCATCTCTCTCTTAATTTGCCAGTTGATCTAAAGATGTTTTGAGTGAGGCCTGTTCCACACTTGCTCATCAATACTGCATCTCACATCTCAGCCCTAGAGATTTCTATATTTGTCTTGTCTGGGATTACAGGGAGGACAGAAGGAGACTGTAAATAGTTTGTACCATTCTTCTTGACTTATCAAGGGCTTCTGGTATGGAAAAGAGTGCTGGCTGTTTTGAAAACAATTTGCAAAACAAGCTTACATATAGACGGCCACACTAAATTTCAATACAGTTTAATATACAATATAATATAGTATGGCTGAAAAATATTTTGCTTACATTTGTTTATATTTTACCTAATTGCAAGATTCCTGTCCATAGCAAAGCAGGAAGTGTATTTCTGTAGCATTTTCCTGATGAAAATGGGTAGGTACATCTTCTGTGCACACCTACTGTGAGTAACACTTCATGCATGCTATACAATAATCTGTATTTCAGGTGAAATCTATAAGGCACAGCAGGGGGCTTGAAACCCTTATCCCACCTCTATTTCCTTTGGAATCATTCTGGATTATGCTATCTTGTTATTTTGCCTTTATATGATACCATTTTTAAGCACTTGGACAGCTATCAAGTATCCCTTAAGACTCCCACAGATGGAGGAGCAGATGCACCGTAACCATCTGGGGCCAGAACTATGATTAACTTTCAAGTCAGTGTGCCTGTACGAATGGACTGCGCGTTAGAAATGTTTCTTCCACTTCAACCAGAATAAAACAAGGTTTAAAAGCAGCCTCTGGACTCAGATACCCAGCATGAGAAATTTTTTCTGTTAGGCATGTGAAAATCAATGATACTTCCGAAACTTTGGAACATGGTGGTCTCCTGCCCCTAAAGCAACAGAGATCCTCCCTCACCTCACTATGCTGGTGACCGAGTTGTGTTCACAGCTCTTACAGAAGTGCCTGTTGCTTGCCACATGGGAATTGTGTCGAAAATCACAACAGCCTTCTGTAATGCTATGACCTACCTTTCCAGCAGGAGGGGAATGGCTATTTTTGGTATCATTAACCTGAAGGTTTTGGTTTCATTGATTTTATCTGCTGTTTCAATTTACAAAGGAATGAAACCAGCACAGGCACCTCAGCTGGTCGGAGAGATTGGGACGGGTAATTGCTCCTCATCTGCCTAGGAACTTCTCTAGCTGTTTCTGCCACACTGTATGAATGTCGGGAGACCTATATGATGATGATCTATATCTGCAAGCTTTCCTGATCCAAAAAGCCAACAGCTCCCTGACTGCAACACAACAGGATTTCTTCATTGCTGGACAGAGAGCGTCTCCTACAGTGGCAGCCTGCATGCTTCTACCCCTGAGCACCCCACCTGCTCCCACCTCACACACATTCCTCTGGGCCCACCAGTACCCCAGTTAATCTCTCTGTCAACAACCGCATACATTTTAGCCTTCAGCTAAATGGAATCTCCTTCCCAACTTCCCCCTGCGTGATGGTCGCATTTGGTTACCTTTTCGCTTTCTGATTCATTCAGAGGAGCACAGCCTTCCTAGCTGGTTGGTGAGGAGCCTGGGGATGAAAACAGGTTGGGTGAAGTCCGAGCAAGGACTATGCAGCCACAGGCAGACTGGCCCGAGGAAGACCCTTCCTAAGTGACTCCATATACAGCTCACTGTGCTTGCGTTGGGAATAATCTTAGTGAAGAAATATGAGAGAGCTTGTTTCTGACATATCCCTTTTTAGGCCCTGAACTCTTTTCTTTCTCAATAGGACTGAAAGCCTACTTTCTGTCAGGGATTACTCATGTGCCAGCTAGGGCTTCGATGCAATAGTGGGTCAGAAGGGGCCATATGGAAACAACGTGAGCCCCGCAAATGCTAGTTGTGGGTCTAACAGGTGAACCCAGGACTGGACAGGACAGGTGAGGAGTGGGCACACAGATGTTCCCTGGTCACCAGCCGCTAAGGCTGCTTGCATCTCAGTGGAAACGGTGGGACTGAGGACAGGATGCTGCTGGCTCAGATTGTGTCAAAGGACAAAGACAAGCGAGGACACCGTATACCTTTTTCTCAAGAGGCCATGCAAATATTTGGAAGGAATTTGGCTCAGCATTTTCAGAGCTCACATGCTATGGAAATGGTAGCAGGTATGTAACGATGCTGAAAATACACTGGCATTTTGCAGCTGCCTACTCTTGTATGACCAAAGTGCCAACGAGAAGCAAATCTACCGTGGGGATGAAAGAAGCCCCTTTTAGCCACACTGGTGCAATGTAGACAGTGGGGCAGCAGTGCAGTGGAGCGGCTGTGTAACTGTGCAGCTCCCCCACCCACACTGCACCTCAGAGCCAGCTGTCTGCTGATGCCATTGGTGGGCATCAAGAGCACAGTGTCCTAAGGCAAACTTCCCAAAACCTTGAAGATGCCTAGACTGAGAAAGAGAGGTTCTTTGGGCTGTCTCTGGCATGGACTGGGATGAAGAACTTCAGTTAATACCAAGCAAACCAGCCTGTACATGCATAGCTTCTCTTACAGAGACTCCTGCAAAAGTATCAGAGGGTGTGAAGTAACATTATTGTTATACTTAGAGGTAGAATTTTCAGCCAGGAATGTCAGAGCGCTTTGTAATCTTCAACTAATGAATCTAAACTACATCTGTGAAACAGAGAGGCCACACGGACCACCTCATCCCAGCCTCGAGAGCAGTCACCACTGGAGTAGAGAGCATCAGCCGCATAGGCACACACAACGACATCTTCTCCAGTTCAAAAGGAAGTGAAGACTATCACCTCTAGTTCAATTTCATGAGGAGTGTGGGAGGCTGGGAAGATGTGTGCAAACACTCAGATTGGACCTGGCAGGGCTAAGACTTTCTTTGCAAAGCAGCTATTGCTTTGTCACAATAATATTACTCAGAACTGATAGTGATCGGGGCAGAGAGAGAGGTCAGAGTCCACATATTGCAAGAGCTTTGGTTTCTCTGTCAATGGCTGGATCAGCCTGAAAATAAATCTTTAAGGAAAAATCCTCAGCACCCTGCCAGGCTGCTAGCAGCCCCCATGGGACCAAGCGGTGCTTGTTCGCACTGTGTTCCCCCCTGCCAGCACATCTGTGCATACTCTCAGGGCAGGAGCGATCTCTGGTCAGTCCCTCCCTATTTAAGATATTATTTAAGCATGTGCTTACCTGAAAGCCAGTTCTAATGCTTGTTCCAATGCTTCTGATCTTGAGTCAATGATTTCTGTAACAGTAACAGATGAAGACACACAAACTGATTAACAAAGTCAGCACTCCCTCACATGACTAACAATGATTCCTGTTCAACAGTCAGCAGGTGAAGAGACCCAGCAGTAAAATTCTTCTGTGCATAAGGATCCAGGATATGACAACTCCTGCCTTAACAAGAGAGTATATGCATCGAATCCATTCATTTCAATGAAGGGGAAGGCAGAAGGGAAAGTGTTAAATTCTTTGTGGGATGAATGAAATACACTGTACAATTAGCACCTTCTGTGCTTCCGCCTATTGACAGGCTTAACTTAAGAGATTTCTCTGTACTGTCCTACGTATCACCTTTCCTTTGACATTATCTTCCTTTTCTTGGCTATCTATATAGAATTTTAATGAGATCTTAATTGTTTTTCCATCAGCTGCAAGGATTTCAAACCCAAGTCATATGTTGGTTGTCATTCTGCAGAAGGTGGTATGGGGAGCTGTAGAGATGTTCTCTTGCTAAAAAGGAGCAGGAGGCAGCCCCCACACCTCCCACTGCATCCCAGGGAAGGTCTGTCTCTGTATTTCCAGTGCAGGCCTGGAGACTACAGCTTGGTGTTTCTGCAGTTACACAACGGGGACTGGAAATATCAGTCACACAGATGACCATCATCACCTCCCTGTGACTCCTCTGGTTACAATAAGGTTTGAGGGGTTGGTTTCTGAGCCTGCCTTGCCACAGTTCTCAGGGCTTAATGAACCCTTCGCGCAACACAGCCAGAGGACACGCAGGTGCTGAATGAGCTGTACATCAGCCTCCTATTTTTTGTCCTTTGCTGTCTACTAGTCGCCTGCACACTCTCATCTTTTGCTTCATCCAAGTAATTTTCAGTAACACAACCTATTTAAAGCATGCGTTTACTTACGTCTCTTGAACTTTTTCAAGGGCACTTTCTGAAGGTATCACAGATTCCCTGAAGCATTATGGGGAGAATAGGATGTTGCAAGAGTAACTGGATAGAGCTCACAGAGTCCACAGGGAGCATAAAGAGTTCCTGAGATACAGGCACCCATGGTGCTGTGCTGTTATGGAGAGGGATGCTACATGTTAGTGTTACTCTTTGTGGTCATCAGACTGCATGAAGATTAATTTATTACGGAGCGGCTGCCCTAGGGTTGGTTACTGAGCCACTTCAAGAGCTGATGCTGCCTGCGGGAGCCTGGCACTAGGCGTGAGTGCACAGGCAGGAGCACTCGCCTGGGAGCAGTGGGGTAACAGCCAGGGCAGCATTGCATCGGGCAGGCAAGTCCTGAGCACTGGGGGTTGCCTAAGGCTGGTGAACAAGTCCCAGACACAGAAGGGGGGGCCTGGTCTCTATACAGGGCTGCAAATTCTGCCGTCACGCAACAAAGGGCCAGGAGCCTAAACCCAATGATGATCAATTAATATCTCAGCCTTCCATAGCTGTTCACTCCTAATATAATTTATAATCAATTATTAGGGTCCTAATATAACTTATAATCAATATCTGACAATTGTCTGGGGATTATGTTAGCAAACAACATCATTTTAGAGATGAGGGAACAGAGGCACATGTTGCTTGCCCAAAGAGTACAACATCAGTGGAAAAGACGACTTGCTGAGAAAACTAGTTTCAGGGCCAGGAGTAAAACCTTAGCTTCCCACTCTGAATTCTGTGTTCCTCAACTGGGCAATGCTGCATAGGCTAGCCATCCATGTTTAATTAATGCTTACATATTTTTGTTATTCATCTATGAACTTAATATTTATTAAAATATTTCTAACAGCCTTGTTCTTCCACATTACTCCATTTCAGTGTGTGGAGCATTCAGTGACAGGTTCCATGTAGCTGTCTCCCGTAATCACATTTCCTGCCCTCCCAAAATATCTCTCTCCCTTATGGGAAACAGTATGGAAGCGATAGCATCTTTTATGTCATAGCTGCTGTGTGACAACTATGTGGTTCCCATCCACACCTTACACTCATTATAGACATTCACTTTTTGACAGCTAGATTCTTCCCTTTTGGGCTTTGGTGCCAATCCTAATCTCAGGAAAGTATAAGAAAACAAATTAATTAACAGGCATTGGAGAGCCTGAATGCTGCCCAGAGGTACACATTGTGAACTAAGTAAGAGAGCCTATAATGCTTATTACATTATTTGAGCTTGCCTGGTTTTTATTTGCAACAACACAGCTCCTGCACCAGGGAGCAGTGGACAATTTGCAGCTGGAAGCATGGCCAGAACTGCGCCCTGCATCCTTCTGCACCCGGGGCATGTCTGCTGCTCCACTTAGATACGACATCAGGAAACTGCCTCAGCACAGAATTGGAGCATTCGAGGTAGGCACTTTCATTTGCTCAGTTGCTATAAATGAGATAGCCCATTCATACAGGGCTGTAGTTTTGACCACAGATAGCAAGAAGACACAGATAAACTGATGAGACCTGGGAAACTTGCTCTGCTCTCTCTTTCTCAGGCTATCTTTCATTAACCATGACAAATATTTAAATTAAAGCAAACACTGCAGATATGAGGGAACTTTTAGTTCACTGACAAGAAACACTGCCTTCAGGACCTCTTTCATGTCCATTATAAATAGAAAGCCATAGCACTGCAAAAGTAAAATCAATGCTGGCAGTCCAGCTCTTGCCTTCTTTAAAGAAGTTGCCAAAATGTGCAAAAATTTAAACATTCAGAGAGATAACACACTGCTTGCTCAGTGCACCTCATCTGTAATTTACAGATCATTATTGCTGGCATCACTTGAACACTCCATACTTGCTTAAAAAATGTGTCGCTTGCCTAAAGCTTTAGACAAATCATCTAATTTCCTAACAAGCCAGTAACAGTTGAGTGCTGCTACTAGAGCAGAACAAAGTATGTTCCTGTTGTATCACAAATGGGGGACTACTGAGTCCAGACCTGAAATGTCGAGGTGCAGGCAGGGGCTGGTGCATTTGTCATTCCTTACTTTTCTGGCTGAACTCCTTTTTCAAAGCATAATTGTACTTCTGAGCATGGGAGATACGCAGAAGCAAGCTAAGAGGTAGCTACATCAATTTTGGCCCACACTGCCAGCTCTTTTACTCCCTCCTTCCACTAGGAAAAATGTGATACTTCATGTAAAAAGCAAAATAAAAAAAAAATTTGATTTGGAAATTCCTCTAAATGTCTTACGACAATGATGGTTTAGGCTGCTCATGCTCCCCATTCTCCTTTGCACACCTTACTCCCCCTCCCAGTTACTTTTTCTGGTGCCATGTACCTTTTAACCAGAAAGAAGGACGTTCCGCTTTCTCTGCACCAAAAATCTCTCAGAAACCTTCTGAAAGCAGACACCTTTCACAAACAACACCAAATTAAACTGGAAAACAGTCCTACTTAAAAAGCAAGCAAGCAAAACCAAAAATCCATAAAAAGTCCCTGAGCAAGCCCTGTCTTGAGAGAGAATGACCCGGTGCTGGGCTGAGGGTATGATTAAGCAGTGATAACCCCAGGGACTGGAAAGCTTCCCAAGGGATTAAAAGATCTTTAAGCATAATTCCTTCTGCAACCGAAACCAAAATTTGAACTTGGTTCTTTGGAAGTGAAACTCCAGTCCGTTCACCCCAGCAGCCTCGTGTTCAGGCACCACGTGAAGTGCCTGGTTTGTCAGGCCTAGACGTTGGTGTCTGTGGATTGAGAGCTGCAATGTGGCCCGCGCCGAGGAGCTGGGAGGGCTCTGAAGGAGGCGATTAGCAGCGAGCCGGTGCCTGCCGAGACCTGCGTGGCTTGTGAGGGTGAAAATGCAAGTGATGTGAATGGAGCAGGAGCCCACGCGCTCAGGAGGGGCTGTGGGCTAAGGAGGCACAGACAGCTATGGCAGTGCCCTCCGGCAGGTAGCTGCCTGCTTGCGGTGCTGTGCAGCAGGGGTAGCTGCCCTGGGGCACCCGTCACAGCTGGCAGGGCCTTTGGGTCCCTACCAGGGCCCATCCACGGGACACAGAGAGCTAATGGGTGTTTGATGACATCGCACAGCAGAAATATATCCGGCTGTACGTGTACATATGGAGTCCCCTGACTGGGAGAAAGACGGTATGAATCCCACCACCAAATGGGGTACAGAAATGCACATGTGGTTCCCATGTGCTTTCCTCCACATGACACGCAGGGCTCATGGTCTGTGTGTGCCTTACCTGGCTTTATGAAAGGCTGCATAGATCAATTTGGAGCTGAGGATCCCGAGCACTTTCCCAAAGGAAGGAAGGGAGAAATTCTCCAACAGAGCTGGGATCTTAGGAAGCTGCTAGACCCACCTAAAGCGAAGTGCAGAAAGCAGACCATGAAACACTGAGCGTGGTACTTTTCTTCCATTATTTCTGAAAAGGGTAATTAATGTCATTGCCTGTGCTGCATAAAACTTTGAGACAAATCTGTCCTTCAGATCACAGGAAGTGGCAATACAGGAAAAAAAAAAAAAATCAGCTTTCCATTCAGTGCACATCTGTGTGATTCCCACTGCTACAGCCAAAATTATTTTTTTCCTTTAATTTTAATCAGGCATGCAGAAAATGAGAAGTATGTAGCACACTCCTTCCAAGCCAGAGTGACAGACAGCCTGTCTTTTCCCTACCAATAGCCTTTTGGGGCCATGCTATCCCTGACTGTTCAAGAGCACAGCTTTACTGACAGCATACACAACTTGACAAGTAACGAGTACAAGATGGTGAAGAAATTTTCTTCTCTCTCCTTTCCCCCTCCTCTTTTCGTTGCACTGAATCTATATAAACAAATTCTATCACTGACTTTGCCAGTAGATGAGCTTTTCCATCTGGGAGTAATATTTCATTTAAATAAGGGATTGGAAGCCCTTTGCAAGAGAAAGGTAAAACTAGCATGGACACATCATCCCCAAATATACAAAAAAAAAAAAAAAAAAAAAAAGACAAAAGAGACTGACCAAAGGACCTATGAGTGCTTTTCCTTTTCTAGCTGCTATGGGATTTCTTGGAGAGAAACCAGTTGCCACCTTCTAGAAGTGATGGAAACACTGGCTTTGCTCTGGTATAGCTGTAAGCTGGGAGAAACTGGATGGGTGAAATAACGAACTATGCTACTGATTCCTCTCCCTGCTTGCTTCAAGTTAGGTGCTCCCAAGCTGCCTCATGTCACAAGCTTCAAAAAGGTAACAGCTTGTATAATTTCCGACAAGTTTTCCTAGATGTTTTCTTTTACTAGTGCTTAAACCCACTGCAAGTGTCCTTATGCATCCATGTAGGTGCAGTAGTTCCCAGGGGGATGCTGTGGGGTACCACAAGGTCCCCAAGACAGACACGGCCCACCTTGGGCTGACCACAGAAGGGGGAATACAGAAGAAGGTTACAAGGCCAATTACAAACCAACAGCTTTTTGTTTGTTTGTTTTCCAAGATACACTGCCTAAGTAGTCTCATCTTGTTAGAATTACCTTGATACAAACATATATTACAAGATTTTCTGTTCAGAGAAACTAGAAAAGTTCAGCAAAAAAATCCATGTGAATTCAACCAATGCCCTGGAGGATAGTGGGGGAAGAGGTATTAGGTTTTTTTTCTACCACTACTTTGTATAAATTCAGCAAAACAACTGCCCTTTACTTTCAGTCAATATACAGATTCTTTGTATTTTTTGGGGGGGACGGATAGGATTGGAGACAGACAAACAGACTGAAATTGCCTAGTTTCACCGATTCAGTCCATCTTCTGCCAGTCAACAAGAGCTTTCAGCCTAGACAAAGACTAAAATAAAGCATACCAAATAAAAACCATGGACATGTAATTGTCATTTCCCAAAAGCTTCTTTCAGTCCCAGCTTCTCAGAAAACTACCCAAGCATTAAAGCTGCTGCCACTCAGGGAATCTAATTATAACTAAAAAAAAAAAAAAAAAACAAAAAAAAAAACACCAACCCACACGTCTAACTGAATTATAAAGGATAATTATGTCATTAAAGCTAACAACATTTCAGATGGCGAAAGAATCATAAGGCAAGAATGAATGTGTTGGACACCATCAGGCTCACATCAGATTATTCACAATAAAAATGCAGCCGTCACCAAAAGAATCTAATCCTTATGTGTTTCCACTGATACAGCTCAGATGTGCGCGCTGGTATTTTTGAGCCCTAGCAGAGCTGTAAGTGTCAGCGATTCATTGTTTACTGTCTGGACTGAATTGACTCTTCGAGCTCCTTAATGATACACAGGCGGCCAATGCTTCATCTACCAAGGCACGTTGATCGCCGTCCAAGTAAGTATAAGATTTCACATGGCTGTAAAGAAGGATCCTCCTCACATAGTCCAAGGAGCTGCTCACAAAGGCTCTATTTAATCAGCACAGCTCCATCTTAGTGGCATAGGCACAGCAAAACAATCGTCCTTTTAAGAAAAATTAAGTCCTAGAATCAAAGAAAGCCAGTGGGTGCTGCAAGGAATGCAGGCAGCAGAGGGTAGGTATGCTTTCTGGCCACAATTTATCATGAAAAAGAGTTGCTATCTCTAGCAGTAGAATTGCGTAGCCTCAAAGAAATCGTGAGAGCGTGTTTTCTAAATAACTTCAGTCATTCCATAGTCTTACCTTGCCAACAAAGAGGTTGATAAAATTAGTTCTGTGAGTAGCCGAGCTAAGGAAACTCAGTTTCCTATGGATTTCTGTTCTGTACCCCTACACTACCACGGAAATTAGCCTACTACAGCCCAGTGTCCCCTCCCTGTCACACCTTTGGGTTTACTTTGTACCCCTCAGTCCTCCTCCCTGCCGCAATACTCTCAGGTGTTCTGATATTTGCTTTTAAAAAAGTCACACCCTTGAAAAACTATTAGTGCATGACACCTTCTAGGTATCCCTCCCTTGTTGCCGTCACCTACTCGTCATGGTGGTCTCAGTTATTTCTGTTTCCCATCCGACGCCCTGCAGTTCCCCTCCAGTCCCTTCTAAGTCTCCAGTGGCACCTCCAGTTCCCACAAAACCTTTACTTTTCCATTGCTTTGGAGCAAGCGAGAAACAGCCTGTGCTGTAGGTGGTTTAAAGCCGTTCACACGACGATAGGGCAGCTGGGTTCTGTTCCTTGGGGCAAACAGAAAGGGCAATGGCTGAATGATCACGGCTTTACCTTGAGGGGACATTAATCAAGCCTTTGGAAAATTTCCACCAGTCTTCATGAAATTCATAAAAATGGTAATGTCTTTGAGATGCTTTCCTTTCTTTCCAGATTGGCTGAAATTTGCTGACAGTTTGAAAGTTACGGGGAGGAGCAGGGGGGGAACCAACAGATGGACAGACAGCCACTGTGACTGTATAAGCCTCATTTCCTTGGAAAACCAGACAAAAATAGAAGAAAAATACAGTGGCTGACAGATTTAATTAATGTAAACATACAAGGTTTTTAGTCCATTAACCTTCTTATTGGTCTAACTATTGCATGAGAGGTTCGGTTGCCTTTTCTAATAGAAAATAACTTGGCGGTGCAACATTCTGGCTGCAAAGAGTCCCGCAGACTCTGAATTCGTAGGCAAAAGACACGCTTTCCTGCTGCTTCTTGGCATTAGTCAAGAGTTGCCTCTAACAGACACACAGAAATCTCTTAAACTTGTCTTGTGGGTTTTTCTCCTTCTCTCTGTTTATTCATATTTAACTTGGAAGAGCTGCAGACTGGATAAGGCTATTAAGGCTCACATTTGAAACAATGCGTTATGTATTAAGGGTATGAATCAAAGACATGATGTCAGTGCAAAGACTCTCATTAAATTCAGTTTGGAGTGTCAGTTAATAGAGCTTCAAAACTCTTTGTGAGAAAGTTTCAGAGCATCTCATGTGACTGAAGTCCTCTAGGCAGCTCAGCTGGGCCACCCTTTGTGTGCCAGAGCCAGGCAGAATCAGATCCACACAACACAATGCAGTGACTTGCAGGAGCACTGACCTGAAGGAAGCCCTCCGGTAACATAGCTGTTAGAGACCTTTCTAGCATTAGTGCAGACTGTGGTACCTCTACTTTCAAGGGATACAGTCTAAAAAATGTGTATGCCCTGATGCCACAAAAATTAATAAAAATCCTCTTTTGCTCAATCTCTGCTTTTGGGATTAAAGTTCCTGGGTTTATCCATTCAGCCTAGGCAGTAGCTCAGGTGTCTGCCTAAATGCTGCCTTGGATTCTCAACAGCTTGACAACAGGTCAGATACATTTTTCTTCAGTAATTCAACACAACCTTTAAGACACTCCCTCGTCTGTTAAATGACCCACTAGAGGAACCAGTTCAAGCGAAGTGGAATTTACCCAGTGGAAAAAAACAGTAAAAGTCCCATCCAAAATTCACCTGGAAATGTCTTTGAGAAGTGGTGAGCAGACCTTCTTTGGGCGGGGGTATGAAATTAACTTTATCTAAATATCAGAGGTGCTCGTTCTATGGAATGCTGACATATCACACACATATACAGATTTAGCAATTTTTGGTTGAACCGTTATTAACCTTTTTGGGTCTGTGATGGCAGTAGGGCAACTGAGGGACTGCATTTATAACTGCAGCAATATGCAAGGACAGCAGAAAGGAAAATCACTGTATTCATTTAAAAGTGCTTAATGTTCTGCCCAAGGAAATTAATGTAATAGAAAAAGATTATCTGAGATAGGATACTGCTGGGAGAGCTCAAGTCATTTTTGATCTGCTGCTCTGCTCCAGGCAGGCTTTTTTTCAACCCATGCAGTGCAATCACACTGAGGAGTTCTCAAACTTCTTATGACTCTAAAATTTGTCCCATTATTTGGTTTTGCAGATGCAATCACCTTACAAGGGCCCTAGCCATCCCCAAGGGTCTGGGCAGACTCCACAGCCCTACAGAGGCTGAGATTCACCCTTGCAGCCTCGCTGGTTTGGGTTAGCGCCCTGCCAAAGACTCCAGAAGTCACGTCCTGCTCTCGTGCACCAGCACCTCCATCCGTTCCCAGTGTGCCGGGCTGCCAGCTCACAGCCCTCAGAGCAGTATTCCTCCAAGCTTCCTCTCTGCTGCTTCTCCTGCTAAACGCTGCCCACAGGGAAGGAATGGACAGCTGTTAAGGTCGGCCCGTGACCGACAGTCATGGGCTTTAATTTCTCCTCCCTGGCTCACTCTTGCTCCGTTACAGTCAGTTTAGCCTTTCCGCAGCTGTTAGTTTCATTGACTGCTGCACCTTGTCATATATATTTGAATTGTGAAATTTTGAAGGCAGGCCTGGCTTCCTGCGGGCTATTTGCAGACCTTCAATGCAGACAGACATGAGGATGGCACGGGTACAGGTCAGCAGCCAAGTCAGCGATGTGGGACTGGTTGGGAGTGGCATAAATCCAAGTTCTTGCAGAGATTTCTGCGATGTTTAATTCAGCCTCAGCAAAGCCACCTTTCTGCTGTGAGCATTTATGGCATGATAGCTTTAGAAAGGATTTTTTGTTTTCTCTTATATTTTGATATTTTTCCCATGAATCTGATATAAAAACTTGCACTTTATTTCTACAAACTTCTTGATGCAGGCAGGAGGAAAACACAGCCTAACTACTTGTGAGAACTGCCTGGGGGCTGAGATGAAGGAAAATCAAGAGCTAAATTTAGCTAAGGAAAAGGAAACAGGCTATAAAAACTGTTGTCAGGTGCAGAGGAACCTTTTGGGAGTTGCAAGCATTTGGTCTTTCCAAAAGGAGAAGTGCAAGCAATTAGAAAAATGGCCATAATGTTATTTATGCCCAGGGAAATGGATGAATCCTCAATTTTCTGGGTTTCAGAGACTTAGGAAGATGACAGCTGAATGTTTTCAGAGCTTGTGTTTGGGCAGTTGTGCACCAGAGAAAGATGCTTTTTCCTGACATTATGAGTATACAATACACATTTTCTGCAGGCATCAATTACAAGTAAGTATCTTCCACCTTCCTCTTTCTCAGCAAATTCCCTGGGTTGTAAATAGCGAGGACGGCTATTCAGGAAGAGCATGGAGATGGCAGACAAATTTGTGTAGTAGCAGCTGGACAATTTCTCATTGTTCAGAAGGAACCTAAATCTACCTAGAAGGCATCCAGATGCTGGAAAAGAAAGCAAGAGGTGCCAGTGGACCAGAGAAGAGCCTGGTGCTGCCAGAGGTGTGCCATCCCCAAAGCACCCCAACAAAGCTCCCCAACTATTCAGCAGCCAGAAAATGCTGCAGCTGACTGAAAAGCTGAGGGAGAAGTGGCGTAGGGAAGGGAGACATTTCCACCATATGCAAGTGGACACTGGATGAACATTTCACCAGAAACCGCAGCACATTTCTCCTTGATGAATGCTCAGAGCAGCTCTACAGGAAATGCTGTAAGGTGAGGCAGCCCTTAACTTTAAATGACTTTTACATCAAAATCTGAGGTAACGCCGGCAGCGCTACAAAGCCCCTTTGAAAGCGCTTGCTGAGGCAGAAATTTTCATCTCACAGGAGAGCCAGGAGCTGAAGTTCCTGAGAAAACAGGCCAAAAGCAGTTTCCCTGTAAATAGCAGTAATATCAGAAAATCTCCTGGACCTCAAAGAGAAACCAGTGGGCCAAGGACCTGGTTGTTGGGCTGCAGCAGTCCAGGGGATGCTACTCAGGATGTGAATCATGGAAGCAGGACAGTCACATCCTGTTATGAGCACACTGCTTATTTTTCCTGCTCCTTCAGCCCTGGACTTCTCTGCTGTGCCTGCCACCAAGGCTGCCAGCTGTGGAGGTTGTAAGGTGGACGCCTGTCAACAGGAACTGAACTATAATCACTGATTCATTTCACAGCGTCTCCTGAAGCAGCCATCAGCTGGCAGATGTGTTCGGAGAGGAGCCAGAAACCTGGGGGTCAAAAACTTTTCCTGTTGCTGACTTCTTCCTGTTAATGGCAGCACAAAGCATGGGCAGGTACTATTCTGATTTGGTAACCTCTCCGTAGCCACTGGTCTTACCGAGCGGTAAATGGTTGGCCAGAAACAGCAGCTGAGGAAAATGAGGCTCCCTACGTGGTACACACCAGCTCTGAGGCAGTTTTGGTATGTCAGATCAGTTAATAGAGAAGACCAGCTCTGTCTGCCTCCATATCAGTCTTAAGATTGTACACTAGGCTCTGGAGCAACAAACATATTAATTTTATACCCAGGAACTTTGTCAGTGACTTTCTGGTCAAAGATGTCAGGACAGTGACAAGCACAATATTTAAACTGCATGACGCAAAGGAAGAGCTGCAGCCCCAACTTGTGCTGCTTATCTCATGCTCCTCAACCAAAGACTAAACCAGGAAGCCTCAGCTTATTTAAGCATAGTAGAAACTTTACCAGCACCTTCCATGGGAACAGTCGCATCACACAGCGATACTAACACCTTCCCAGCTGCTGCAGTTTTAAAGGACGCCAGCAGACCTAACGTGGGTGACACTATTTTTCCAATGAGTGCCCTTATTAAGAGTGACACCATGGCTTGTCCAGACAACACAGCTGTGCAAAGGTCACCTTGAAAGGAATCGTACTGAAGAACCCAGTGCCCGTCTTAGCTAGAATATGCAATTAAAAATGTATTATTTTAAATAACTCCCAAGGTTGTGTCCTCAGTGCTGCAGGATGCTGGGAAGGCAGATATTTAAGGGGCTCTTCTTTCTTTGTCAAGATCTTCTTAAAAAATCCTATTAATGCTTAAAAAGCTCTCCTTTCTGAAATTAGCCATTTAGAACACAAAGGTAGTGGGACTGGTACAAGCAAGAATGCTTTGTCAAAAGCAAACCTTAGGTTAATTGGCACACACAGCAGAGCACTCGATAAGGCCAGAGTTTCCATAAGGAAATAATTGTACAAGATACCCCCTTTGAAACACAGCAAGAGCCAGCCTTCCTGCCATGGACATAATTTCCCCTGACCTCAGCGGGTCTGAGCCCAGAGGGTGCACACCTTGCAAAGCCCTTCTGCTCCTCTTGCTCCATGAAGCAGTGTCGGGTCCAGGTCCAGGCATTCAGGGACCTCCTGTGGTGGCTGTGGCTTCCCATGGAAGCCAGGGAGACAGCAGGCAGAGAAGCAGCATAGAAAAATTAGCAAAATATTACATTTGTATCAAGCCAGAATCACCATGCCCCTACTGGACAATTTCATAGGCATTTTATAGAGTGCCTTTTGTCTTCTAGTCACTTTCACTGTTAAACTATCACTTTGATGTTTTCTACCTGAAGTTCAACACAAACTGCAGAAGGCAGCCTTTTGCCTGAAAATGAGCACCTGAAGATCTTTTCAAGGAGGAAAGGCTAGAAGGCTGCAGAGCTTGCCACCATCACTTGCTCCAAATTCTCCTTTGGGAGGCACAGATACATCAGTCCTCTGGAGATACTCTGCCCTTCCCAGGGGAGGAAGGTAAAAGTGTGGAATTACGAAAAGCATTGTTTATTCTCTACGCTCCCAAGAATGCTCTTGACCACAAGCAGGGTTGGAGCAGCAGTTTCTAAAATGGAAGGGCCGTCTATGCCAGGACAAGCACCGTCACCCATGCTGGTGGCTCTCTCAGGCCAGTTAAGGTTTGTAGCTCTCTAAGCAGCACAGCAAAAGTTTTCTTGCCCTGTCTGTATTGCAACAAAAAGCCCCAGTGACTCTTGCCAGGTCATCTTCAAGTCACTGGACAGGCTGTCCCAGCATGGCGTGAGATAATTCTATTCCCCAGGCACTTGATCCAGCCGTTCCCAAATTCAGGGTCATGACTCAGTGTGGGCTGCAGGAATTACAAGAGTATTTACAAGGCTGAATAAATTCAGTTTCATCCAATATCTATGCTAGTGCTCTATAGACCCAGAATTATCCACACCCACAGGATAACTTCTGCTTCCCATCCCGCTGGAAGCAGCGTTCCCTTGTCTTATGGTCTTCTTGGTGATTTTTAAGCAAAATGAAGGAGCAGGCAGAGTAATATTGCATTTCCAGTATCCATTTCTCAGAACTGTGTTACTATGACAAAAAATCCCCAGTTACTCCAGATTCACATCAATATTTTTTTATCTCACCAAGTGTTTTAGCTAAGGGAGTGAGTATGAAAAAATTTGGCTCCTTTTGTACTGTTAATATAGTTGTAGAATTTGGCAGATGAAAAAACAGTACCTGTGTAAGTGGCTTTACAGCTAAAACAACCTTTCAAACACGTTACAAGGAGCAGAGATGTTATTAGAAACAAATACAATTTCCCTATCAAGGAACTGTAGAACGCCATCATGAAGCAACTGTCTGGGGCCATATGACAGCAATCTACTTACATACCAGCAATATGCTCTGGCTGGGAGCAGATAAAACAAACATTAGATAAAAGATCAACATCTCCCTGCAAGAGTTTACAGATTCAGCCAGAAATCCTTTATGTACCAGGCCTGTTATGAAAACAGTCTTTTTTAAAAAACAGGCTCTGATAACAGCTTAACGTTAAATAATCCCCAAGCCTGCAGAGCTGTCTTTCACTCTCTGGTTTGCTTTGGTAAAGACTCATTACTCTGCTTGCACAGTGTAGCTCGATGGTATAGAGAAATGAGGAAATGAGGGAAAAAAACCCAAAAAAAACTGGGATGAGAAGGATATTTATGCCAGCTGGCTATGTCATTCCCTAGGAATAAAGAAGCAGCAGCACTCCAGGAACAGCAAGACCCTTTGACAACTTTTTGAAGCACACAGCAAAAGCAAGGAGGACTTGGGCTCCTTGCTTTTGCTGTGTGCTTCAAAAAGTTGTCATTGTCTTTAGCAAACACAGCTCCAAAATGTTCAAATAAAATCCTCCCCAAAACTATTCACCCACATTTCTGTGTCAGCTGTATATCTGTGTGATATAACTGTGCTACAGTTAGTTCTTCTCGCATGAGGATCTCCCTGGAAGACAGGCAAGTGTGATTACACTTGTTTCATGGATGCCTGAAACCACCAGGATGCTTCCATGTGAGGATGCTGAAAGGACTTCTATTGTGCTCCTGGGAGGGGAAGCAGTAAGGGATCCCTGGTGCAGCACAGGACTGTCTTTATGAAGGGATTTGCCCATTAAATTCACACAGGCATATGGAGACCATGCTGATACTACAGCCAAGAGTCCTCATTCTTCACCCTGTTCTTTAATTTGAAGTAATTCACAGCAAATTATGCATCCTAAACAGTTTGCATTGTGCTTGTCATTTTAAATAATTTCAAGCATACAAATAAGTGACATAGATTCTGAAAACAGTGAAAGAAAGGCTCGTGCTACTCAAACAGGCAAGACCCATCCTCACCAGTACCAGTGGTGAGTGACACAAGTTCAGTGCCTCATCTGCAATGAACACAGACTCAACAGGCATTTAGGAAGAGGGCAAGGGGCTTAACATGTGCCCCAGCATGAGGTCCAGGCATAACTCTAACGTCCTTCTAGGTTTTAAAACTCACTCATAGCAGGGCAAGACAGAAGCAGGGCTGCAGCCTCTTCTAGATGATGTAGGACAAGCCATCCTGGAATTACCCTGGAGACAGGCTGCTGCGTACTGAGCCAAGGCAGGCAAGAGCTTGATGGTACTAACTAGTCCAAAAAGGAAATAATAGAAGATATAAATCAAAGATCAGTGACGGCTTTGGAAATCAGTTAGCCCATCGCATCCTGCCAGCCCCAAAATCTGTACGTCCTCAAACCCTGTCAAAGTCATTACTGAATAACTGAGGACAAAATATTGACTTCAAGTCATTTGTGCTCATAAATCACAGGTTCCATTTTCCAAGCTGCAACAGTTTCCTTGCTTATGCAAATGCATACCCCAGGGAGTCTTTCCCCATCGGTTTGTTCCTACCAGTGGTCATTCAGGTGGCCATACAAAGTATCCCTGTTATATAAAATTCCTTCGGCAAAACCCAGTTATTTTTCTTTACTATTATGTCCATCCTTAAAAACAAACAAACAAACAAATCCAAACAAACAAAAAAAACCCCAACCAAAACAATCTTCCCATTCATTCTGTTTCATTTTGGTCTTTATACTAATTTCTGGCACAAAGACACAACATGAACAGATAGATGATAACAAACTACTTAAAATCCAGCATCACAGGAACACTGGTGTGAATCTTGGGCCCAAAGGCTGAAGTATTGCTCCAGCAAAAACCTCCTGGGCTTCTACTGCCAGTCTGAACCACAACCTGCCGCATGAAGGTGACAACATTAGCAGTGGAGACTTGGATTAAATTTATCTATGTGGAAGCACAGATGTAATCGTGCTAATGCAAACAGATCTTCTTGTATTGATGGTAAATTTAATCCGTGATACTCATTTCATTCCCCTTGGAGGTCCAGATAACCATCGGGTATAAATCAGCCTGATTCCTCTGACTTCAGAAGGATTATAATGCTCAAAGCCTCTTCAAGATCTCACCCAATGACTAAGGAATATTTACGCATTTTCATGTAAAGCTGGCAAATACTGTTAGCTTTAGGTTCCTAGCCAAAGGCAGAAGGGAGCTGAACAAAACCCACTTTTTATAAACAATGCAAAAAGGAAAACCAGACATTATTTCAGGTCAGCCTAAAATATCTAGTTCAAATTAAAATGAAAAGGGTTAAACTTACAAATGCAAAACAAAATTTACGAACTTTCCTTCAAAAAAACCCACCCAAAATTGGTAGGGACTGGGGGACAACAAGACAACACATGATACAGTAACTGTGTCAAAATGGAAAGGCAAAGTTTTGTTTTGAAAACACTGAAATGAAGTATTTCATTTAGGGAACAACAGAAAACTTTTTTTTAAGATCAACAGGGCAAGTTCTACTCTATGTGATGTGTAATTCTCCAAAACGTCACTTTTTTCAGACTCAATATGACCTGGCCAAGGGGGCAGAAACGTGTCCTTTCAAGCAGTATCTAGTTTGTATTTTTTTATTTTTTTTTTTTGTCACAACAGCAGCAGCAGCAGCAAGGGAACCTCACAATCTCATTCATCCCAGCTTCTCTACTTTCAGTCTGTCCCATGCCTTCGATCCCTTTGTAGCATGAAATAGTCTTGTAGCAACTTAACATTAGCAGGTACAGGAACTCGGAGAGACGTGGTTTCCTAGCGCTGAGCTGTGGCTGATAAAGACACAAGAGACTGAACTGTTCACATGCAATTGCATAAGAACATGCATGTGCTTAGCTGTTGCATTCAGCTCCTACATTGCCAGCTGCATCACCAGGTACCTGCACAAGTGCTCTGAATGCAACCACAGGGTACAACAGCCTTGGCACAGAGGTGTACAGCTGGCACTGAGAGTGTAGTCTCCAGGCCAGTGTCACCTGGAGGTGCAAGTCCAACCAGCTCCAACACACAGACCCCTTTACAGTTCAGCAGCAGCAGGAACAGACCATTATGTCTGCTGTGAGCTAAAGGCTACCAAAGCTTTATACATATATATACATAAGGAGAGAGAGAGAGAGAGAGGGACCTGAACGCCAAGCTCTTTCATCTGTTTCTAATGCCTGATGGCCAGAGATGAGGTACTGCTTCTGGGCAAGGAGGCCTTTGAAAAGTCCAGCTATTGAAGCCTCAGCCATTCCCAGCGCAGGATGTCCCTATACACCACGGGCAATACAGTTTATCACTGTAAAAAAAAAAAAGAAACAGCTGCAGTTGTTTAAAATGAGGCAAAATTTGGATAAAACAGTCTCTCACCTTGTAGAGACTGCCACGGATCCTCTCGGAACGTTGTGAGCTCTCGCCTCCAGGGAAAACGTATCCAGTGCCCAAATTACTTTTGGCTGCTCCTTGGTATTGCTTGACATAGCTTGACTCCTACCAAAATAACATTTCTTTTGGTACATGCTCCATAGTCTGAGGGCAGTCAGAAGGAGGGTAGACATACCAGGGACAGTGCAGACCCTGGATGTGTGTGGCCCTTAAAACCAGCTGAGTTCAGCAGCCACAAAACCCCCAAGTACAGCAACAGCAGCTTGGCACTGCCTATTTCTTTTTAAAAGCAGAGTTTATTACCTCCTCACAGCTGGTGCCTGGGTGGTAGCAGCCATCTGGAATTCAAGCTTCTTTCTAGGAACCTCATTTCACTAGCTGCATTTTCACTTACTCTTCAGAGTTCAAAAGCAGGTGAAAACTAAGCATGAAGTCTGCTCCAGGATCCTCCACATGGCGCTTCCCATCTGACTGCTACTCTCTCCTCTCCTTTTGCTGCCAGGTGTTTATCTTCATAACGGATGGATTTGGTGTTGCCTTTCCAGAGCTGTTTTCTGACAAGGATTTTAATTTGAGGTGACTTGTGCAGATTCCCAGGCAGGACTGATCCTGAGAAGTGCTCGGTAGGGATGCAGCTGGCTCTCCCAGAAGAGCAAGACCATCATCTTTAATATGTGAGGTGGGCAAAGACAGAAGTACCAGCCGTTCAGCCCTAGGAGACTGTGATTTTCAGTAGAAAACTCATAAAACTTAGCATCAGCTTTGAGGCATACAAGTAACATCTATTTATTCATCAAATCAATTTCACGTTAACATAAATGGGAATCACCCAATTTTAGGAGAACAGATTTGTGTTAGCTGGACAGTCAGGAGAGAACCTAAAGGTCCCTTCCTTTTTTGGTTTTTCTGGGTTGGTTTTTTTTCTGTTTTACCAACAAGCATTAAAGAATGGGCTCAGCTGTGGCCCAAGCCATTTTGTGATTATTTTCCAGTATAAAGAAATATTCCAAGTACCAAATGTGGGGACTGAAAGGGAAAGAAAAACCGAGAAAGCACTAGAACAAAAGAAATGAGAGGGCTGTCACTCACCCAAGCTTTCAGATACATAAACGAATTTCAAAATGATATAAACTCAGTGTCTGTCCTGGCTCCATAAAACAGCCTGGGTTGGGAGCATAAGTTTTACTACCCAGCTTTCAGACATGGGTAACTATTGCAAAAGAGTGCAAAAAAAAAAAGGTTACCTGGCAAACATCTGTCCTCCTGGGGAATAACACCCCCAAACATGCCTGATCCCTGTGTGCATCATACAATGCAGGACAACTGCAGAATCAGTCCATTTCCAAAAGGCTGAAGCAATGAAACTCACTGTCTAGTTGTCATATCTTCACAAATCTCATATCTATAGTATTTCTGGTCTGTTTTTACCATGGTGTTACGCTTTGCTTCTCCTGTGAAGGCTGCCTTGTACATGCTCTTACCACCCTCTTACCACATGTTTATGCAAAGAGAGACAAAGGACATTTCCGCACGATTGCATAATCTCATCCATATTTATAGCGGTATGAACTTTGATGCAAGTCTTTCTCTATCCCTATCCTTTTCGCAATACAAAGATCCTGTATGGAAGAGTCCCAAGGAAAATCTGAAAATTTGTTATAGTGACTCACATTTATTATGCCCCATCCAGACTTTTCTTATATAAGGCTGAGTCACTCATTAGCTGAACCTTTGCAAAGAAAGAAGAAAATAAGGGTGTTTTTTTCAACAAACATTCAGATCTCAGTTTTTTCTCTGTTACAGCAACATGGTTTACGGCTTCAGAACTTTGGTTTAATTCTCTGTGACTTCCTTATTTTTTTAATATTTCTTTTATACAGCAGCATCCTCATGCCACTGAACTGATTTGGGTTTTGGGCTGCCAGGCAACACAGTTTCAGATGAAATCAGTTCTCTTGGAACATATTCTTCCATTTCACATGCTCTGGGTATTTTGTATTTATTTTCCAAAGCCCCAACAACACATATGTCACTGAGATGTATTTGTCTCCCTGTGCGTGCAAGTTCTGCTGTTTGAGAAGTTACTGGTAGTTTAGACCTCCAACTTGCATTGCCTTATATACAGCCATCACCCCACCAGCCGCCTAGCCTGCCTGCTTCGGAGAAAGGGAGCAGATGTGTGCAGATGTGAACCTGGACAAGCCTCCTGGGGGCTGTGAGTCCTGCAACACTCCTCCCCAAATCTTTCCTGCCGGTCTCTGTGAATCCACACACGTGAAACAAAATGCTAGGGCACCTCTGTTTCTAATCAAACCTTATTGTGGTCAATCACTTTGTGTGGAAGTAGATTAAATTGTCATCCTCACACTACTCTTAATTATGGCTTTTTTTATCTTTTAGTTTCAAAGCACTCATGTTTTCACAGGAGAAAAGAAAATTGTTGTCCACATTATAGTTTCCTAGGCTTCACTGGCAAATCTCAACTACGATTTTGGTGAGTACTGTCTAGATGATAAAAACTAAAACGGATTTACTAGAACAGAATTTAGGAACCCATATGACTTCAGCTACCCATGGAAAGATGATCTAGAAAAATAACCTGCCTTAGCCTTTTATAATTAAATAGTAAAAAACAATGCAGTGCTTTTGTTCAGCAGGAAAACAAAGTGAGCACTTAAAGATGTGCTGGTTAGTGACTGGCAATTAAATTATAAGTGGTGAAGTGTAATTTATATCTCGCAAGGATTTGATGCTTGTGCTTGTACATATACTGCTCAACAGACCGCGGTATAACCCCTTGCAAGCTTTTGTGTGTGGCAGCTGCCAACGAGCTTCATGTTCATTAGGAGGGGAAGGTCTCTGGGGTTGGGCCGGCAGCTCAAGCCCCACGTTTAGTTCAAACCTTGCCCTGCAGCTGACTCCCACACCTCTGAGATTTCTGTCTATCATATCATATTCATCTTTTCCCCAGATGAGAAGCTGTCCCAAAGTGGCTAATCACTGTCACATCTGCTCTCAGTCAAGAGCCAGTCAGGGATTACACGCATCTAACTCATTTAGACAATTGTATCAAGTATCTCTTTTGATAGATGGACACTAAATATTTGGCTCCAAACAGGGAGATGCTTCAGGCAGAAACACTCACAGTGAGGCCACAACTTCAGATACTTTCAGCCAGGATGTGCCAGCGGTCCCCTCCTCAGCCCAGCAGCCACCTCTCGTTCCTGCCTCTCACCTGCCCCTTTGCTGGTGTTGCCCCAAGTATTCCTGCAGCCTCACAGTCCACACAGCAGAAGTGATCCAGTGGAAGATAACCTGACAACAACAAAAAATAAAGGTCTCAGCACAGATGCGTTGTCTAACTGCCACCACTGCAGCACCCCACCTGCACGTCCAAGGCCACCATGGAGGAGGTGGCAGGGCAGGGCTCAGTGGGCAGGGGCAAGAAGGTGGTAGGATTGCTCCTTGTGGTGAAAGCTAATGCCAGGGGAAATTGTTGGAGAGCCGGGGCCACAGCTGGGGAAGGCAGGCAAAGCCCCCAGCGAGGGGGGAGTCAGGAGGGCACCATCAAGGTGAATTCTTGAAGCTCCAAGCATGTGCACTTTTTTTTCCATTTAAGTCTCACATGAACTTTTTCCTGTTGTGCATGCTATAAATAAATACTTCTGCTTGTGTTTTACCTTAGTCTTCCTGAAATAACAGTGATTTCACCGTGGCTTGCAGACATTTTTTGTCCTAAGGGTGTAGTGAAGTGTAGTGCAACCTCTAGATCACCACCTAGAAGCACCCGAGCCCTGCAGGCTGTTTTCCAGAGTATCCAAAGGGTACAGGAAATGTGCCCCAAAGAAGATGCATGAGATGGTTTGAGAGATGGTATTGTGGGTCAGAAGGAGAAGAAATATGTGCAGTGCCTGTCTGAACCCTGAGTATCCCAGATAATGTGACATGTCAATGCCGCCTCACACAGAGGCAAGCTGCAGCAGGAGGGATTTCAGCCTCTTAGTGTCAACACATTGAGTTGAGCTGAGAGCAGATACAATACACCAAGCGTTTACTTTGAAAATGAAATTTAAACTGCCCACAGCCAGTTTTGCACTTGCTTTTCTGTTGACATAAGAGGGTCAATATTTGCTATTCTCTGGCTCCTATAGGTTTGCCACAAATACATATTTGCATGAAGCTCAGCACTACCAAGGTTTCTTGACAGTAAGCCAGAAGAGAAAAAAAGGTACTTAGAGGTTTTATAAATGAGTGGGAAACCTCTCCCAAAGCTATTAATTCTTGTGGACAATTGTTTTGAGGTACTTGCCTTACTTAAGTGATCTGTAAATATGGCTTCTGAGAAAAAAAAAAATGCTCTATTTTAGCTCTAGGTCAGCCTGAGCTACACCATAGCTCAAGAGTCAAAACAAACTTCTGAAAAGATCCCCGTGAATACAATTCTGTCAAGCACTGTTGGTGCTGCAAGCCAGGGTCAGCTGAAGAAATGTGGATTGCATCTGCCTCATTGAATCCTGGTATTATCATTATTACTTCACAGCTCATTTTTCCTTCCCAGTGGGAGGCTCTCCAAGCGCAGGAATTTGCCGAGCTCCTGGTCACGCGCCATGCACACGGACACAGCTGGCGTTTGTCACGGCTTGTTGGAGCGACATTGCAGCCGCCGTGTTGCTGGTCCCTGCTGCTGCACGGGAAGCCCCAGGCCTCGCAGGTGGGCACGGCAAAGCACACCTGGAATATTGCATGTTACCACGTTGCTCATTTTCCCCCTTCCCCAAAACCCATTACCTGTGTCTTGCATCTTTTCTCCTGCCCACCCGCTTTGGTGAGACATGCCTGCTTGAGATAATGCTCTCCGCAGCACGGGCCGGCAGTCCGCTCTCCCCTCCTGCTGCCCATCTCCCACCGGCACAGCTCTGTACCCCTGGCTGGGCTTTTCCACCTGTTCCCACATCTGCAGTGGCAAACACCAGTGCTGCGACTGGAGCCAGTGCTGGTGGTGGGGGCTGGCACCAAAGGCAGTGAAATACTGTAAAATGCAATTTTGACAAGCAGCAAGATCTGTTCAGCGTGTCCTACAGAGGCGCTGCCCACGGCTACCGGCACTTGTGCAGGTTTATAGAAAGGGAAAACGGGAAGCCCCAGTCAGCTCTGCCTCCTGGCTTAGTGGGCAAAGTTTGTGTGATGTTAATGTGTAAATGAGCAGTCCAGCTTCTGGAAAGCTTCACCAGCAGCTTGCTTAGTCCATTTTTGTGTTTCTGAAACACATGGTTTTTAAAGGTCATATTATGGCAGGCTCTTGGTGTTTGCAGCACATCTAATTCCACAAGGGTGGCATTTGGCTTGGCTGTGGCTGCCCATTACGAAGTTCGCTAGCTCTTTTATTTTCTCCTGGAAATACTAATGAGCTAATGGCTCACCTTTGGATTTCTGGTGCTTTTGCGTTAGCATACTTTGGAAGGAACTACACAGCACCCAAACAGTGTTAGAGACCTAAAGTAGTCATGGAAGAGATTACACACTCAAAATCAACTTATTTGTTCTTCCCCTCCCTAAGAACTTCTTCAGTGACCCCTTAAAACAAGGCAACACCTCCTACTAACTTGCAACATGTTGAGTTTCCTTTTTAGGCATCCAGTATTGGGGAAAAACCACTCAAAACTACCATGTCCTGTTGCCCACACTTCACTCTTCATCTCAACAGAAGAGTGAAGTGTGGGGAAAGGCAATGATTATCAATATAGCCAAGTTTATACAAGGACTAAGATCTACTAACTGGCATGAAAGTAAAACCTGACTCCGAAGAGTGACTATTCACAACTTTTCATTTGCATATGTTAAATGGGAAATGAAAAAAACAGATGGGGGAGAGAAGAGGGTCTCCTCTTTTCCCCTGATTGTGCCCCTCATTGAAACATAATTGTTGAGGTTGCTTGAAGACATTTGCATCCTCTTCAAACTCTTTCTTTCCCACAGCTGCTCACAGGCTGTGGTATTGGTGTGAAAGAGGAGAGACCAGCCCGATCAACACATGAACAGATGCCTTGGGTTTCTTCCTGTTGGCAGTTCTTGTACGGCTTCTGCTTTTTTAGTTTATATTCTGGTTTTACCTCAAAAATCTTGGATATACACAACACACAGGACAGCTCTTTTCCTCACCTTCCTCTAGCTAGGCAATATTTTTACCACCTACACTATCTTTACCAATGCTTAAGTTTTTTTTCACCCTGCCCTCTTTTTCTTTCAGTTGGGGCATGTTAAAGCCCACAGACCCTCACAGGCCAGGATTAGGTCCCACCACCCACCCCATCAGCTAGAAGAAGGACATCACCCTGTGGCCACTTCCACTTTCCCCTCTGCATCCAGCTCCCGTGGGCTACACAAACTTCACAAAGATTCTCAGTGGAAGACTGTTGGTGTCCAAAAGTACACTGAAAAGACAACTAATGGGATTTTCAAATATTCTCAATAGGTCTATTTCCAAAATCACGTTCCTTTAGAAAATTGCACTGCTGCCACCTGCACTACTTCTTTAAAAGCTTTCCACTTAGGAGCCCAAGCTCAGTGTAAGGCATGCTGCGATTTCCCCCTTTTTTGCCAGCCCTGCCACTGGATCTCACATGCTGCTGGAACAAGAAGAGACATTTCCAGCCCCTTTCCCTGGCACAAAACTTACCCTGTGCTTTAATCGGTGTGCCATATGTTAATTCTAACCCGATCTGCTTACATCCTTACAGCTTACCCAAACCACGCACAGCATTTGGTAGCATCCCAGAGCAGGGCAAGCACCTTATCCCTGGACAGGCTGTGTGCAAAACAATTATTATATGAATAACCTTGCAGTGTGGTGTGGTTTGTGTCAGCGTGGGCAGGGCAAAGGCAAACCCCTGCATACAAGTCGTGGATCAGCCCAAGGAAGAATTCCTGCAGGATTTTTGGTTCCATGGCTCCAGACAAGCCTGAGAAAGCTCTGCCTTCTTCTCAGGCGAGCTTTAGCATCACTGATAGGTACAATGCTCTTGTTGCAAAGGTGTTTCCCACAGGCTCCACTTGCCCCGGGGCACCTGGCAGCACCCTGGAGGCAGCACCAAGCTGGGAATGACAGCATGATCAGCTGCCTTGCAAGGGTGGCTGCCCGCTCCCACCCCTCATCAATGCATTTGCAGCAGCTCCGTCAGCTCTCGCTTTAGAGGTGCCCCTGCCAAACAGAAAAGCACAACTCTTTCCATGCCAGGGCAGCTTCCACGCTCCCGTTACCGACAGCTGCTGCCACCGGTGAGTCAGTCAAGCCTGCAGCTCCGAGGTCAGCCAGGGGGAAACTATCATAGATACGGTGAAGACTGGGCTGTTTTTACCCGGACAGGCATTAACAGAGCACCCAACACCAAAACATACCTTTGGGATAGAAGAGAAGGAGAGGCCTTGCAGTCTGGCTGGATTCGCACACAGTGACGCAGAGCTGTAGGAGACCCTCGCTGCCACAGCAGGTACCGTGCTCCGTGACAAATCTGGCTGTGTGCATCCTCACTGCAGCCTAAGGTGTCCGGAACATCGGGGTTTGTCCTTTCTGAGCAAAAGAGGATCTAAGAAATGTTAATCAAGGTGTATCTCCAACCCATTAAGCAAGTGTACCTCTGCATGCATATCCCCTACCAGCAGGAAGAACATTTACTCTGAGGACTTAAAATTGCTTTTAGACTTTTAGCCTTTAGAGACTGCTGTGTTTATAGGTTTATTTTTTCATCACACACTTACGTTGCTTATTAGTCCCTTGCATTTTTTAACTATCTGTTGGAGAAAGCAGATGAAGTAAGGCTGCTGACTATTTGCACCCAGTAATCAATACCTAGCATGCCTGTGATATATGAACCCCCACTAATATTAACAGTTGTACGTTCTTGGGGTGTTTATCCACACTCTGAACTTAGACAAGTGAAATGGTGATAGGTTAAAGAGTTTCAGACTGAGGAACTTTAAAAAAACTCTACATCCATTCTGACATATTTATAAAATGTTTAACTTAGGAGCTTACAATTAACTTCAGATACACATTGTATGTCTCAGGAACAACTGGCCATCCCTCACACCCACCCCTGCCTTTGCCCATTTTATAACTTGTGACCAGAAAAGATGAAGTTATAACAAACCTTCTCCTAGAAAGGCAAAAAGCTAAACTGGTGGAATTTAACACAATACTCTCAGCTCTGACAGTCCTTTTGTAACACCAAAGCTGGAAAACAACGTTCTTGGCTCTCTGATGTTCAGAGATTTCTCCCTCTGCAAAAAGGGAGTAATAGTACTTACCTAGCCCACAGATATGTTGAGACAATTTGTCCACCACGTTTTGATGAAACAGAAGGAGGTCTTTGCCATCTCTTGGGTCTTTCCTTTCTCATCAGGTACAAGCCTAGAAGACAATAAAATGAAACACCATAAATCAGAGAAATCTGCATGGCATTGTCTCATTTGATGTTTACTGCAGAGAACATGTATTTTGAAGTTTTTAGTCATCAACTTTGCATGAGTAATGATCCATTTAGCTACTAAGGATCCCTATTGGTGGCAAATTGATGTATGTGGATCCATAAAACATGTTTTCCTTTGAATGTGTGATTGTTTTGCTTCCCACTCCTCAGAATACAAATGCTACTGTGCATTACTGCAGTGTGAATCAGTAAGGTTCTTCCAATCTTACAGGCACAGCCAAAACCAAAAAAAAAAAATTATTTTTTTTGTTTTACACGAGTTAAAGACATCTTAAAACAAACTTCTTTGTCACAGAGGGCTGGATTCTGATCTTAGGAAAAGCATGAAGTAGGAGTAGTTCCATACAAGAGAAGGAAATTATTCTCTGCAGCCCCTAGAAGAAGTGAGGATTTTGGTCCTCTGAAGAAATTAAATATGTATGAACCTACCTCGGCATCTGCCTCTTCCCCGCATCCCACCAACAGCCCAGTCACCACTGGCTCCCAACTTATGTTTTTCCAAATCAACAGCTGCCTCTCAGCTACCACCTCTTCTCTGGCATCTTTTCACCTCAATTTCTCTGGCCACACACACACTCCGAATTAGAGAGACCTTCACTTGCTGTTAGATAACTACAGCACCTCTCTCCTCCAAAGGAAAGCTAGACAGCATAATTGGTATATTTGCCTCTGTCCCCAAATTAATATTGAAAACATCTTTCAAGTAACCTCATGCTATACAACCTAAAGAAACCCCTCCCAAGCAATGTTAAGTTACTGTGTGTCTGACATGGATTTTACTTTTTTAAGTAGAAAGGCAAACCATGACAATGAACACGGTCAAGCAGAATTTTGGATTTCCTGGATGAACTGTTGCTAGCTTGTGTCAAAAGTTCAGTACTTACGTAAACAACAACAAAACCCAACAAAACCAAACCAGAACAAAAAAAAACAATCAAACAAAAAAAACAACCAAAACCCACCAAAATGTCCCCAAACCTCCTTTCAGTAATTTTCCTGTGAATGTTGGAGTGCTCACCCTGAAGATCAGAACAGTTCCTTGGGTAAGTTTGTAATTAGAAAGTTTTACAAGGTGCATTTAATTTACTTCAGAGACAAGAGCAACTCCACTGGAGCTCTTCTGGTCTGTCAGTTGCATAAACTCCTGCAATTAGATTTTTTTCTTTTTACTAGACAAGACATGTTATGAATCCACAGGAAAAGAGCAGTCCCAGCCCTAGTCAATATATTCATTTGATGCTTATGTAGCATGCCATTAATATTTTGAAATTATTGAATCTCAGATCTTTTTATGAACAAAAGACAAATGACATCTCTCCATCAGCATCAACATGAGACATCAAGCTTTTTAAATACTGTTATTCCCTCACCCTCTGTTTCTTAGAATATCTTAACAGTGACTGTATTGATGCATTTAAAATTACTAGGGAAAATCATTTCTTGCCTGTCACTTTGCCAAGTTTCACTGTGAAATGTGTTTTTATAACTCCATTATGAAACTCTGCAAGTTGGGAGCAGAGAGCAAAACTAAATTGGGAGGGATACTGAGCTGCAGCCACAGTCCAGCAGAGCAGTTCACTGTGGTTACATTTCATCTGATTCTGCTCATTTTGGGGTCTAGACAAATGTATTAACTGAAAGATGAGGCAAAAAGCAATAAGGAAGCTTTCTGGGGAGACCAGAACATCCATGCGTGCCTGCCCGTGCTTCGCAGCTGCCTGCAAGCTGAGGCGAGTATTTGAAGAACAGCGGTTGTAATTTTGTGATAGTGCTCCATGGCGCAGCTGTTTTCTTTTACATTAAATTCAATCCCAAGAAAGATGTTGAAGAGTCAGAAACTACGATAACTAAGTGTTAAGTCCTGCTTGTGGTTTTAAGAATGTCACTGTCACTTGCTTTTTCAGGAAGGCTTACACACAGTAGCCAAAAGCAAACCGTTTCACTATGAAAAACATCTAAGCCACCGTTTGCCTAAACTATTATTTTTAACTTCAAACTCCCAAAACAGTTTGTTGTCTTAGAATGTGATTGATGTGTTACAATGAGATGCACAAGCATTATGAAAGCAATTATGAAAAATTTACTGTTTCTTGCTATATACCATTGCTTCGTTATTTCTAGCTGTTGAACTTGGACCGTCTTGGTGGAGTGAACAGATTTTCCAACAGGTAATTGACTTCAAGAGAAGGTCTGGAATAATTCTAGCTGGCTGTTACATTGGGAATGAGTCTCCTTCCATTAATTAATCACTTTGGGGAGAATTTTTCTTTCTGAATAAACTCATTACTTTTAAACATATGACATTTAGCTGCATAAATAAGCTCTGGAACTGTGATTTAAAATGTGTGCTAACTGCAGGCATGGCATGCCATGGATAGCAGAGCCTCCTCTGCATTTTCTGGACTGACTTTATCTTCTCATTACAAAGAAATGGGGGCAGGGAAATGGACTGACTTGTGATTTCACCCACGTATTACCAGGATTTATTTACTTGCATGACTGTTGCATTTAAAGACACACACAAGGAGACATCAGCTGCGTACCCAGAAAGAACCAAAGCGTACCCAAATGAAAAAGAAATATACCCAAAGAGGACAAAACCCAATCAAAGCCAAAAAAGGTGCAACAAATCAGTCTTTCTAACACAGATATGTTCCCTCTGGTTCAACTGGACCAATTCAGTGAATGTTATTCAAAACTTTTTTTCATTTTAAAAGCTGGTTTTCACAGTATGAGGCTTGGACAGATATTCTCTTCCAAATCTGGTTGTAACATCTGAGGTTACTACTACCCACATTGCTAACAAGAGGTTACAATCTTCCAGCTAATTTTATCCCAAGTGGATTGAGTTTTATCATCAACATAGATGGGTGGAAGTCTGCCTCCAATGGAGAAGCTGATTTTTTAAAAAATCATCCCACTACTACAACAGAGTGTCTGGTAACACTTTCTGGCTGCAAATCTAAAAAAAAACCAACAACCAAAGAAAACAATATTTTCATAAAATCAACTACTAAAATGTGCAACTCATTCCTGTGCCTGACTAAGGGAATGGGGTTAGTCCTAGTGCTCATTGCCACAAAAATGTTGTGGTGGCAGGAATTTCATGTTGAGTTCCAGAGATTAAATACATTGATGGACAGTAGATCCATTGTTTGCTGGACCATGCTGATGCAGATGCTAGAGGTTAGAGCATCTGACTGCTGAAAGGATGTATGTCGATACACCTTCTTTAAGCATTCACTACTAGCCACAGTCACCTATACGGGGCATTACCCTGACCTGAGCAGGGCTGGTTTTTTCGTGCTGGAGTTGCTTTGCATTATTTATTCAGAAGCACCAGTAAGTGAATACTGGCTTTGAAGTCAGTTTGGATCATTCGGCTTTTGCCTTTTCTCTCTCCCTCTCTCTCTGCTCTTTTCTAGTCTTCTTGCAAAGGAGGACTTCATACCCAAACAGTTCCCCAACACCTGTCCAGGCTGAATTCTGGCGCTCTGAACTCCAGGCAACTCTGCTCCAAAAACCAGTCCCTGCCACTTGTACCGAAGAAGAAACACCATCAGTCACAGCACTATTAGTACTTCATCAGAAGTCACGCAAGTACTTTCCGTGCCTGGTATGCTAGCCCACAACAGACAGTAGTGCACGTGGTTGGCAAAGCATCCAGACCCTTCACGGACTAGCAGATAGGCAAAGCACTTGACCCACTGGCTGCAAGTCAGCATGAAGCCATAAAAAGAAAAAGTGTCTGCTTCCTCAGGTATTAACATGATGCTCTAGAGAGTACAATTACAACAAACATTAACATAATTATGTTTTTTTAAGGGGTCCCATTTTAAAGTATCAATTTTCTAGTAACACCTCTTCAACATCTCTCCTACATCCAGCTACACACAAGGTATTAAACTGGGCCCAAGCCAGTATCAACAGCAGAGCCGTCCCATCCCGCCTGGCAGTCCCAGCAGTTTGCTCCATCAGTTCCCACAAGCCTATTGAGCAGCACATATAGGAAGAGAACTGCAGCTGTAGCTCTGGCTGCACTTCACTCAGAAAGTATGCGTTCACCATTCCAAAACATCCAGCGCTTTATTGAAGTACTAACTAAAAAACAGGGAAGAAAGAGAAAGAACCCAAAACTCATTAAATTCATTTAAACTTTTTTCAGTCACTGGGGAAGCTCCAGTCTGCTCAATGACTACAAAGGCAATGCATCCAACAGCCTTGCCAAGCAATTTGAATGTGTCTGCACAAGACAAAGATTCAAACCTTTCCTACTTGAGCTATCAATCAAAGTGAAGCTAAAATTACAGCTTAACAAGCAGGTATACATGTTTTAGTTCGCAAATGAGGCAAGCGGGGCACATTATTTTTAGTTGCAGTGATGAGGAAAAGAATGAAAAATAGAAGGAGGAAGGAAGGAAAAATTGTGTGTCTCAGTTTGGCTCAGGCTAACATAAGTTTTAGCTAACATTGGCAGCATTTGGATACGATATGTCTCCTAACAGCATTCAAGGAGTCTCTTGGACTGAACTATTGCCGTGCATGTAATTATATCATAATTTGTTGGGTTGGTTGTTTTTTTTTTTTTAATGAGCTAGAAAAGAGTGATTGAACTCACCCCAAACTTGCAAATTAATTGTGAACTGTTTTATTAGGTGAGCCCAGAGGGCCAGGAGGATTGTAAAACACTGCTTTCTCAAGCAGATGCTCACCAGAATCCAACATACATCAACATGCATTTTCTCCATGACTCCAAATGCCTTTCAGATGAACCCACAGAGAACTTTCAAATTTTTTATGACAAAATCTGGATCAACGAGCTGATTTTTTTCTCTCTCAAATTATGGAAACAATCTGCTCAAACACAGCCATCATTCATCTTCCCTAATAGCACACAATAAGGTGCCAGTTGCAGGACTGCTAATTGACTCTTTAGTCTGAGCCCTCGGACCTGAAGTCAGCCAGGTTTCCATTCTCTACAGCTTCCTGTAACACTGGATGTGGAGGAAGAGATCTAATTTCTCTTGCAAGTACACTGAACTCATTACTGAACATACTAATGAAAGTGACAAATACATTGCTACCTACCAAGAAGCCTTAACTCCAGCAGGGTTATGGTTGATGTTGTATGTTTTTTCCTAAAGGCTGTTCGGTAAAAGCACTCACCCGTACAGCTTTAACTCTGCCCTTAACATATGTACACTGGCACAAACAGAGTCACAATATAGCTAGGAACAAACAAGTTCCTCCCAGCACTTCTTGAAATGTAGACAACCACGACTGTATATGCCAGAACTCTGTCCTGACCTCATCTTTTGGCACATTTTGTTCCAAAATCCTGATTCTTTGCCCTGGCTAAGGCATATCCGTCCATGGCAGCACTGAATTCCGGTCACAGAAGCTTAATGTTTTTGCTAGAATTTGATTTAAAGTAGAGTTGTCTTGATAATCTGCTTATCATAAATAATGCAAGGCTGCCTCCCTAAAAAGATGTGGCAAAACCCTTTTGGCCAAAGACAAAAGGTCACCTGTGAAATGCAAGCTGTTCTTTTATCATAAACCAATTTCTTTTTGGCTAATGTGTGGTGGGAAAGGAAGAAAAAGACTCAAGGGTGCTGCTCAACCCATTTTCAGAATAATCAGCCAAACAAAAATGGGAAGCAAAGGCTAGCCTGTCTCATGCTATCAGAATTTTCTGAATGCTATACGCACTGGTCTGATGAATGGGGAGGGGGGGGCATCTCTTTTCCTTTTCATAATTCTTTCCCCAAAAGGAATAATTCCCCTAAGGAATTATTTCATCATAAATTGCAGCTAGTAAGTCACTGAAGAGGGAAAAGAAACCAGTCAGTAGTGAAGAATCAACTTTCTGGCCCCAGCAGGGAACCGAAACAAGAAGCTTTTTTCCCTTACTGTTCAGCCCATCCTGGGCTGTGACTCATTAGTGCCTTCATGCCTCATCGGGATGTTTTGGTCAGTCTTTTAAGAACAGTCTGATCCCTTTTTCTGTTGCTTTCAGGGCACACACTGTGTTTTCTTGCTGCACCTAGCACTCTTCTAAATGCTGGAGGTGCTTCAGGTTCAAGACTGCGGTTGGGGGTGGGGTGGGGAAATGGTCACTGAGCCAAGATGCACAGCTCTGGTGAGCTTTTGTTCCCCACGAGATACTCAAAATTTTCGTTCAAGCAGAAGTTTGGATTTCTAAGCAGCTGCCATCCCATGGGTGTAAGCGGATTCAGGAGGGTCCTGCTGAAGAGGGTCTGGAGTAGGCATGGGATGGGACCTGGGCACAGAAAACGGCCCCGGATCGCGTCTGCAGAGCAGAAACATGGTGGCCTGCATCGCTGGTGTGACGAGAGGTGCTTTCGCTGAAGTGCAGTGTGTGCAGAAGAGTCTGGAGGTGGGATAAGACCATTGTGCTCACCGACTTTGAAGGGCTTTTGATGGGTCTTCAGCTCAGGTGTTGAGAGATTTCAGCAACAACTGGCAAGTCTCCTGGAAAAACCAAACTTGTCCGATGGGTGTTAATATAAACAGGTCCTCTCCCCAGCGAAAGCAACCCAGCAAGCAAACAGCATGGGCAAAATAGGAAAGTCTGAGAATGAAGACAGATGTGGGAGTTGCTGAGGAATGGAAAAGTGACAGCTGAGCACTGAGTAAACCGCCTGAATAAAGTCAAAGGTCTCCATTATGCAGCTCCTTACCCCCAGTTGACCCAAGCATCGTATTTAAAGTGTTTCATTATCTTCTGAAACCTGGTGAGTTCACAGCCTGGATGACAACTTTGACAGGGAATCTCACAGCTTCGTGGCCCTTTTGTCCTGTGTTGCCTTTCCCCGTGCGGGAACAAAGCAAGTGTAAACAGGATCTGTGTATGGAGAAGGATAAAGAGGAGAAAGTGAGATGCAGACTTTCAACAGGTTGGGAAGAAGCAAAAAATATGATGGTCAGAGAAAAGAAAGGTTTGACACGGGAGAAAAAAGAAGGCAGAAGAAAGGCAGGCTCTTGGACACAAGAAGGGTACTCCGAGGCATGACCTTGCAAGACATGGGGGCTTGACAGCTGAGCACCATGCTGGTGAAGATGTGTTGGGAGGTGGATCAACCCAGGACACAGCAGTGCCAGGGAGGAGCATTCCCCTGAACAGTCCTGTGATGATTCAAAGACCAGTGCAGAGGCTGCCTCGGGATTTTCTGGCTGAATTGAGTCCTTATGGTTGCAGGGGAATTCTGTTGCTAAGCTTCTCCAGCTGCAAACCTTAACAGAAATTGTTGTGTTCATCTCCTCTACCACATTTATCAGCCTGGACAAGCAATGCCATGCTATGCTCCACTAGGTCTTCCCCCTTAACAAAGAGCATCACCAATGCCAGCTGCAACAAACACAAGAAAGAAAATCTGGGCAGCTGCTATTTCCACTGCAACCACGCTCATTTGTGCCCACTAAAAATGTTACTTCTGATACCACAAGAGCAGTTTACTCAAACTCATCGCAGTTGGAAATAGATCTGTCCCTCAGGAAACAAAACTACTGCAAAAGAGGGGGGGGGGGTTGCCTCTGCCCTAGCTGGATTATTGCTGTTGGGTGTTTTCAGGCACTCCAGAATAAGCACTGTTGTAACCAATTTCTTTCATCTCATGGAGCCTGGTACCCAGTGTTTCTTGCTCTCATTCCTTTCACCAGGCTGTAACCACTTGGTTTGAATCGACCCTGATGGCTCTGTCCAGCCTGATTTATTTTTTTTTAGTATTTTCAGCAAAATAGTTGGTCTGTTTCCAAAGCAGAAGCTGTTCTTTGCAATTTTATGCTTATAAGAACCTTGCACAAGCAACTCTGAACCACATGGTCTGGAGCAAGGACCTGATGTTTGTCACTGGCATGGCCTCTGCCTCTAAAGAGTAAAAATTCATATAAAAATATCCGGTGATGATGAGTCTTTGGGGGGAAGAAAAAGAGACTGCAAAACCAACCCCCTTCTTTAATAGTTCACACATACTCCATAGAAGCGTCTAGCACGCATTCACGTCCCAAAAATTCACCCATGTTTGGCATGTTCCTGCTTTTCCTGACCTCTGGTGGAAAACCACAGAGGACCTTGGGGGGCCTGCAACCCCAAAGCTAGGTAGAACAGGAGGAAAGAGAAAGGGAGAGATTTTGCTTATCGCTGCACTACACGCACACGTTGAGCTGAAAACAGGGATGAGTTGTTCAGACACAAGACCATCGGCTACAGAGGGGCACGTGTGTGCCCTGTGATCTGGACTCAGAGGGAATATCAGGAAGAAAACAAAAGAAATAATAATGACTTGTGGCACTTCAGGCCTTTCAGACTTGGTACAAACATTAACTCACGAGATTAACTTGAAGGCAAATTCCAGACAATGACAGTGTAGGTAAAGAAATGAGCGCAGAGGAACATTTAGCCAGAAAAGGAGAAAGGGATTTGTTCTGCAGAGAGACTCTGCTGGCCATCAAGGGTCAGCCCGCTCTGGCGCACACCTTCAGACAGTTCCTCTGGGAATGTGCCGAGGCTGAGCACAGAAGTGGGAGGTTACAGGGGCCATAGGTCAGGCTCCTTTGCCAGCCACTGGAAGAAGTAGGTTTCACATTTTGCTTTTAGAGTAAGCAAAAAGTCCCGGACAAGGAGGTTTGAAGAACTTTTGAACTGCCATACTAGCATAGATAAATGACCCATTTGGTCTGCTATCCTGGGACTGTCTATACTGAACTCTTAACTCTGTGTTAAGGGAATCTGACATCATTAATTCTGGATTAACTTGGAGTTTTTTCCCTCCACAGCTGCAGAAGGAAAATTCTGACCTTGGTGTGCTGATGGAGTGGAAAGCATCGCCACCATCGACTCGCTGTCACCAGTGGGCTCCTGTGCAACTCTGGTGTTTCTTCCCACAGTACATCTCTCTTTCTCTGACCTTTCTCCCCTTTCCCTGACCTACAGGCCATCAGCGGAGTGTGACTAACTGGTTTGCACACCACATTGTCAAGAGAGGCACGTGCAAGTCAGCAGAAGGGAAGAGCAGCATCGATGGGCTGAAAATCTCAACACAAACAGGAAGGACAGGTTCATCTGTGAAAAGCAGCGTCTGGAGCTGAACTCAGTAAACATTTCTACTTTGGTTTACTTTCGCTTCTTCTATGGTTTCAGAGGTAAACATCCACTTTTTTGCTGAGACATCTGCAAAAAATGCTTTGATTCCATGCCCATTTTACAACGGCTATGAAAGAAGGTGGAGTGACAGAGAACAGTCTGGTAGGAACTATACTATAGATTTATATGCAGCATAATATATAGAGCTGTGTAATAACTGATTTCTCAGCTTGACAACTGTCCTGGAAAAACAGAATGAGGGAAAGATTTATTTCAGGTTGGCCTAAACTTATTTTCAGGTTTTCCTGCCAAAAAAAAAAAGAAAAAAAAAATCCAAAAAACATAAGAATTTCAGTCCAGAATAGAAGCCTGGAGCTGACTTTCAAACTGCAGCTGCTGAGCAGAGCTGCACTACTACTACTACTGGCACTGCCAGGTTTTGGCTTCCTGCCTAACGGTCACAAGAAAGAATTTATATGGAAACACATAGCTAATACAAGTCATATTTTATCCATTTGATCAGCAATTAAATCTTGGCTTCTCAAGAACTGACAACTAATTCATGCTCTGTCCCAACAAACTCTGTGTTATTGAAAACATTTTGAAAGCATTCTAGGCTAACAATACCAATAATGTCACCGGCATGGTTTCTGTCATGCCAAGAGTTACATTAAAAAGAAACCTGTGCCTAACTGGGAACAAGAAACATATGTAGGTGATTTAGACACACACAATTTGGTGGGGGGAGGTTTGCTTTGTTTTTTGATGTCTTCAGTTATGAATCTGCATGAGATAAGTGCAAGTATCAAAATCATCATAATGAAATGTTTCACTTCCTAGCTGGTTTGGGCAACAACTGTGACAACAAGATGCTGCCACATCCAATGTGAAGAAACCAAATGGTAAGCAGTGACTGCACTGCTTGTCAGGCTGCAGCCTTCTCCTCTGAAACCAAATATCAGTAGAGACAAGTGAGAATGGCTTGGCTGTTATGATCACGTGTATAAAAGAACTGAACACTAAAATGAGAGGTGATTTTGCTCTACTAATTGCAGTCACTTGTCCTTCTACTAGGTTTTTCACTTGAAGATCAAAACCTTATTAAACACTTGAGACTGTGTGGACATTTGAACTTTATGATTCCGTTCACGCGACATCAAACCATTGTTCTGAACCCTTTGTATAAATGTATCTTGCAAAAATGTAATTTCGTTTTTTCTGCTACCTACAAAGCTGTTCTGTTGAAAATGCTTAGTCAGCGCCATAAAATTCAAATCAAACCAAAATCTACCTGGCCTTTGCCCAGGGTTGCAACAGATGCCACATTGGACACTGGAGCCGTATCCCATATCACCGGCGGGTGGTCTCGTGTCTTGTTTTCGAAATCAAGAGTTATCCATTTACAGGAACTCTTGATTCTGCTCTGTTGCCAAATATTGATTAAACCTAAAGCAATCCTTTCTGACTCAAGGTAAGTTTGTTCGAAACGTTTCAACAAACTACCTTGGTTGTTTGCTTTGAAGGCTTCTTTGATCTTATCAAAGGCCTGTCTGTACTTTGTCCCATTGAAATACAATCCCGCTGACGGCCCTACTACTCGTGGTCGTCCTCCCGACTGGTCGGCAGTTTATTACTCGCACCTCGGGAAGCCCTTAAAACTGCCTCACAGGCTATGCGCAGTTTAAGATTACTCGCACCTCCATTCGGAGCACAGCCAAGGTATCTTTACGTTCCTTTCTAGCTGTTACTGTATGTTGTACCTTGTAGACTTTTTAATTGTAACTGTACTTTTGATTCTCTCTATATGGATCCTGTAATTGCCTCTGCCTTAGCATCGATTGAAACTTTACCTGATAATTTCTTTCCAAAAATAAATGATTTGATTTTACATGCGGAAACTGTGTTACAACCTTTTGATGCTGAAGGTAGAAGGAACACTCACATTTTGTGGGCACAGAATTATTTAGAATTGATTAAGGACTTTCTAGCTACAACTAATGCAGCCAGGAAAGTAGCTGTAGTGACGAGACAATTGGATGCTTCTGTGATTGCTCCACCTGAAAATTTAGCTGATTGGTATGACTTACAACAAGACTATGATGATTTGTTTGATAAGATCTTAGAGGGAGCTAAGTCGATGTTAGGAGATTTGTCTATTCCATCTCAAATTAATATTGTAACATCTACCATTTATGCTGAACAACATACCTCAATAAAACGTGCTGTTAGATTTCTGTGATGGCATGTGAATGCTTTAACTTGGGGTGAAGGCATACTTGCTGAATACGTTGCTAAATTGAAAACTTGGTTGATTACCCCTAACGAATACAGGCGAAGGGATGCCCCAACCATTGAAGCAATCACTAGGAGCATTAGAGTGGCACCATCGTCTCACAAGCTGTCTCAGGGACCTAGAAGGGCTGCTAGAGATGGCAATAGAGGTAGACCAAAATATAGACACAAAGTGGTCAAAACCTCAACCAAAACTACATACGGAAAGTCCAAGTCTAAATCAAAAAGCCCCACTAAAAGAACTTCTACTCCGGCTCCAACAGGATCCCCCTCTTCTAGCAAATAGGGATCCTGGAGCACATTCTCTGGGTCCTTTACAAGGATTGTATAAGGTTTCAGGCTGCAACTTTAACCCTCATTGGAAAGTACCTGATATCACAGCCACTGACCCTGATTTTGAAAAATTAAAACAGGAAATCCCAAGTAGGATTTGGAAATATTTGACCCCGGCTAGATTTTGGCCCAAGGGCATTTCCTACTTTCCTAGACATGAAGGAGTTAAAGCAAAATACCCAGAGAACCAGGAAGTTCATGAACAAATAGTTGGTAAATATTTAAACCAACTCTATGAGGCAGGAATTCTGTATAGGAGAGAATCAAGACATAAGGTTACATTTAAAGGTACAATTCAACCTTGGGAAAGGAGATACCTTGCTGTACAACATGGGGGGAAAACCCGCCAAATCCACGTCAGACATTCGAGCAGATGCCCTACAAAACATCATAGGGAAATCCATACAAAGTTACAAGTATGGTCAAGACAATTGGGCTTCAGCGGCTTTTCCCGGAGGAGGAATGCTCCCGATGGGAGCAGGAATATTTTATCCAGACGAAGTACGCTGTATCCCATCACCACCTCCTCCTCAGGTAACTCCTCCCAAGAAAGATCCACCTCGTTTTATCCCGGATGGAAAAGACTACAGCCAATGGGGTGTTGCAGACAACAAAACATTGACCCCAAAGAAAGAAGTCACCATGCCCCCGATAAAAGAGCAAGCCTCAGTATCAGAGATTGCAGCAAGACAACTACTCAGCGAAGCCGAGGAAGGCGATCCACTGCTCCTGCAGGTGTCCCCAGGGCCAGAGGAGAAGAAACCAAGTTTCGAACTTGGAACAATACCTCCAAAGCCCAAAAAGATGGGATCACCCTGGAGCTACCTACTAACTGC
>JAVJGJ010000032.1:16941667-16994324 GCA_035590215.1 Microhierax caerulescens
GTACCGCAACCTCAGCGATAACCCCCGGCTGGGTTGGGGATGCTCAGTGAGGAGAATATGCTGGGAAAGGAAAACCGAAGGGAAAGCTCGCTCCCAAGTTCTGAGCTAGTCTGCTGAGAGCCAGAACTTACCGAGCCCACGCCTCAGAAAATAACTTGGGACAGCTGAACAGGCTATCCTAGCGCAGGGGGAGACTTGGGACGCAGGAGCTGGAATATCTGACACCCGACAAAAGCAGGTTAGGAGGTCAGAGTCACTTCTCTTAAGCGCAACCTTCCTCCCCAACCCACCACCCACCTCAGCCTGCTCCGAGTTTCGGGCAGTAACTTAATTTGCGCGTCCTGTGTTTCTGATCAGCTCTCACCTACTGTAAGCGCTGTGGTACGTTAGCACAGCACAGCCAGCTAAGCCTGGAATGCCTCCAGCCCACAGGCACCCAAGAAAATATAAGATTTCTTTGCTGTTCGTGCAGTTTGCTCAGCCTGTTTGACAAAAGTTATTGGTGCCTATTTTTTAAATGAAAAGAGTAGTGAGAAAATAACTTTGCAGCATATTGGGCTAGCAGATTGTTCAGACATTGTACAGTGACAATGAAGTCTTTAGGAACCTTTGATTGACATATATAAAGAATATGGCTGTCAAACTTTTGTGCAGCAATTTTATTTTGCATTGACAAGCTATTTCACTGGCCAGGGTTTTGCATGAAAGGAATAATTTCCATTGTTGCGGTGCTGCTATTTACAGAGCCCAGGCAGGGGACAGCAGCATCGCTGCAATATAAATATTAATATCCAAATTTCTTTGGAAATACATAATTCTGTATGTAACGTAAACGACACGCACGTCTTGATACAGGGAAAGAGGCATTGTTCTGCAGAGAGAAGGGGGCCTGGAGCTGCTGGGGGTTGTTGTTCATTCACTGATTCATTATGTGGCCTTTGAAAAGGCACTTAGTCATTCTGCAGTTTAATGTTTCTCTCCGCAGAGAGGAGAACAAAGCCCCAACACAAACTGCACTCACTGTTATCAGTCAGAGTGGCAGAGGTCACAGCGACGGCGCAGGGTCAAGGGGCTCCTCAGAGCAGCCCCTGTGTGCACAAAGCCCAGAGGCACGCTCGGGGTGGCCGTGCTCTGCTGAAACAGCTTCTCGCTCCCACCAAAGCAGCGGCAGGGTCAGCCTGGGCTAGCTAGTGCGGCAGCTGCTGCTTGCCCATTTCCTGCCTTTGGTTATGAGCAATGACTTGCCATGAAATCATTAGCCTTGGAGAAAAGAGGCAGAAAACAACCAACCAGGCAAAGCAGAACACAAAGGAGAAAAATAAAAACAATAAAAAACCCACCATACATATATATATATATATATATATATATATATATATATGTATGTATATATAAAAGCAAGGATGACTCTCACACTGCATTTGCTATGCAGTCAAGCCCACGAACGGGTTGTGTATCTGAAGGTAGGAAATATAAGACGTCTCATGCCCTGGGACAAGGTAAGCCCCTCTGAAATTGTCTTTAGAGGCTATTATTAGCCCCACACCAACACTGATGTACCCTGTGCCATAAACCACGTATTCATAAGAAGACTTATGCACAGATCTGCAGCTAATAAAGGTGCTGGGCCCATGCCCTGGTACCAGTATCGTTTGAGAAAGCTGCTGGGTAGCAAGTGAAGTTATGGAAAGGGCTTGCACGGCTCGACCTTGGAAAGGGCAGGATAATCCAGCTCGAGGTGCAGAGGTCAGCAGGCACACCATTTTTTAAGAGTGTAACAGGATTTGTTTGTTGAGTCATTCAGCTACTCATTTTCATTTTAAAATAGCAAGAAATCCTAGAGACAGGAACCTCACCTCTTCACCCAAAAGAATATTGCCTGTGACAAAGCCAACTTGGTAAGGGGTGCCAGAGCATTCCACAGCCAGTTTATGTACCAAAGCATTACGCATACCCAGGAAGGAGAACAGGAGCTTTATGTCACTGTGCCTCAGGTCCTAAAAACAGAGAAAGGAGCCAGGGCATAGAGCAGGGCAGAGCAGAGGGAAAGAGCCTCGTCCTCATTCACATCGCAGCCCTGTAAGGCTTTAACCCAAAAGATACAACTATATGGTGAAACATCCACGGGGGACACTCTTGTTTGGCACAGAGGGACTTCCAAGATGAGAAACGAATACCAAGGTGGCAATACAAATGACTTCATGCCAAACTCCAATACATACCTATAGATTCCACATATAGATCCAGCCTTAAGCCTGGGAGTGACAAAAGTGGGGAAGACGGAACCTGGGTGGTTTAGAGGGCAGACTTCAGCAGTTCAAGGTATCTGGAAGCAGCACTGATGCTTCTGGGTTGCCTCACTCACTATTTAGCGTGGTGGATGCATGAGCACAGGGACATTCCTCGCTGGCTTCAAGGTGACACTTCCTTAAAAGCAGTACTTGCTGGTTTGAGTTGGTGTGCCAGCCAGCAGTGCCACCACCCCTCCCTGCTGCCACAGTGCTCAGCCTTCCCCAGTGTCAGCCACAGAAAATGGCACGTTACTCAACTTCGCCAAGTTTTAGCACTGAGATTTTGATTCCAAACAGTTTGGCATCTGCTTTAGCTAAAACAGTTCAGCCATTTCCAGGAATATTATTAAGGGACAAATACACCATTTGGTACGTGTTAAATAAGTCCAGACAACCTTTTACATGAGGATCTCCAGCTTCAGAAGGGGAATTTTGAAATTTGGCAGAGGCAGCAATTGTGGTAGAAACGTGTCTATCCCTATTACAATCTAACCAACTTTGGCCAGATTACAGAACAAGGAAAAACTGCAGTTAAGGGCTCAGTAAAGGCTTTTGAGAATTGCAGTTACCTGCTGTTTCTGATGTGGGCAAATGTCCCTTATCTCCTACGGAGCGGCAGGAACACAGCTCGTGTTGAGCTGTGAAGGAGGAGGATGGACACAGACCTACTGCAGCCAAAGGCACAACTGAAAACCAAGGAGCTTGAAAGCGAGGACGAGACATGGCCTGGAGCCCTGGCAAGAGGAATGAATGGCAGAGAAGAGACCAAAAGAGATAGAGTTCCTTCAAAACAGCCCTTCCTTTGGGAGCTAGCAGGGGCAGGGGAAAAGAGAGGGAAGATGGAAAGGGATGGGGAATAGGGCTGGCTAGGGATGGAAAGCCAGGCTCTCAGAGGTGGAAGAGGAGGTGAGGCAAGTGAGAAAGCGGTTTGCTTTCTGCCAGCCAGCAGCAGCTTGTGCTCACCCATAGCCTTGGCCAGTTACACCTGCGCAGCCCCTCCATGGTTGGATGATGAAGGTATGGAGCCAAGGGTAAGCTGGATAGACCAGCATTTCCATATTTTTCCAAATGTGATTGAATTTCAATGTGAAACAAGCCCAAACTTCTGTGAAAACTTTTTAGCTGATGAGAGTGAAGGAAACACTAACCCTCGCTCCTCGTGAAGCAGCTGTGCTCACTCACCGGAGGGCCAGCAAGAGCAGCAGTTTCCAGCAGCGGCAGGAGGACACCGGACAGGCACTGCTGCTCCTTGGCTGGCTGGTCCCTTCAGTAGCCCCAGCAGGAGGCTGACAGACCACAGCCCCATCTGCCACACAGCCCGGGCTCGGCCTCGGTGCCACAAGTGTGCAGCAGGCAAGGAGGTGCTGCAGAAAATGCCCCAATAAACCCATGCAGCCCAATAAATGAGGGCAATTACAGCACATACAGGCACAGCTGGAAAAATGGGTGTTGAACAGAAACATCTCATTGCTGGCATCTCCTAATAATGAAGGACTGAAAGTGCCAGCTTGGTAAAACTCTCTAAGTGAGGTTTGTGTGCAGTACAGTGAGAGTTTCTAGAAGAAATACAAACGTGGCCCTCATTTTGCAAATGGTTTCGTAAACCCTTGCATTCAGGTGCCATCTCACTGGCTTTGCTGCAAAATCGAGGCCTTTCACTTTAAAAGCACAGACAAGAACATCTGTTCAAACTGATGTGTAAGTGTATTTGTCAATTATCCAGACAACTCTCCTTACACGGTGGAAACAGGGTTTGAGGGCTGGCAGATAAATGGTTTTGCATTTAAAAAGGGGAAATCGGTATTTGCATTGTGTCTGTGGCATGAATGGGACTGATGGTCTACGAGAAGGTGGGCTTGCAGGGCTCCCATTCATCCTTTACAAATAGGGGTTAAAAGGATTTACAGATTCACAATGAAAGCACTCACCCACTTGATAATGTCGCAGCATTTCAGTAATTCTTCAGTCTTGGCTCATGGAGAAAGGACAAAGCCAATCAACCTCCATCTGAATAAGCGTGTTAAGTGGAGTTTATCTAGACCATGCTGCTCCTTCATCACCGCCCCCGGGGAATTACGGTCCAGCACACCAGGCAAGGGTTCCAAGGCAAGCAGAAGGATCTGTGGAGGGAACACCCAAAGCAGGCATCGGACAAAACAAGCCCACCTTTCACAGAAGGGTGTCTTTTCCACCATCTTCAGCAGACTATGCAGTCCTTGCCTGTGGGACCTCAGAAGTTATTTTCCACATAAAGAGAGCTGGCATGTCAGCATCACCCTAGCCAGGGAATGGTTTCAGTTCATTAACCGCTGCTAGGAAAAGGATTATCGTTCCTTTTACCAAAAAGCTGAAGTGGCTACAAAGGAGGAATCAAAGGAAAAAATCATACCTCAACTCCTTTCTTCAGAACACATCCACCCTTCCCTTTCCTCACCCACAAAGCAGGAGAAACACCCGAACTTCAGTATCGATACACTTCAGAATATTGAAGTACTGGAAACGCCAGGCCTGGTGCAAGCACGGCGGGAGCGGAGGGGCTCGCTGCTCTCGCTCCTGGGGGAGAGGGCAGCCATCCCTCCTGCGAAGACCACCGCTCCATCCAGTCTGCAAAAGACATTCGACAAACATTTTTGCTTTGCCAGACTCAAGCGCCCAATTAATGATTCACCCTAAACAACCAAGCAGAAAATTAAGGCAAGGAATAAGAGGCCTCATTCTCCTTCCATTGGCTGTATAAAGGAGAAAGAGCTCGATGTGGGGCCAGTGCAAGAGGGAAACTTGGCAATCTGAAGTGCTGCTGAAACTGCCCAGGAGCATGAGCCAGGTATATGTATCACAACAGTAGGTATGGCCGGACCTAAGGAGTCAGCCCAGCAACACATGGACCTTGTGTTGTATTTTTCATTAGCAGAACCCACACCCTTTACACAGTCATGGCCACCCAATGGGGAAACTGAGGCATGGAAAGCTCATTGGGGGGACTTCCTAATGGGCAACTGAAGAGCCACAGGCACAGCTCAGATCTCCCCCAGTCCCAGGCTTGGAATGTCTGCAAAATCCTTCTTTCCTTTCATGTCTCTGAAAACTCTCTGCATGGTGAAAGCAGCAAGGGTAGCCATTTTATAGGGGATCTCAAGAAAATGACATACTTACTGTTTACGTGGGTTTGCCCATGAGACAACTTTGATACACCTTGTGAAACACATGCTTTTTTTCACAGAAATCTGAGGAGGAAAACCACATAACCAAGAAGAGTAAAATGTCTTTCTGTTTGGAGCAGGCAACTGTAGCAAGACTGGTTTAATGGGAAGAGGATTTGGTAGATATTTTTAAAAGTTGGCAGCAGTTTTTGATAGACAGAATTTAATGATATCATTAAATTAAACCAGCAAAGATCATACCAATGGTACAGGAGTCCTATGATTTCCATATGCAGTTTGGGAGACAGTGGCATGAGGTCAGGCCACTCCTGAGTGCAAGGTCTCCCGTATGTATTCCTTCCAGGCAACACAACTTGAGCTATTACAACCCTTCCATGAAGGAGTGCACAGAAGGACCATGCTCTCCTCTTCTAATCACTGTGTAAGTGGATAAGTGATTCCATGTTTGATAACTAAAATTAAAATTCCCTCCGCCTGTAGCCTCCTCCAAGAATGGGGCTGTTCTTGAGAAACTACATTCCGCTCCGCATTTCTCATTGAGAAACCACTTTTCCTTCTGTCAGAAGGCAGAGCCCAAGCTCAGCACCCTTCCAGGTCTGCTGCTGACCTCCTGAGAGTCCACAGCAAACGTTTCTGATGAGCAATAAAAATTCCCAGCACCCAGAAAAACGTATGGGACTGACTTCTTAACCAAAGCAGATGCAGGAGTGTGTTTATGGGCCAAATATACTCAGTGTCCCCTAGGGAGAAAAAAAACAACAACCAAACATATCTATCCCACTCATAGCTTCTATCCAGATGGACAACTACTGTCCATGTTTTCCCAGGATTTCTGTGTGTCCAGCAGTGGTTGGAACCACCGTGCAATAAATCCACTCAGGATCACCAGAGCATGTGCCGTACCTCCACAGAGGATATTATAGCACTTTCGGGAGGTCTTACTCCACATGTTGTTCAGGGCTGCACTATGGATTTGTGTAAGTCCAGTCCTGTGGGAAAACAGGTACTGTTGAGTAGGTACGATACACACACATGCAGTCGAGGAGCTCCCAAAGCATCAGATAACTCACATGGCACCTGGGCCACGTCCCCAGCCTAGGCAAGGGTGATTGACCTTTCTTGGATAAAGTTCTGTATTTGTAAATTCAAACAGGTATCGGTACAGAAGGAGTAGCACCACGGAGTCCGTTTTCAGACCCGACTGCTCGAGATACCGTCAGACAGCTCTTTCCCCACCTCCTACATGCCTCGGCACATAAGAGAAATCAGACTGAAGTGCCTGGCTTCGCCTTCGGCCAGCTGGTTTGCACAGCCCGAGTGCTTTGCAATGGGGCATCTCCCCGAGCAGCGGCAGCTGGGCTCCAGCATTGCTGCCACGGGCAGGCAGCCTGGACAGCTGCGCTGGCACTCGGTGACAGGTCCCCCGTGTCTCACTATGCTTCACTTGGAGGACGTCTTATGGGGGTGTTTTGGTTTGAAGGTGATCTTCATCCCACCTGATGAGGCCAGCAACAGAACGAGGGTCAGGGTCAAGTCCCAAGCCTGTGCAAACATCTGCCGGGAATCCAGGCAAATGGGATTTTGCTGTAGAGAAGAAGTCTGCTTTTGAAGCCTGCCCCAGCTAGCAGAAAGCCTTCGATGCACAGGCTGAGGCCCCACGTCACAAGCACTCTCAGTCAAACGTGCCTATTTATGGTGGCAAGTTAAAGGTGCTATGACTCAGGTGCCTGAACAGGGATCTCTAATAATACCTTCCAACTACATGTAATATGTAAATAAGCTATGTGGGCAGGAAACATATGAAATAAGAAGGCATCTATTATAATTTTTTAAAGGACATTTTAAAATATTTAAGTATTTAAACTTTATTTACAGCATGGTAATAGCTGCTGGGGAGAGGGGTGGAAGCAGATAAACTCCTTTTCTCCAGCTTTCTTACTGGCCACTGGGCAACACAAAGCAAACTCCACTTTTCTGTCTCCATTTCTTTACTTTTACAGCCACACCAGGCAATACCGAGCTGCTTAACGAACTGATTAGAGTTTTGCCGATGGGAATGGAATTTATAAAGCCTGGGGTGATTTATAGCAGCATAATACAAAGGTATTTAAACTGTAGCTTCTTCTGACAAAGTGGAAAAATCCCTGGATCTCTTGGTCGGTGTTCATAGCAAGTTAACCTACCAGGAGAAACGCTGGAGTGGCAGACAGGAGGAGCAGAACAAAGAGGCAGAAGCTGCTCACAGCACGGCATGGAGCAGGGGAGCCGCAGAGTGGGGAAAGCTCCCTGGCCCTCAGGAGAGGGTCCAGGGGGACACTGGTGACCAAGGCAGTGGCCTGCATGTGACAAGCACGTTTGTCCACTGTACTCTGGGCTGAGATCACCGCATGTGCCCATTACCACCGGCAAGCAGCTGCTCCTCAGGGACAGCCCGCTCCTCTGCGTGCCTGGCTCCGGCTTGGGAGCACGCAATGTAGGATACACCTATGCAAACTCCAGGAGAACCATCTAAAGTGGCCACAACATAGTTGCCTGACCAGAAGGGGGCTTCCAAATAACAGAGCAGAGGGTATTCAGGAGTATTTCAGAACCACCTCTTTTAAGAGGGATTTGAACCTAAGCCATGTTTTTGGACAGTGACTCATGGTGCCCAGTGCACAGCTGGAGCAGGACTGCACACACAATTACAGTTATTAAGTCAGCCAGCTATAAAAAAACGCTGCTTCAAAGTGGGATCTGAGAAACCACAATTATTTCCCGTTCAAACTGTAGAAGAAAAATGTGGTATTTTTTGGTACCGGCATGCAGCAGTGTTTGCAACAGCTGTATGTGTTCTGCTGAAAGGGAAATTATGTTTTCTGACAAATTTAGTTTCTGATATTAGAAGGCTGGTCAGTACAAGAAGATCCATCAGCCATGAAACATGTGTGTTACAGACGCAGCTCTCAGTCCCTGGCTGTCAGGGCAGACCAGTGACGTTGTCATACTTACGCTAAAGCACCATGTAGCAAACCCTGGTGTCATCTGTCCCCTCCTTCCTAGTTTACAGAGAGAATAAAATTCACTGATGGAATTACAACTTTCTAAGGAGCAAAATAAGTCCGTAAAACTTGGGAACAGCAAAAAAGGTGAGGAAAATAACCACTGAAGTAAACTCTCATATCAAGCAGAGAGAACATTTGACAGAAACTGTGGCTTCAGACTCCCAAGACAGAGAGAAGCCAAGTGAAGCACACAGTCTTGTGCTGGGCTCGTTTCCCGACATGCATCTGAGGAACAACTTGGATGGGGCTGGCATGAAATCTTACGGCAGGATGACCACTCAGAGGCTTTCCAGCGAGCACACCAGAGGAGACAGCTGTCTTGTGCCTACTCCATGGATCAGAGAGAACTGTCAGTCCAGAGGAGACATCAAGGGAGAGGATTAACAGCAAGGAGTGATTACACGCAGCGTCCTTGGGCCAGTGCCCCTTGTCCAGTTGGTAACTGCCCCAACACTTTGGGATTTAGCAGTTTTAAACAGTCAGTTAAGATGAGGTGTGGCAGGGAGGAATAGCCTGAAATAACAGTTGTGCATGTGTGATGCTCTCCAGCTTCCTCTGTCGGCAAAATGATGTCTTTTGGAGGGCTTACCACTGCTTCTACTAACTCAAAACCCGGGCCAGGTACGACAGCTACGGAGCTGGGCCGCCTTCTCCCATCAGATCTGTTCAGAATGTGATTTTGCCCCGCTGGAATCACATACCCGACAGGCAAAGAAAACTCGAAGCTTTGAGGCAGGCTGTCCCGAGGTGCCCGCAGTGCGGCTTTCCTCAGCCTCCGAGCACCCTGGTGACAGGCTGGCTTCGCTGGAGCCACAGACCCTGCGCTCATTCAGCAGTCCCCATCGGCAGTCCCCAGCTTCTCTTAAGGTTTCTAAAGAAGCTCAAGCGTGTGGGGATCTGAGTTATCTCTGAATTTAGAAAAAAGCTGTTGTCGGCATTCAGCTCATGTAGCCACCCTAACAGGGACAACAGCAGCCCTACAACAGTGTATCTCTGCTTATCCCCACGCTTGGCAGAGCATTTTCTCCTCCACCTCAAATCAGCCAGCGGATGTCTAAGAGTAGCTTTTAGTTTAACCAGCCAGATCCTGCTCTTTAAATATCAAGCCTGGAGACAGGTATCATTTTTATGTGACTAATTCAGTATTTTCAGGCCTCCCTGGCTTCAGGAGAGACTTTAAAAATCTGCAAATGCTGCAGAATGCTTTAAATTTTTTTTTTTTTTTTAAACCCTCAGACCTGAAAAACACACTATGGGGGCTTTGCATGCCCAGAAGTAATCAGGTTAGATCAGTAGACTCCATTGTCACAAACAAAACTCCATGTAAAGATGACACGTATCTAGACCTACCTCTAACTCTGGTAACAGAAACACTGGGGGTTTTCTTGACCTTTTACAATACAAGACACTACAGTACTCTCACTAGTTTTAATGTGTCTTTTCACAGATTAAACTTTTCAGGTGTTGCCATTAAGGGATATTACTGTTTCACATAACAAATGGTATTTAAGAATAGGAGATTCCATCTTAAATTGGGTAGCCCCATTATGAACGGGAATGGGGCTATGCCCCAGTTTGCAGTGTAAAGCTCTCATGCCATAGCTATTAATTTATAATTTTAAAAAGTTTCTGAAAAATTTCTCCTATCTATTTAAAGTTTTTAGGCAAAGTAAATTCTACAGAAACCTCAATTAAATAGAAGTATTTAAAAAATCTCAAAACACCACCACCACCACAAACACCAGCAAGCTTCGTCACCGTAAAGGCAGGTCTATTCTCTTTAAATTTCAACAATCATGATACAAAAGAAAAGGCAGTGCATTACTTACACTGTTTGTCTCCAAGCCAGCTTAAAAACAATATATATATTTCCAAGTTAGTTTTTAAAATGTCTATATTTTCAGCCATAATTATACACACAAAGCGCAGAGACACATAGGACCTCAGTCAAGTGATGACACATGTGGGTGAATTACCGTGCTTCACGTTTGCGTGACCGGTTTTAACCATCTTTGTGAGGTTGAAGAGCCTTTCTGTTGCACAAGTGATTGCTGGGATCATGATCAAAACTCTTTGGGCTGTGTCCTGAAAGATAAATTTATACAATGAACAATTATCTACACAACACCCCCAGCAGCTGGTTTCTCTTGCTAGAAGACAGCAGCCCGAACCTTTGGCCATCGCAACACCATAACAGGATGAGTTGAGCGTGAGGTCTTTGCTGTGGCCACGTATGACTGCTTCTGACAAGCGTGCTACAGGATGACCACGCGTGTCGTGCTACAAGTCTGCTTGGCCGTAAATAGCCACGGAACACGCGGGAGCAGCAGGGAATGCCAGCGCGCAATCCCTGCCCGTTTGCTGAGGACACAGAGCGAGCTGAGTCAGCCCATAACGTGATCCTAGGACAGAGGATGAGCACACAGGCAGCGTAACGGGCTACCGAGGAGCACTGGGTGCCAAGCCAGATGTGGTAAGCAAGGAACAGTGGAGGCTCAAGCTTTCCTCCAGCAAACACACAAGAAATCTCTCATTTGGGCGAGTGACCTAATGCTAACAGGGAACAGAGCACAGCTGTGCTCCCCAAGGACTGCGGCTTCACAGGGAGGGTCTGGGACAGCACGTCCCTGCTGTGGGACATTTTGAGGACAGATGTGAGCACACCCCACCTGTGGCCACCTTGCCCACGTCACAGCTCCCGTGCAAAGAGCACACAGAGCTCAAAAGCTGCAATGATTTGACAGGCTGGCTGTGGAGCTGGGGCTGTGGGTGCACCCCAGAAGGTAACCCAGGAACACCTCACAGCCCCACAGGCGTGCAGCACTGCATAACCCAGCCCACCCTTTCCGAGCCAAGTTACTCAAGTTCCCAAAATAAATCAATCCCCCCCATCAAGCTTTCCCTTAAGTCCCCGTTGTAAACTCATACTAATATCTCATCTCAAACAGCAGCATTTAATCACTGTAGAATAAACCAAGTAAATCAAGACAATACACATAAATAATTAAAACCTGCAGCTTTGAACCCCATCTTTCTAGATCTAAAAGCTACCCTACAGAAAACTGCAGGTGACATGCTGACACAGGTCTGGTTGGCACTGCCGGAATCTCGTACAACTCAGAACAAACCCCAGCCCTGTCATTTTCCCCCCAGGTTCCAATACCTACTGACCCATCACGCACGTGCTGAGCACATTGTCTAACGTTTGCCTGACATGTTTGCAGACCAACAACAACTGCACAGTAATTTCTGGAAGGGGTGAAGCTGGGGGTATATACATATATATATATACACATATATATGCACAAGTGCATTACATTAAGTAAGCTGTAGAAGATGCAGCTCTAGAAGGTCATTCTGTACATGAAAACATTGTAAAATTTTTAAACTCCTTTTGCATATTTATTGATTAGTTCAAAAAGCTTTAAGTGAAGGCATTTGCTGAAAGTTTTCCAGACTTTTCCTCATCCGTGCAAAGAGATTGGTTTGGCACAGAAAAGCACCTTCTCAAGTATGGCTTCAGTAAGCTTGAAATTTTTCAGAAAATTAATCAATTAAAAAAAGTATAAACCTATCTGTTAAGTCATATATTTGCTACATCCTGGTTGAAAACTATCAGAGTACTCCTGCAACCAACTACACGATGCCCAGCAGCATGCGCTTCGCTTACCTTGTGTCTGGAGCAGACGTAGTGTATATATTTCCTCTCTCATCAAAGGAACGCCGATTAAATGTATTTTCAGAACAAGTCACAAAAGTGTCGTTTTTCCAGGAGCAACATCCATTTCCACAGACTATGGTGAGGTATTTTGCAGTCCTTAGGAGAGCAGCGAGCAGGGTACCATCCTGCCGAAACCGTACCTGAAAGCCCCACATCGGCACACTCCTCAGTGAAGATGCAACCACAGTTCCAGGTAGCTGCTTTCCTCACCCAGTGCACCTGAGTTGTCCAGGCTTTGGTGGGTGGTATTTTAACCACATGTCCTGGTTTTGGCTGGGATAGAGTTAATTTTCTTCTCAGTAGTTGGTACAATGCTGCGTTTTGGATTTAGTATGAGAATGATGTTGGTAACACACTGATGGTTTAGTTGCTGCTAAGTAGCATTTATACCAAGTCAAGGACTTTTCAGCTTCTCAGTCCCTGCCAGCAAGGAGGCTGGAGTGGCACAAGAACTTGGGAGGGGACACGGCCAGGACAGCTGACCCCAACTGGCCAAAGGGAACGTCATGCTCAGTATATATAAACTGGGGGGAGCTGGACAGAGCCAGAGATCGTTGCTCAGGGACTGGCTGGGCATCGGCCAGCGGGTGGTGAGCAATTGTATTGTGCATCACTTTTCTTTTCCCCTTTTGGGTTTTATTCCTCTCTCTCTCCCCTCTTTTCATTACAATTGTTTATATTATTTCAATTATTAAATTGTTCTTATCCCAGCCCACAAGTTTTATCTTTTTCCTGATTCTCCTCCCCATCCCACTGGGGGTGGGTGAGGAGAGCGAGCGAGCAGCTGTGTGGTACTTAGCTGCTGGCTGAGGTTAAACCACAACACCACATTTAATATTTCCATCCTCTTACTTTCGTTATAGGTGGTGTCACTACCAGCTCTTTGGTACCACAACCATTCGATAAAATAGCTGAGCACTGGAGTTCTCTTGTGGAAGGTCCTCCCAACCAGTTCCATCACATTCAAATAGAAAACCAAAAGGTTCCTCCATATCTAAGATAAAATGGGACAATTCTGATATGCACATCTGCAGTTTTGGAAATAAGAGAGTAATTAGCACAATGAAACTCACCTAATCAGAAAGTTAAGGAAGTGCAAAAGGTAATTTTGTTTTGTCAAGATGGCAACAAAAGGGGGGGGGGGCATGCAACTGTAAGGGCATTTATCACTCACCGTTTTCATCAGTTTGACAGCCATCAGAATGGTTGTCATGGGCTCAGCGATCTGATCTTCATGGATGTCTAACCAGTTTAAATGTTCCCTATGGAAAGATATTTTAAAATAACGCAGGGAGAGGAAAATTACAAGAGAATGGAAGGAAGTGTTTCTAAGTCCTTAAGGTTTCCAATTATTGCAGGATGAAGGAGAAAAACAGTGTCTACAGCTGCCTTTGCTGCTCAAACAAACTTTTAACTAAGCAGCGCAGACAGCAAAGAGCATGCCAGAACGAAAGGGGAGGAACGTGTCCCTGGGGAAAAGGGATGACTAAGCTTCAAGCAGAGAATCTAATTACTTGGCTTTGGCATTCATTCCTACTGTTAATTAGGGTATCTCCCAACAGGAAAGCACAGCCACAATTTAACACTGAGGACCGTATGACTCACAGACCGAGGGCAATGAATGGAGCTCCGAGCAGAGATGCCGCGATGCCGATTTAAACACATGTGAGCAGGTCTGAAGCGTTGCATTGATCAGCACCTGCTTGATCAGTGCTACTGATTAGTAAATCGCTTAGTAGTTTTCGACAAAACTTGCTGTAGCAGAACAAAGAAAGAATAAGCTATTACCGACTCCAGTTACAAAGCACATGATAAGACATTGTCTTGGGAAAAGCAAGAGCTGCCCTTTGAAATGACCCGAAGGGGACAATAATAGCGCAGAAATTCTCCCCATGCCGCTGGGAGTGCAAACTGCTCACGATACGATACGGCTGCAGAGACACTACCTCGGTACTCTAGGAAAGGCAGCCTGAGGAAAGCCCTGTTCAATTACTCTTAACCAAGGCAGCTGGGCAGAATCCATCTTGCACATGACAAGGGGGACGTCGGAACTGGCCCCATTAGGACACAGGGATCTGGTCCACAGGCTCACTCAGGCAGGAACCCAGCCAGATTTTCTCCTGTGAGCCTGAGACTTCTGGAGGGTAGTAATACAGGGGATGGAAAGCAGGGCTGCCCACTAGATCCGTTCCCTGTCTGGTCTGAGGCGGGGGTCGATTCTCCTGTCCAGCTCTCTCTTTCCACTTCCAACTGGTCTCCCCAGGGAGCAATGGGAGGCTGAGCCACATTCAGAGCCTCAGACCACCTTAAGCTGTTTCATGAGGTGGCACTCATCCCGAGAGAAGCACAAAGATGTCTAAACTGCCAGAAGGCAGGACCTCGGGCAAGCTCTGGAGGGCACAAACGTCTACGAAGTACATAGAGCAGTAAGCGATGGCCGGCTGGGAAGTGACTTCCAAGGCATCTACCAAGTGCTGCAGCCAAGTAGTGTTTCAGGGCACTACTCAATTTTTCTGGGCAACTGTATCTCTGGAGCTGGTGCCAGTCTGAAATTCCTGTGAGAGGTACCAGACACCTGAGAAATTCAGGAGGTCTTAGAGCAATACAGATACCAGTCTTGGAAATAGTTCTTTTGAAGTTTGTGCTGCAAGTATTTACAAGTACCTTTTCCCCTGCTTTTCCTTTCCCCTCCCATGTAAAAAAAATCTCGTTGAGGTGACCCAGCATAAGGACTAAGAGTCCTTGCAGCACGGAATCAAGATGGAGCTAATGTCTACCAGAAAAAACAGCTGAAAGCTGTTGATGCTTCTTGCAAACTCTTGGCTTTAAAATAAAATTCTGCTCACAGAATGCTTCCCACCATTTTTTTCCTGAACAGCATAAACACTGGCAGTACTCATCTGACAGTCAGCAGTGGCTCTGGCACATCTGGGACAGCTCGAAGCCACAGCCTTTATGCAAAGTCATGCCCACAAAGACATGAAAGCAAATTCTCGGTTACAAACAAAAAGTTGATCGCTCTGGCTCAACTGGACAGCTAGAAGAACAAGGGCGAAAGTGTCCCCCAACCAAGAATACACAACTCGTGCACCAGACCGGGGAGGAGGGAAGGGGAGCACCCTTACGTACACTGCTGGGGCAGGAAGTATTCAGCGTACGTATCAGCCATCCGCACACCCATGGTATGAACGGTTACACAAGCAATCGCTTGAGGAAAAAGTCTGGCTTTTCTCTTCTTGGCACGTAATGAAACTGAAGACAAACGGAGCTTCTGTAGTACAGAACGATAACCATCTCAGCATTTCTTTGGCTCATGCCAGGAAATTCTCCTCGCGCACTGCTCGCAGGTTATCAGCCTTATCAGATTGGATGCAAAAAGTAAAATGACAGGTGTGAGGAGGCAAAAAACCCCCGGTCTCCACAACACAGCTTGCAAAGAGAAAACAACACTTTACACAGGGAAAACCCAAACTATGGCTGGACAAACGGCTGGGTTAGGAAACAGAGGGCACATGGCACTCAGCACCCTACATGCCTGGGTGTTGTACAGACCGTGTCAGTTACCACCTAGGTAAAAACACTGAATTACAAATACTGAGTGGACACATACCTGCCTCAGCTCTGCTGCTCAGTGAAAGGCGCCAGGCATCCCAAGTAATGCAGACTAGTTCTTCTCTTATGCTGCTCATCACCAGAGTACGAAGTATGTCACAAACGAATCAAGTATCCTCATTCTTCTCTCACTAAAGCGAAATCCAAGCTAGTGAGCAACAACATGTCCAGCTTACCCCACATCTAGCACATCTGATTCCAAGCAGCTACCTGTGACCTTCAAGTCTGTGTCTCACTCTTAAAAATGAATTTACATGTTTCCCCTAACAGATGAGAGCTACAACTAGCACTATTCTGAAGATTAGAGACCCCATATAAATAGCAATTTTAATTAGTTTTGGCAAGTTTTAAGAGGAGACTTATGAAAGCCCTTAGTGAAGGTTTACAACCTTGACTTCCCAGAGGCCACAGGACACCTGATGAGGGAGAGTGAAGTGAGAACAGCCTCGCCAGCAGGTCGTGCCAGCGCTATTTCACCCACACCTGAGCTACTTCATAGACTATGGGGAAGCTCAGACATGGAACCATACTAATGCTCCTCACACCACCAGCTGCTTCAGAGGTGAAGTGACACCACAAACCCTCCTTAAGGATCCATTTGTCCAGGTCCCCTGGGTTCAGTGGCAGTAACGTTGCTTCAGGAACCTCTACTGTGCAGAAAGCTCTTGTGTTGCTTCTCAGCATTTGTTCTGGGTAACCAAAGAAATGCTCGTGCAGACAATAAGATGACCAATACATATTCCCTTCTGCACAACTTGCACTAGTGTAGTCATCCATGGTCATTCTAGCGCCTTTCCTATATTCTATATACCTATATATTCTATTCTAGATACTCACGTACTTTTGACATCCTGAAAAGTCACAGCACAAAACAGCTTTCCCAGACAGACTCCTGAAATTCTCTCCTCTAGGGAAAATGACCCAGAAGAGACTGATTCTAGACATCTCAGCTTCAGATCACCTGGTGTTCTGAAACTCAAAACATTACTGTACCTGCATCTTCCTTATGTAAATGTTCAAAATGCTTAATCACATAATATTATGAATAACAATCTGCCAAAAGTTTAACAGATTTAGAGCTTCATATTTCAAACACACTACATTCCCATGACTTTCACTTATTAATCAATTATGGATTTATTTCAACCAAGTTTAAGATAACTAACCTTTTGCATGTTTCAATGAAGCTACAACTACAAAGGCAATTTCTACATAAAACAGTCCCAAACCCCAGTTTTGTTTTCAGTGTTTTGGTTTTCTATTATCTCACTAGTGATGAGAGACAAGCAGCCTGGACTGAATGTATTTTTAGGAGCAATGCTCTAGAAGACATATAATTAACAAATTAAAAAGCCTGAAATAGTTCCACAGAGCAGCCCACACCACTTTTTCAGCTTGTCGCACACGGCAACAGGCTGTTGTCGTGCCCAGCTATAACCCCTCTCCAGCAGCGTTCTGTCCAGTTCTCATATCTATGAGTTTGTGCTGATTTGCTTCAGGAGTAGCTCCCACCAGGCACAAAGGAGAAACTCTCTCGGCTCGCAGGACGACAGCTACACCTGCCTTAGCTCGCACTCACGGCGGCTGTGCTTCAGAATACACACGTGCATGTCGCAGAAACATGTATCCAGCCCACAACTGGGGAGAAAACCCCCTTGAGGTGTAAGTGAAAACTTGATAAATTAAGAGCTTTCTGGAATTTCAGAGTATGAAACTTCTGAAGATGGTAATTATCACTCTCTGGGTCTCTTTGCTCAGGTTTTTTAGATGTAACAGAAATGAACTGGGATAAACATGAGTTACTGATTATTTTGATCTAACTACTTATCCCTTTGACATGTATGATAACTAAACATTAGTAAAAATGTGTATTTACAGTATAGAGTTTAAAACAAACTCATTAAACCCACAGCTTTTTGCTCCCAAACAAATATAAAAAGAAAACAGTATGGTAGTTTATACCCCATTTATTAAGACAGCCATCTATTACTTAATACACTGGTTGGGTAGCCATAAATCACATTATTTTCTTACTATATTAAGATGCAAGACAGTTTGGCAACCAGACAACAAAGACAAATTAGGCTGAGTGGAGAAACATTTAAGCTGTAGCGGGTTAAAAAACATCTAAGCTAAGGAGACCTAAACCAGCGCAGTTATACCAGGTGCTGGCATCGGGTGACGCTTGGCACGGCACACTTGCCAGCCAGCTCCTCGAGTGCCCGGCGGGCCTGCCAGGGCCCCTTCAACTGGAATGTCAGGAAAAGGTCCAGGGACCGTCTGGGTGCCGCTTTTTTGGACACCTACCAAAGAGAGCATCATCAAAAGCTACAGTTTTTCTGTGCAGAGATCGCATAGTTTCTTGTAAGAATGAAGGCTTCTGGTAAGAAAGTTTATAGTGCAATCTGAATTAATTTGTGCCCACAGTGTCATTATTCATTCTCCCAAAACAGTTTAAATATAATCGTGTAGGTATTTGCTATCTCTGTAAAGATACTACATGCTTATACAGTTCGTGACTACATAGATTCGATTTCAATAAATACATCTCTTCATGCTTTTGCAAAACTACACGTATGAAAGCAAGAAGTGACAAAGCAGCCAAGTACTTTTCTATCTTCCAACAGTTACGAAAATTCCCAGGGCTCTAAAAAGTTAATATACCTTATCGCACAGGAAGCACACACCACGTTCAATTGAACAGCTGCTCACAGAAGAACAAAACCTAATTCTGCTTCCTGTTTGCCAACATGCCGCCAAGTTACAGCTCCTGCTGAGAAACAAGAGGTTGCTTTACTCCAGACAAGCAAGTTCAGATATGTTTCTGCTTGTCAGTGTAGCCGTGTGCTTAATAAGGAGATCTGAAACATTAGCTATATCACACATACACAATTATGGTTTTTTTTTTAACTATTGAAGACAGCAGGAAAAAAAAAAAAAAGGGTCAAGCACCAGGAGCTTCAGCTCTTAAATACATTTTGTTGGTACCTAAGAAACCTAGCTGGTAACAGCTGTAGCTTCAAATTTACAAAGTGAAGATTTATTCAGCTTGAAAAGCATATACATGATAGTTACCTTGGTAACAACAGATTTAAAGATTGTTAAAATCCTATTGAAATAGAATTTTTGTAAATGGAATATTTTATGAAAGTAAGAGATGGCAATGCTTCATTGAAATAACAGATTGAAAATTTGTTTCCTCAAACAACTACTCAAATCAGTATGGCAACATGCAAGCAAATTAACTAAAAGCACCAGATTTCTTTTCAGTCTTTAAATGATTGTAAGGTTAAAGTCATCAAGAGGTGAACTTTTTTTAAAGAGTCTTGAATTAAGACATAGTAAGAGTGGGGAAACTTCTTAAGAAGCACCTTCAAGAGATCCTCACCTCATTGCACAACACTTTATGCATCTTGCTGTGAAAACATCAAGACTTTTTCTTTTCAAAGCCCTCATCGGTAGCATTTTCAATTAACAATGAAAAAAAGCTTAAAATTCAAACATACTAAGTCAACCACATTTGGCAGATAACCCACAGTCAAGCTAAATGATTCTTTGTACATCAATATTGCAAAAAGGGGAAGCAATTAGCAGTGTTACACCATGCTTTGCAAGAGTTAACACTTAAAAATCCACTGATTTCTGTCTATTGTAGGATCTTTTAAAAAGCAACTACGAATAAAAAAAAAATCTCCTTTGGTCACCGTCAGGAGACAACTGCTCAGGCAAGTGTGGCAATAGCAGGAAAACACATTATCAACCAATCAACTGGCTATATTATATAAATACAGCTGAAGATACAAATAAAATACTCCTTTTATTTGCAATGCATGCCACGCACAAAGTTAGAGAGTTTTTAGAATTCCAGTATATTAATGCTCACCATATTGGTGTACTTCAGGTAGCTTCCAAAAAAGACCATGAACACACACATGCTTGGAGGCATCTTATTAACATATATATAAGGGCTACATAGGTTCTTGCAGACTAAGGTTTGGCACATACATTTCACAACAACACTTTAGGAAAATGAGACTCAAAAAGTGCTTTCATAATTTCAAATGTGAATGGTTTAAAAAGGAGACAAATATTGTTATTTTAGAAAGAATCACAGAAGATTCAGTTCATATTTTCCCATTAAATACTGTATTTCAAGATAGCTTTGAAAAACAAAGAACCATGCTCCCCACAGATTCATCTGGTACTCAGCAACTTCTGACTTGACAGCTTCAGCCTTATGTGCAACTTTGCAGCAGAGACAAGCTTTAAAGCATTCTGCAAATGTTTTGGCTTGCACATGGAGACTAAAGCAAACTGGTTTTGGATCACAGAAATTCAGAATCTTTGCTTGTTTTCAAGTAGTGCAGAACCTTTAAGTTAAATATGGACTTAAGGATGTGACTGACTGCCAGGATGACATCTAGCAAAGGCTTGAATTCATCTTGTCAAACACTACGGATACACAGACAGGTCTTCCAAAGACTACATGCACCTGATTTGAAGACTTTTTGCTTACAAAACAATAGTCTTTAAATACACGCAAAATTTAAAACACATAAATGCAAAACATGGCTTTGTAAGTTATTTTAAGGAAAGTTTCATTCTGACAAGTAAATTATCTGCACAAGTGTCTACCTGTCCTTAAGAGTATTTTCAGAAGTTATGCCTTTAAAACTGCTTTAAAAAAAACCCAACCCGCAGATCCTCATACATAGTCAAAATATAGTACAGTTATTTCCCTCCAATTCCACAAGACATAAAATGGATTACTACAAAGTTTTGGAATTAAAAAAAATTAGGGCGTTAAATCCAATTCTGTTCTACAATGATCAAGTTAGAGTAAAAAAATACTATGTGCTGTATGTAAATGCATTAATTACATTGTTTTATTTACACAATAATTTTCCAACATTAGATAACATGCTCTATGGAAATTACAGTTATTTTTATTTTCATATCTTTGTAAACTGGAGCTGATGCTGACTTTTTTTTGTAAGATTTCTTGCAAAACACTCCTACCGAGTAAGCCCTTTCTATAGCCCTTTCTGCAGAAATGAGAATCACCTCGAAAGAACACTTTGCAAGACAGGTTCAAATACTGATCTATTATGTAACCAAATTAGATTGGAATCCTGTTAGCATACCTTATTACATAGAATCTTATTGTTAAACAAAGATAAAGATCAGTGGTTTGTGCACAACTTTTGAAGACTACACGCGTAAGATTTTTCCAAACAAGATCAGGTTAAAAGTCAAAGCATACTCCTCAAACAGAAACAAGGAATCAACTGCATTTTCATCCTACTAACATTTTAGTGCCTTTAGAACTGAAAAATGTATTAATGAGGAAATACACTGCAACTTGAGCAGCCAATGCTCAAGTCTATAATTTAAAAAGTGATTATTTTTAGCATAACCACACTAGCAAGTTATTCTGTATATTTCAGTGAAGCAAGGCTTTAAAAAGTTTTAGAGAAATAATCATTATTTTTTTGAGTGCTCTAAGGGAGCAACAAATCTTCTCCATAAAGATTATTTACACAAATGCAAGAGCAAACTTTCTGAGATAGGTGTTTGGGGTTTTTATTTTTTAAGATTCCACCACATGATAAAAAAATTAAATGAATGTGTATTCCTGAACACATTGATAATGTCACAATTAGAATCTCATGGGCTAGTTTATGACAAGCAACTGCAACAGGTGTAAACAAAGAACGGGTCCCTACATTGGGACAAAGGTTGGTTGCGGGTTGACTGTATGATATTAATATTGAAAGCAATATTTAAAGTAAACTCATCTGGAATTCAGATCCAACAGAGGGAACAGTGAGAACGACACAGCGAAGGTACACTTAGGTGTGATTTCATGCTGGTGACTTTTCCAGCCCCCCGCCCCCCCCCTTATATGCTTAGAGCAGATTTTAAGCCAGGAGTTGCATATCCAATGACACACATACAGTTCAAAACTTAAGTAACCATTAGCACATTTGTACACATACTTACACAAACTTAGTATTTACATATTCTAAACAAAGTTCCATTTTAACAGTGAAGTCTTTTAACACATGAAAGAAGATAAGCTACTACAAAGAATGCATAACGAGATCACAATTTTTCCACAAGCATATAAACACGTGTTTTAAAGTGCTTTCTGGGTGCTTCAGATTAACTCCTTGCAGTATGAGCTTCTACGTAGTGCTGTTCCAGTCTTTACAAAATTATTTAAATCATTCCCCTTCAGGTGCATTGTGAGTTCAAGAAAAATGATGACACTGGTGATGTAAAAGTTTTAAGCTCTACCAACATAAATGTATACATTACTTAAGTTCAGATGAAGTTGTCAAATACTTTGGTTTATCATAGCTTGGGATAAATATTTGATAGAACAGAAATTGCACCTCTCCACTCTTAAGTTTTTTTACTAAAAAAAAAAAAAAAAAAATATGCCCCAACATAAATTGACAGTATTCTTTGGTAAAAACAGGACATTTGGCCAGTTTGTGTATACATCTTTTTATTAAAATAGTCTAAAAGTGAACAAATGCCACTGCTGTACTGTCAATTTACAGGAATAGTTATTCCTTACTCAGTGGGGAGTATCAAAACATTAAGCTTAGCAGTTAGCTATGTAACAAGCTAAAACACCTTCAGCAACCATTAAAGGGGATCAATAATGTTTTAGAATACTTTTTGCTTAACATTTATCCTTTACATTACAAAAACTGTGAAATGCTCTATGCCTGCAGACAAGTCCATTACTTTGCCGTGACTACAGAAACATTATTCAATGGTGTACACTTAGGTTTCTGATAAGCATGTAACAAAAACCAGAAACATGGTGTGCTGGCCAACCAATATTCAACGGCACAGTATTTTTGCATCACCTATACTAAGTACTAAGAAAAGCCTATTAAAAATTCAGTTAACTGCTACAAGTTACGTGAATATATAAAAACAGAGCAGATATACAAGTATAACACTGAACGTACTGTACTTTATTAGCACAAAAAGCCAGAACAAGGCACAGCAAGCAGAAAAATACATCAATAGAAGGGTTAGTGTAGCATACAAGAATAACGTTTATTGTACTTGCAGCCAAAATGTTCCCTACCTCGCACAGGTCACTGCCATAGAGAAGTAATAACAGACTGTAGCAGCTGGTAAAGAAACTAGGGAGCACTCCTAATTGGTACAAAACATTAAAAGGGGTCAGGGCATTCCAATAAAATTTTTAGTGCAAAAATGTCTAAGACAGAACTATTTTAAGTTCCATCTCCAATTAAATAAGCAAACAGAACTCAGAATCTTGTTTCCAAGTAATCTGTTGAAACTATAATCAGTGCATATTACTTTAAAACATGGAAAGATATTTACAAATAAAGTGTAACAGTACCTTTGAAACCTGACATTTATTTCAGATATGTCAGATTTTGTATTCTGATTATAATAATTCAGTCACTTGTAATTTTCTCCACAAAAATATCAGATGTCTTTAAATAATTAAACATTTTTTTTCCACTTCACTATTACCTTCCATTGTAAGTTGCCAGCAGTCAGGCCACCAAATTCTGTTCAGATAAAAAAGCAACCTTTTGTTCCATGGCAATAATCTAATCCCGTGTCCTGCCGCTGAATCGGCAATTCACACTGGAAGGTATTTTAACTGTCCAAGACAGTATTACTTTTGCTAACAATGCCACTTAAATCTCCAAGTGTTTAAAACAGAATTACAGTACTGAGCAGGCATATTCAAGTCTTAATGATTAAGAAACCTTATACACTGAGAAAAGCATGATTCATCTGTTAGCATCAAAGCGCCATTAACTCTTAATGGACTGCTGCTAATGAACTGCTCTTCATTAAAAGAAAATACTCTTATTCACTAGTATTTGGAAACTTGTTTGTGAGCTAAATTAGTACTTTGAGTAGTGGAAAGTTTTAAAGAAGATAATTTTAAAAAAATACTTCAGTTATTAGCAAAAATGCTCCTCTAATAAAGCCTTTATTAGCATTACATGAATGCCCCATGGAAAATGCCTCATAGTTTCTTCATCCAATTACTACAGCTATAAAAGGGAAACAAAATATTTAGAAATTAGCAAAAATATTTTCATTAGGCCTTAATGAAAAACGTGCAGAATTGTGTCTGCTTATTGTTTCCAAGAGGCATCACAACTTAGTTGGATTAACAGCAGGCAGCATCTGACAGGATACTAACACTCAGCTTAAATAGGATATTGCAGAAAAGCCAGATGTCGTTGGTGCACTCGCTGCAGTTAAACTGTAACACACACAAAAAATAAGCATATTCTAGAAGCTTATTCTGATTTCCATTTACTTTGTTTTTATAGGTTCCCGCTCCAGCCATCGCACCCTGACTTTTTGTTTATAGTGATACTCCTTTAGAAAGTCTTGCAACATTGAGGGTAGAGGAAGGTCATCAATTCCATCATACGTAGTGCACCTGCAGATCACTGCCCGGCAGATATACTGCAGACTAAAGGGGAAAGTCCTGTTCAGAGATACAGTAAGTAATGGTTCAAAGAACATGCAAGAGCTAGGGTCTTTGTAGTGTTCCAGAAGCCCTGTAACAGTGGAGGAGTGAAACACACAGGGATCATGGGCATCGAAACTGAAGTTGTGATTCCACTGCTCAATGCGTGCATGCAGCGATCGGTTGTAACGACGGAAGCTCACAGAGAAGAGGTAGTCCTCCTGCGCAGAATCCCTGAGCAAAAAAGTGCCTTCAGGTTTACCCTCCAGAAGTGCTTCTGCTTCATAGCGGTCCATCACACCCCAGTAGCACGGGTTACCTGTGATCTGAAGTAAGTCTGGCACAAGGCAGTGGATGTAATCAATTTGAGTATGCACTTTCCAAGCCCCCTGCCTGCTGATATGGCCATGGCTCTCTCCAGACATCTGACGCTGCTTCTGCCTGCGTGACTGCAGACAAAGCGTTGTTGTGTCCTCTTCAGAGTCACAGTTCCCTGGAGGTGTTATGTTTTTGTCCCCGGTCAGCTCAGTCATACCAGGGGCTAACTTTGGTCCCAGTTTATACAATGGATTAACCTGTGCTGTAGCTTCAAACGTATGTATTTGGGCATTGGGAGGGGGATCAACCCCTTCTTCAATACTAAGTCTACGTCTCTCTCTGAGCCTGTCTTCTTCATCTTCTGTGGAAACCAAGGAAGGATCAAATGTGTCAAAAAATGTTGAATGAGGACTCACAGGCGCTGTGTGTTGTTTAATCAGATGCCACTTTTGTGCCAGATCTGAGCCTGCAGGAAAAGGGCATTTCTCAAGCATTAGTTCGGAGAGATGGATCTTTCTTTTGTTAGAAAACAGAGGTTTGGACTGTTTGCTGTAAGTCCGCATGGGAAAACACAGCCCAACAGTATCTTGCAGACGCTGTCGCAGAGAACGGCTGCCTACTGTCCTGTTTGATACGGCATCCATATCATGGACGGAGCTCACCCCATACCTCCTCTCCCTCCTCTGCAAACCACTTCGTGTTCTACCAAATCGTTTTTCAGTATCCAAGGAGCTCTGGGTTTTGGTAGAGCAGGAATGCTTCTTCTTCCCACCCCAAGGAGCATGCCGAGAGTAAGAGTCCCTTCGAGCAAGTCTAGCTCCTGTGGTGACACACGAGTCATTTTCTTTCTCAATGCTTATTTCAACAATCTGAGGAATTTCTGTGACACAGTTTTGGTTCCGCCTTGCCGAACTCTTTGAAGGACTTAAACCTAATTGCAAAGCTATGTTTTCTCTCAAAGGGCTGCTGGGTTGTTGTTGAGCCAAATCAGTTATCTGGATAGCTTTCTCTTTAGCAGATGAGCAACCACTGGAGTTCACAACTACATTTTCATTTGGGCTTCCACTCTCATGACTGAAGAGATTCTGGCACCTGTATTTGAAATTGTTCCACATCTTTCCCACTTTATCCATGGATTACGTTATCTAAATTCAAGAGGAAAAGAAATGTTAAAATAGACATATTGTTTAGAAAAATGAGGACACCCCTTCAGTTATCAATTAAGTTACAGACACAAGACAACTGTTAATTGAACACACTACATTTGAAAAAGTGCCCCCAGTGTTCATATGGTTATATGGAAGTGACACGCATCACACCAGCACTTCGATATTTAGAAAAATCACCATGAAGAAAATGTTTGGGAAATTACAAACATTTTATTTACAAGCAGGCCTTCCCATTTTTCTGTAGGCACATATGTAGGTCTGCATAGTTGTATCTGATGGACAGGAAACATGCCATCTAAACCTCTTCATTCTAGGAAGACTTTATAAGTCATATGTAAGGTATGACTCCCTGATAAGCTCCCAATAAGCAGCAATAAAACAGATCCTGAAAAAGAACTGTTCAAATCACTCCAAACTATGACAGCAGTTAGTGAAATCCAAGAAGTGCACTGCAAACGTCCAGATACATTACTTAAAAGCAAAAGCTCTAGCTGCAGGTCAGATAAATTCCAAGCTTTAACTGACAAGATTAAAAAAATTAGCACAAAAATAGAAATTTAGGGGGAAAGCGTTCTTAAATGAGGCAAACACTAAAAGACAAGGAAAGGCAGTAAGATATCAGCAGAATTTTAGCATTATAAAGTCTCTGATATATTAATAAAAGCCATACATATGAAACAAAAAAAAAAAAAACAAACCAAAACTGTTTTTATTACAGATATAAAAGAATGAAAGAGCCCAAGGAGCTTTTCTATCTTTAGTAAGAGCACTTAAAAAGAAAGCAGCTCCACAGCAGAAATTCGATGACAGTGAATTATGAAGATACAGTAAAAAGATAAAAACATTAGCAGTGTGTATTCTGCGACTACTTTATAAACCAAAATTGATAACTGGAACAAGACTGCCAAAAACACAGGACTGCCCTAGGACAGACAGAAACAGGCTAATTCTGTACTAAAAAAAGTCAGGCAATGCCAAGCTAAATTAGGTCTAATTAAGTTCCAAGAGAAGTGCTAAACTTAAATGACTAAAACATGTCATCTTATCTAATGTAATTCTTAATGGAAACTGCTTTGCTCTTTGGAAACATTATTTTGAAGCAACATTCCTGTTGCTGCAGTTCTTCTCTGTTCACAGCTAGGAAGGAATCAGCAGCAGTTACGGCATGCACCAAGTCTCATGAAATAATGTGGATGATAAACAAGTAAGCAATACTCTAGCAATCCAGACTAGAATCCCTTAAGATAGAAGGACAGCTGTAAACCCATGACTTTACAGCAGAATCCACTGAGACTAGGGAGAGTCAGAGGTACAGCTTACATGAAAATCATGAAAGGATAGTGAATTGAAACACCTGTTACAGGAACAGAAAGCAGAAGGAGCTTTCTTCCCCACCCCTTCCTCAAGTACTTCAGCAAACCTAACAAGCTAGGTATCTACATCCAATCCCATAAAATTAAACCTTGAGAATTTAGTGTGGATGCAGGGAGGTGAGGGGATAAGTGGGGAAATCAGGCCTTAACATTCTCTGGAGACTACCGGTACAAGCTACCTAGAACACAGTGCTACTGACAATCTGAGGAACACCCTAGTAGTTATTAAGGAGGGAGACACTTGCAGAGAAATCTTATACACAGAAGATGCTATAGAGTTCAGTGCATATGTAAAAGTGAAATTGTTTAATCTCACAAGCAAGGGATATCTTCCTGAATAACAACAACAAAAAAATCCTAAATCTGTTTTTCCTGGAGTTATCTGGACCAAGCTGAGTGACTAGGGGAGTTCTAAGAGCAGTAGAACTAACAAAATCAGCTCACATACACATTTGTAGAAACCATACACCCAGGTGTCACGCCACTGCGATAACCATAGCTGTCTGCAGTGTCTCAGAATATCCACACTGACCAGGAGGCAGCGTATGATGTCTGGCTGCCAGCCTGTCAACACAGTGTATATAAGGTTCACTTCTACCTACTTTTCTCTCGAGTTGTGCATTTCTTTCTCTTCCTAGTCACAGAGATGTTGAACATTTTTGGGAAGGGAAAAGGAAAAGAGAGTATATAACTCCCATTCCCTTGGGAAATCAGGCTAGAAACAATACATATCTTTGTGACGATGGACTGGAATTACTTTTCTAACCAGTCATACACTATTTAGTGGTGTCTTTTATTCTAAGATTGCTTATTACTGCTCTTCCATTACACTATTAGGCTAGAATGTCTTTAGACTGTTAGATAGCTGTAAAGTTTTCTACACTTGCCCCAAAAGATTCAAGAACAATATAAAAAACAAACCCACCCACAAAACCTCCACCATACTAGCTTGACAGACTGTAGTTCAGAAGTTAAATTTAAGAGGTTAACTAGGTTTTGTCAAACTCAAGAAGATATAGATACCCTTCTTACCCAGACAAGCATATGAGTCACTGTATCTTGTCTTGAGATTATACCTCAACATGAACTTGCTAGATTCGTTCTCCGAGTTGTGGACATGATTACTACAGAAAGAGAAAAATAGTATTTTTGTTAGTTGTTAGAATATATTTTAATTTAGATATTTACAACCAGTCATTAGTATCAAAGGGATATTTTACTAATTACATATTAAATGTGTGCATGCAACCACCTGCTGATATATTTTTAATGCATATTAACATAAACAATAAGCTTCACAGAACTTTCTTTTTCATCTATTAACAACTTTTGTCAAATAGAATCCAGTGGAGTACCCTCAAATGAAGCTTTTGAGAATCAAGAGCAAAGCCACAGCGCTGGGATCACTAAGTGCCAGGCACAGTGGGCATACTCAGGCCTGTAATCGTGGTTTCCCCACATTTTGGTCTCAAGTCCAAAGCAGTGGTTCCCAAGTTGTGGCTGGCAGTGCTGTCTGATCACCTCATACTGCCTCTCCTCCTTGTTTCCAGCTGCTATATCACATCAAAAGGCAGCTAAAAATACACACTTTTCTAATATTACTTTTCCAGGTAAGCAACTGCTGTACTTGCCACAAGGATGTTATATGATTGTGAAGCAAGAGAAATACGAACCTTGATTCTAAAAACGGGAAAGTAAGTGGAATACAAGACAAGTTCTTTATTAAAAGAGTAGGTCAGCACTTTCCTAAAATAATCATCATTGTTTTTCAGAAATCCAAGAAGAGTTGAGGGATTTAGTATCCTTGTACCATTGTCAGAAATTTTAAAGTAACAGAGGAGAATAATTTGTTTCTCCACACTAGAACCAAGCCCAGGACAGCATTAAGAGTTAACAGAAAACATTGGGAACTTATGTTAAAGCTTTACATGCAGAACAGGAAGAAAAATATTCAAATAGGATGCATATTTACTGGAATAAAAAACTATGGGGTTGAGCAATCACTGGGTGAATATTAAAAGTTACTATTCCTAGGCAGAAACTCCAGACTAAGGTCAGAAAAGTACTAACACTATGAGTTTCCATTCTCCTCGGGAAGCACTACAATTGTTGAAACACTTTCAGTTAGGCCATACTACCAGTATTGAAAGATTCCATGAAAGTAACCTTTCCACAGAGCAACAGAGTTACAAGTACAAGATCTCAGTACAAAACAAAGATTAAAGCAAAAGTAAACTTCTTTTGCAACATTACTGTTCACACCCGTTTCTTTTTTCCCCATTACGTTCCTAGAAAGTCTACAAACTGCAAGACAGTAAAATCTACTGTAATTGCTTCAGAGCAAGGCCTCAACAGAGCAAATGAAAGATAAAGCTGCTGGCATAAGGGCTATACAATTTTCAAAAGTGCCTTACTTAACACATTAGGTCATTCAGGCCTCTGGAGGCATACCTGCATTCCCAATGAAACCCATAATGCTGTATTCCTGGACACAGGTGACAAAGGGGCTGCATGCTAACAATTTCAACTCACTAAAAATACAAAAAGGACATGGATGCTTATCTTGAAAGGTCATGCTTAATAGTACTTAATTTTATACATCACTATTATTCCTCAGTTCTGTTCAGAAACGTGAACACTACGTGCTGGTCAAGTGGCCTAGAGGCTCCAGGAGGGAGCAGTTGATTTGGGAACCATCCTTCACTAACGGAAAAGTTTACTGAATCTGGGGGACTGTCTCAAACCTCTCAACCTTGTGTCAGACTAAAACTCGAGTCACTGGTCAAGTATTTAACATTCAATCCAGTAATTTTAAATTAGCTTAAATCAACATGCAACAGATGTGTGGTTTCCCAGATCTCTTGTGGCAGTGCTAAGGTTGGCAAAACACAAATTACTTCGGAACTGGCCCTAAGGCCATCCCAGTTTTACAAAGGAGCACTGCTAGCAGTTATTGCAGCCCAAACAGAAAATGAATTTAATTCCACCATCAATTAGTAGATTTTCTAAGAAAAAGTTATACTAATGTTCCTAAAACAATCTCTTTTCAACTAAAGATTATTTCTATCTACTTCAAACTGGAGTAAGTTATCTTAAACATGTAAGTGGTAGTAAGCACTCTACAGGGATTACAGAAGCCAAGAGCAGTAGTATGTTAACACTGTATTCCCATTTGCAGTAAATTCAGAGATGTTCAAAGCCATGAAGTTTGCATGAGTGTAGTTTTCAAGTATTCTGTGTACAAATGATGAAACTACAAAGAGAGCTAGGAAAAACAGTTACGCACTATGAATTAAATAAAGACAATAGTTACAACTTGTCTGTAATCCTGAAATACCAATTATTAATAGATTACTGTGAAAACTCAGACCATGCTTTCCAGAAGTGTCAGAAGACCTAGCCAGAACCTTCCTCCCATGACTTTTTAGGAGGAACATTCAAAGCTAAGGCTGTGCTCTGTCCTAAAGACAATACACTTGTTTCACTCTCCTAGCATTGCCCAATTTAAAAATTAGTTGATATGGTAAATTATGTTCAAAATATTAACACTTAAAAATGTATAATCTTCTCAAAAGCTGATAATGCGTAATGCATGAATGCCCTTTACAAAACAGGTGTAGCATGCTTATTTCAAAAACAAGAATTTACAAGATTCTCTGTTTTGGTGTTTCCATATGATGACAGTTTTAAACCACTGGAAGATAACAAGGACAAAACATTGAAGGAAAACAAAACCAGACAAAGCTTACAAGTCAAAACCCCCAGTAACCTGAAAGAGAGGGAAAAGAGGCAAAAGAAACCACAATCTCTCTGCTCCTTGCACACTGTTTAGTTCAACACTAGCACGAGCACAGGCAAGCAGGCTAGCACATTCAGTGACACTGGTAGACATCACCTTGGACCACGGAGATAGAAGTAAAAGGAATGAAGGGAGTCTGCACTTCTATTTGGGTTGTTCTTCACTTTAAAAGAGATTCACTTAGCAGTGAGGAGAGACTCGATTATCAGAGACATCTGCTTCCACTAAGGTATGCTCACTGAAGAGGTTAATGTCTTATTTGCACATTGCCAAATGCCTGCTACAGGCCACTGCTCCTCGGGATGTACTAACAAAGCTGCTCACATAAGCACTCCTCAACCTTATTCAGTCAAAATGAATAAGGTTGGCAAATACCTACCACTGAAAGCAACCCACTTGAGGAAGGAAGAAAGGGCAATACTAAGGATTACAAAGCAATTTCCTCCCTTCCATTACACATTCCAAAAATAATGAATTACTGCTGTAATACCAGAGACAACATTTTTGAAAAAACAAGGAATAAGGAATATGCTGGCTTAAGTAGAACCACACATTTTTCTACACATACACACACGCAAAAATGCGCTCACTGCAGACAGCTTGAAAAACTGATTTGGAAGTCTGGGAGGAAGAGGTGGCTGCTATTTTTTTTTTCCCCCTGAACTAGAAAAGGTAAAGGGGCCAAGTGTCTCAAGTGTTCATGAAAGCCTTATTAGGGCAAAGCACTACTGTTTTTTTCCCAGCAGGCTCTGATAATTTGGAAGCACAGTCACACTGAAAGATGAATCTGAAGGTCTGAACCCCCAAATCAAAACTCAAACCTGCCAAGGAGAGGTAGAGGATACTGAGCCATCATTCCAACAGCACACAAAATTGGCGTAAGTCAGCACTGCAACCAAAAGAAATGGCATCGGCCTCTTCCTGGCCACCTGTGCTGGTGCAGGAGGTGGTCTGTACACCATATGGCTGCTCAGTCAACCAGCTCAAGGAACTGATCCAGACTAAAATGAATTCTCAGAAAAAGTCTCCATCATTTACTCCATCTGGTTTATGACTCCTGTACAAACATTCATGTTAACACAAGGGAGAAGCAGATGAGGAGGGAGGAAGCAGCACCCAGGGCAAGAGTATTTCTTTCCACAGCAGCACTGGTTAGTTCTGCTCACAATATTAAGATTGTTGTCTTAGATGGCTACTTCGAAGAGAAACCTCAATTTGAAGTCTATATAACAAGCTGTGGAGCTCTGGCTGAGAAGAGAGAGATTAGGACTCTATCTAAGCTACTGCTTTGAACATTCATGTTGCAACTTCAGACACTGGAATTGTTTACTTCAAAAATAAAACACTGAGTTGGCTTGATGCATCCTGCTAAAATACAGGGACAGCTAAACATTTCAAGGACTTAAGCCCACAGACTGTCAAGTCAAAAACAGTAGTATTTTGCCACTGTTCCAACCTGAAAGTAAGAAGTAATCTCCCCCTCCTCGATACAGATTCACAGTGAGCAAAAAGCAGTTTTAGCTTTGATATCTGATGTTCTGCTAGTTTTTTTTCCAAGCAACTACACCTTGGTAACTTCAGTTCAACAATGCCATTCCAAGATATTTTGAACAGGAGGATACATCCTTTTAGCCCCTTACTAGGCTTTGGGCTTCAGAAGAGGACAATGTCAGGACATGTGCTCACACGTTAGATTAGCAAATACTCTACAGTTGCCATCCATTTATTTTCTTTTCAGAAAATTTTAAATCCCTGAAACAGAAAAATAATCAATGGAAGAACAGAACATGAACTACAGTGAACCAAAAATAAAGAGACTGTTGTTTCTGAAGTACTCTTTTCCCTGTATTTACACAAGTTTAGTGAATAACAATGAACAAAACTACTATTTCTAATTATGTAAGCATCACAGAACTACACACAGCAAGTGTAAGTTTCAGATATTAATACAGAAATAATGCTATACACATCTACTGAGAACTCCACATACCGGTAATGTATGGTAGAAGCTCTGCAAATTCAAGACAATAATGCATATTAATTAATTCCAACTAAAGACACACTCAAATCATTTAGGCAGTATCCTGATGGTCACTTACTATAACCTGTAAACCCACACAAGCAGCATTAAACAGAAGCAATTTCCTTTACATTACCTCCACACACCCTATGTAGGCAACTTATAACTTTACCTTAACATTTGAAAAAGTAAAAAAAAAAAAGCATTAAGTTAGCAAAGTAAGGTATCCGTGATGGAAGAGAACTCTTGGCGACTCGCTGAAATAATGTTTTCTGTATTGCTATGTTTAACTCTCCTCAAAAGAAGCTGCCGATATACTTTTTTTTAAATTCATGTGGGCAGAATAAATGGTTCCAGTCAGTGTTCCAGTTAAGTACGGCAGCCCTCTTGATGACCTCTGCAAAAGCTGTAAGTACTCTGAGAAAAAGTTATGAAGCTCTTCCCTAACAGGGCAGAATTTGTTTCTACTTTTAAGAACACTAACAAAGCATATCCTTCTCTATCAAGTTCTAAAACATAAATAGGTTTCAAATTGATATAATGGTTATTCATATGTAATTCCTGGGAGTTCCAAGTTAAGGGAAAACATACCTTAATAGCTATGCCCCATGAAAAGCAAAGGAAATTGGAAGCAAAGTTGAAAAGATGAGTCAATCATATCCCACATCCTTGACTAACTCAGTAGAAACATCCGATTTAAGATACTTTGTAAACAGAGCATTTCATTCAGTTGCAAATTGGCTATTTTGCAAACAGATAGTTTCTCTGTTCTAGGATCAATTTATACTGTTTTAAGAGTCTTATTTCTTCTCACTACATTTTTCAAAACCTCAGCAGCCTGCCTAATGCCTCTCCCTCACCACTGTACCCTTGCCCCCCACCAGTTTACAAGCACCACCTTTATACAGAGAGCTCTTCTCATGCACCCAGCTACTTCCCATGTTTCCCTTCTATCTGACCAAGCAAAAGATCATATTCTCCAATACAAACTAGCTAGCTGCAACTGCTTAAAACTGATATATAAACAAAGTTCTACTTCTCCTTCTCTAGCGATGTATCTACAGCGATGACTACATAGGAAAAAGCAGTATTGTTACTCATAGAATTTGCGAGACGTATAAACAAAGCCACCCTTCCTTCCAATTTGAGTGAAATGGAACCCAGAAGTTCAAAAGTTTCTCAAACCACAACTGAGAAGAGTGACAGCCTAAGCTGTCATTTCTTAGAAACTACAATTAAGGGAGTTAGTGCTAACCTGAAGACTAAATATTGCTACATGCACTTAAAAAAACCTCCAACAAACAAAACCTCTTGCTAAGTTGCTCAGTTCATTAATTTGCCATTTCTGATTAAAATTAAAAACCCACTGAGGTTTTATGGACAGCATCTGTATTTTTTGTTCACTGCCAACATTACTGGAGCAAAGCCCTTCATAGAAGCAGGGTCATATGCACATGTAAAAGACAATACAACTCATTAAAATTCCCCAACTAAAAACGATCATCTTTGAGGCAATGTAAGTGACTTTAAATGTTTAAAAATATGAAACATTTCATTGTAATTCACAGTTCAACTATATTAATGGATGACCTACGAATTGGTCTAACTCCCTTGTGGCACTGCAGTACTGGAGAGAGATTAAACTTCAGGCTACTGAGAAGAAAATTGCTGGACCAGCCTGGTGTTTTATCCAGCTACAGCTATGCTCTACATCAAGTAGAAGGTGGCCTGGGACAGACAGTTCTGATAGCATCCACAGATTTATAAGGTGACCTTCATCATGCTTAACTGCCAGCTTACATTCCTTCATGCCTGAAGTTTGACAAGTAAATTCTATCACTACAGCACCACTGGCAACCTTAGATCAGCTCCCATATAAAATGTGTTTTCATAAAATAGAAGCATATTTGAATAACTGCAGAACGACACGAGGGGATTTAACCTGCAAAGTATTTGGCAAGCAAGGGGTTAAAATCCTGCCTAAGACTACCCCACAGCTGCTGTCAGCAGTCAGGCTTGTCAAGAGAAGCTCTGGGCTGTCTTGACAAGACTAATTGGCAGCAAGCACCTGGTTCCCTAGGCTGGGCCGGGGTAGGTAGAAGAATATAAACCCTGCAAAGAAGGAGGAGAAGAAGCTGGAAGGCTGCCAGTAGGTCTAGGCTGTTTCATGTTTTCACTTTGATCCGCAGGCAACTTTATCCTAGACTATACCCAGTTGAGAGCCATCAGAAAAATTTTTCTGCAACTTTCCAGCTGAAAGGAACCCACGCTTTATGGTTCTGTACCTGCAACCTCTGCCCCAGAGCACCCACCAAGCCTTGCTGTGCTGGGTCATGCTGCGGCACAGCCAACTGCAACATCAACACTGTTACTAAACTGCAGTGGAATTAAAATGTTGGTTTTCAAATGCCACCAAAAATTACCTTAAAGTTGTTATTATAACTTCAAAACTATGGACTAGTATGCCAGAAAATCAAAACTAAGAGCATCCTGGATATTTTGTATATCAGACGTATAAAGCATGTGCAATGACAGCTTACGACACATAGCAAATTACAGTGCATCTTTAAAGAAATAATAAAAAATCCCAACTAAAACACACCCCTAACATTCTGGAAACTAGCTAAAAGTAGGCTACATGAACAACTTCAAACAGGACTTCCAGACCCTTAGAACATATTTTGACCTCTAATAGGAATCATCATTTCAGCAAATTTGAAGCTTTCTCAAATTCTGCCCTTTGTTTTATTGCAATATTAAAACTCAAGTTAAAAAAAAAATAAAATTACAGCATTAGCCTTGCAGGTTCTTCCTCTGAGGCAGGGTGATTTTTCTTAGGAGTAAAGGAAAAAAAAACCACATACCCATTTGTTAACTCTGCAGTGTTTTATATTATTGAACCAACAAGTGTCTAATTATATACACACACACAAATTAATATAAATAAAATATATATGACATCACTATACTTCAGATTTTTTTGTGCAAGACAGTTTACATATCAATACTGAAAATTCAGAACTAAATTTCTTCAAAGCAAAGTCCTCAGCAGTGACTTTATCTGCATCTCTGCCAAGTTTCACGTTTTAGGCATTTTACTTTTAGCTTGCTAGTCAAGAATTCCAACAATGTACAGCAGCACAAATATTTCCATAACTTAAGTGACTGGAGATTTAGAAGCATTAAAAATCAAAGTCAGTACTTGTACATAGTCTCCGTATGAAAGACATTTGAATCAATAAGCGTTAATGCAGAATTATGGTGTTCGTGAAAACAAGAGATTCTAATGGAACCACTTGACAGTCAAACCACTGGTATCGCTAGAACAAACCCATGCTAAGAGCCACGGCGTATGCCACTCTGTTTTTAACTCAACACGTTATATAAACAATTGCACCATTTCTTTAACTGGCAGTGATGTTAAACAGTACTAATACCATGATCCATTAGCAATCATTAAAAAGAAAAAGCTCACAGTAATGAGATTATAAATGATCAAGTTTACAGTTACTGCTCTAACAATAATAAAAAAATGTTTCTTAAAGTGACAGGACAGTAAAGGATCCAGCTCTTTGTAACACCTGCTCTCTTTTTGTGTCCTGCAACTTTACATAAAGAAGACTAATAAGTAAATTTAGAGGGTCTCTTGGTTTCTACTCATAAGCAAGGAGACTTTAGTGTGGTTTGTTTTTTTAAAAAAAGTAGTAACACTTTTCTTGTGCCACACAAAACAGGAATGCTTGTGATCCAAAAAATAGCATCAGGGCATACCATAAAAGCTCCAAGCAAAAAATCTCTTCACATTTGTAAAATTAAGACCATGACTACATGCACAGGATAGGTATTAAAAAGACTGGACAACCACTGATAAGAAAATTAGGTCTGTCTTTCCTTTTCAAGAGCATCTACTGCCTCAGTCCAGTACCACTGGGGTGTTAACTAAATTAGTATGTTACTATTTTACCTCTAGGGAGCCGGATCCTATTGCATAGTAAGCTGCAAAGGAAACGATTCTTTTTGTCAAGATATGGCTACATCTTTCTTCTTGGCCTTACATAATGCAATCAGTTACATCAAAACTATTTGCTTGAAATGCTTATTCTAGCGAAGAAGCATCTGTGTATGTTGAGTAAGTGAGCCCCCACAGGATAAGAATTTTCTGAGAAAAAATGTACGTGTTTGGTTAGCTCCTAAAGTCTTCTGAAAATATACAAATGCTTTGCCTTGCGATGCCATCTAGTCCTAAAGCTGACTCCAGTTTTCAATAAGGATTGTCACACCAAGACCTGGCCATAGATCAATAACCCACTGGTTAGCTTATGTGCATTCCTATTAATCAACAGGAAAACGGCTCATCTGAAAAAGGCAACTCACTAACCTGTGACACCACTCTAATACCCACACACAACAGCTCATTCAGTATTGAAAAGCTGCTAAATGTCTACGGGCTCCTATCTGGTAGGGGTAAGTATAAGGAATATATAGGTGTATGCAGGAACTCCAGGAAGATGCAGCAAAGGAACACACTATAAAAATTAATCTTCACAACAGCACTACCAGCTGCAGGAGACCAATAAAACAGTCTTCTTTTGCCCTTGATCAGAACTATGGAACCAAAGAGTCAGTTGCATGAACGGTTTAAGAGACTGCATTTCATGCAGAGTTTGCAGCACCACATGAAACAGAGTAAACCTGAATCAGGCAATGATTAACTTTTCAGAGAACAGGTATTTAAAAAAAACACCAAAACCCAGTAGCAACAACAAAACCCAACATAACATGAACTACATAAAACCAAACAAACCCCCAAACACAATGGAGACAAAGTGAGCGAGTGATGCTATTTCATCATATCAGCTTCAGATGATAATTTACCATCCCCTGCACAAAAGGAACAGAACAGCACAGGTCTTTCTAGGGTGTCTCTCATTAACAGATTTCCACAGCCAGGGCATCCTAAGGGTGATAGCCCATGATAACTAACCTACCATTGCTTTGCTGCTATTAAAAAGGATATCCCTGCTTCCCTTGCAGCCCTTTGCTTTGCATCAGTTCCACTCATCTGACCTCTATTTTCCACTATAAGCTAATTAATAGAACCACCAAACAGCACTTCAGCTAGGAAAAAGAAGCCAGAAGAGACAGTGACAGCACAAGAATAGACGAGAGAAAGGCAGAAGAACCACCTCTACCACCAGCAGCAAGCTGTTAACGCTGGTTTAGCCATTTCTGTGAAACCCCATTCTTTAATGTCAAACCAATCTCCTTATACCAGGAAACGTGTTTTACTAAATGAAAGATTAGATGAAAGTCATACTTGTACAGCAAAATGAAGAAATGAAGCCTTGAGACCAAGATTCATCTAGAAAAATACTGCACATTTTCAAAGATCCAGGATTTTATAATTTATTACCATCACCTAACGCCTCCCATTATTAGACCATGTTCAGTGTCTTTCTGATTTGGTCTGAATTTTACAGGCTGGGTAGCTACCTAAAACAGTTCCTCAAAATTGAAATTATTGTAGGAATACTGTCCAAAAAAGTTACATTCCAGCTGTCTTAAAAAAAAACAAAAACAAAAAAAACCAAAAAAAACAAAACCAAAACAAAAAAACCCAAAAAAAACCCAAAAACCCAAAAACCCCAAAAAACAAAAGACAAAAAAAAAACAAACAAAAAACCCACAAACAAACAAAAAACAAAACCAAAAACAAACAAAACAAAACAAAAAAAAAACCAACAAAACCTTCTCATCGTATAAATTCAGGAAGTGTGGACTTGGCTCAGTTTGGAACTCCTGAAGAAAAAATGAACCTTTTGGTTCATTGTCTCACTAGTCCTTCCAGATTTTATCTCTTAAAGTCTCTAAAAAAATCAGATTGAGCTTTTCTGGATGACTGTCACAGCAATCAGTACTGATCAAATGTGTATACCCTATTCATACAAAGTGATTGAGTACATTCCCTACAACCCACAATGACACATTAGTATGACAAGTGGCATCCTTGTTATGCTTAGAACTAACCTATCTGTTCACATACAGAAGCAGCCAAGCTTTAGCCCACTACGGCTAGCCCATACCTCACCTTCTCTGCAAAAAGTCTTAACACGGTCAAAGTCAGTCAAGAATACAGACTCTGGAGGTACTGTGGAGACGATGGGACAGAAAAGGAGAAGGGAACCGACAAGTGTCAGGACTATCTCACTGAGATTTCCCACCTGGCTTTGTGCCATAAGATCTCCCCTCAACCCCCTAATTAACCTGGGACAATTCTGGTTCCCAACTGACTGCAGTCCAGGGTTGTACTTGAAAGAAAAATCCTGCTGAGGACACAGAGTGCAAACAGGCTTCTGGGAATTCCACAAAGAAATGTTGTCATGTCCAAATGACAATTTTTTCAGAAACAGAATTGGCTCCATTTTGGCAGATTTTCATGTAAAATTAAAACATTACAGCACAGCCAGAGGCCACCCACTGACAAATTTCAAGTAGATGTTCCAGTTCAGAGGTGCAGTACAGTATTTCAAAGAGACTGCCACAAAAAAATGGCACAGACAATTATTCTAGTTTTGTTTCTGAAAACAGATGAAAAATTTCAGCTGAAAGCTTTAAACAAAATTAAACTCAAGGCAAAGAGAAGGCTTAAAGTATTTCAGTCCAAAAGATTAGAGTTCAGCAAAGTTATAAACAACTGAATACAGCATCTCTTAAAAATTTTCTAACCCTTCCTATTATCTATGGATGTAAGGGATGAAGGAAGAACACCAGTGGGAACAATGACTCATGTGTGAACTCCCATTCTCACTTACGCAGCAATGCACTTTGCTACAGAAGTTTACAGCTGCACAACAAAATAGGACACTTTGTCAATGATACCGAATCACAACTATTCAGATTGTCCATTAAGAGGCTGCACACTGATGGGTGAACAACTAGATGCTCTCAGAGCTATTTCTATAATGGCCAATGTCAGGTTCAGTGAAATGACAGAGCAAACAAATAAAATGCAAAACTATCTGCCTTTCTAAAAATTCCAACTATTTGATTACTCATTGAGATCAGGTAACACTAACAGTCTATGCCACCCTGTTTTCTCCAGAAAACATTGCATGAAAGGCAAATCAAAGTGACCTTTGCAAGCCTCAAGAGATGTTACGCTCAACCAGAAGGCTTCACAGCCTTGATCTTATACATTATACTCCACCTGAAGAGTACTGAGTGGAGGCAGTGAACAAGAAAGTGAAGCAACATGGACATACATAAAGACAATATTCTTTTAAGTTACTACTGAAAATTGAGGACTTTTAGGTCCCCAGTAAGCAGGAGCTAGAGTCCACAAAGACTAGGTAAGGCCCCATAAAGAGTCTGAAGAGAAGAAAAGTGCCGCATCAACAGTAAGAAAACACAATGAGCAGGAGAGGTTTGTATTCACTCTTCTGACTCTCTTCCAAACAGTCCTGGACATTCTGTTTAACCTCAGATCATATATAAATGAAACCAGAAACAGCCATGGCTGCTAACTCAACATCCAGTTACCATTGTTCAACTTCCACTACGGGAAATTTAAAGCTACCTCAAGTATCACGAGAAGAGCACTACACGCAGCTAGCCTAAAACTGGAGTGCCTGTGAATACAGCTACACCTGCTCCAAAGTTATACCTTTGTCTAAACACTGGCTGCTTGTTGTTGGGGTTTTGTTTGTTTTACAGAATAGACTGTTATATTTGAAAGGGACCTACAGTGATCAACTTGTACAACTGCCTGACCAGTTCAGGGCTGATCAAAAGTTAACGCATGTTATTAAAGGCATTGTCCAAATGCCTCTTACACGCTGACAGGCTTGGCACATTAACTACCTCTCCAGGAAGCCTCTTCCAGTGTTTGACCACTTTCTCGGGAAATAAATGCTTCCCAATGTCCAGTCTAAACCTCCCCAGCACAGCTCTGAACAATTCCCACACATCCTATCGCTGGACCCCAGGGAAAAGAGATCAGCAGCTCCCCTCCACCTGCCTTCCTCAGGAAGCTGTAGAGAGCAATGAGGTTGCCCCTCAGGCTCTTTTCCTCCAAACCAGACAGGCCCAAAGTCCTTAGCTGCTCCTCATAGGACATGCCTTCCAGCCCTTCCACCAGCTTTGTTGTCCTCCTCAGGCTGCACTGAAGGACTCTAATGTGTCCCCCAACAACAGACTTCCATGGTCATATGTCCTTTCTACCTCATGAGAGGGGAGAAAGATGGAAATGCTGCAATTATTCTTTTTACAGCATCACCTGTTGGCACCACATCGCAGCCCAGGGATTGCACACAACTGTTTTCACCACCACCAGTGGTTGTGCTACTATTGACACGCTGTGAGCTTCAGCTCTGCGGAGTCCAGACACACAGAACTTGATTTCACCTCCTTCTCTTCCGTCCCTCTACAATATACTCCTTTGCTGCTGCTTCTCACCAAGAGGCTCCAGTCTTTTTTCCGTGTACTCCCATATGACAACCAAAGTACATGACTACAGTTTACTCCTGTCTCCTTAATTCCTGCACATATAGAATAGGTATGCTTGCAAAGCCTTTTGAATAGCAATTTTCTACATGCATTTATTTGAGCCTCAGGCTTAGCTTCCGCATAAGAGGCATTTAACTGCCTATGCTGCCTTGAACATTGGAAGTAAAATCACTTCCCATTAGAGCTAAATACATGGTTCAACTCCAAAATTAGTAAAAAGATTATGAAATACACATGCAAAGTTAAATTAGTAGGAAACAAGAATCAGAAGCACTGGATTCATCTATGCTAAAGGGATTTGCAAACAGCGGTGTATCAGTAGGCTTACCTAGTATATTTTTGTAACAGAGGTAGCTTTGTACATTGACTTTTTTCCTCCTAATTTGGCTTCCATCACTGTCCCAAATCAAAGACCAAAATTTTTGCCAATGTACTGTAACACCACCGTAACTCCAGCTATATGCAAACCATGAGGGTTTCTGACAGCACAGTACCAACAGCTAAGATTACTTTTCCATACTAATAGCAAACTCAGTTACACTTCCAAAGTGTTTCCCTCTAGATCATTCCTTATACCAGTACTATGGTGTTTTTATAAAAGAAAAGTGCATACGGAGCATTAGAAAAACTTACAGGCATTAATGAAACCACAGAACTAAACAGAAGACACGTATCAGCTGAATACTATTACACACTATTCAAGGACTAACATATATCATCCTGCTGCCACACAGCACCACCACTGTTGCCTCCTTGGCCCCTCCAGGATGCTAAAGGAATGTGCATAAACTAGTTAGGCAGAAGACAATTAACGCTGTTAGGTATGTCATCCATGATGTCAGCGTGCTCTTAACCAACTGTTAAGTTACTGTCCTCTCTGAATTCCGAGTAAGTTTAAAAAAGATGGGGTACCATGCTTTAGAGATGACAACCCCACTGTTGGCAGGAAGCCTGGAGACAGTAGGCTTCAAAAATGCCTTGACATCAACTGGCTTTAAGAGTGAAAATTAAAAAGCTTCCAGAAAACTGCTATTTTACAAGTGAGCTGTACCCCAATAACTTTCTCACTGAATTAAATCAGTTCTATACTTTCTTGAGCAACAGCGCTAAGTAGATCTACCAATTACCTAGGTAACAGAGTTTTGAAAACCTTACTAGCACCTACTCCTATGTTTGCCTTTGGCAGAAAAAAGGTTTTGACTCATTTTTATGTTCAATTAATCCACAGTCACATTCTTCATAGAAAGACTGCTGGAAAAACTCAACTTGCTGGAAACAGTAACTATAATTACTGACCCTCTTCAAATCAGCCAAAATTAAATTGCAAAGTAGGTTTTTTGGCATTAGAGCTGTAACTTAATGGTACAAAGAAAAGCAAGTCTATGAGTAACAGAAAAAAATAAGCCCAATATTTGTAAGAACTCAGAAAATGAGATACAAGCAGTGAGTTTACAGAAAAAAACTGAGAATGGACCTTGAACAAGACTAGCCTCTTTCTAGATTTGTACTGCATAACAAAGTGCAGAACTATTTCTTTGCATAACTTTGCTGTATCAAACTTCTGTCAAACAAAGCATTAATATTAAAAAAGAGGAATATAGTTATATGAAATGTCATAGTAATGAACAAGTTGTAAACTATAGCTGTATGGCATTTTATCTCCTTACATAACAATATTCTCTTTTGCCCACAGTTTTCAGGTTTGCTTTACTCACTGATCTCTGGGATTATGAGGAGAGAAAAAAAAATCTTAATGCCTCCGTATTTCTCAGGAAAATAGAAAATGCCAATGCAAGTGTCCCATTAAGAAACTTGTGTGAAATTACACCTGTCTGTCAATGAAACTGGCAAAGTACAGGGATGACTTATTCCTCAACCATGCGTAGATAATACTATTGGTATATCATTTAGCTTTACTAGCATTGAGATGATTGGCTTATGCTACAAAATTGATTAATCTCTCATATTTGACTGAAGTTTAAAAAAAGTTATAGAATTCATGGGCTATGTAGGTCTTTTGCAGTCTTTGTTTCTACTGCTACACAGTCAAAATAAAGGAATTATTTGCATAACAAACAAAACAATTTCATAATATTATAATTTTTGAGCCTATAAGGAAGAAATTATAGGACTAACTAGTCATTTAGATCTTAAGAACCATTTATACAATAGGTCTAACTGCAAATCTTCAGCTTATCTATTGTCATCTATGATGCTCAGGGAGACTATTTTCTACCTAAATAAACCAACTGTATTGCTGAAAACAGGGCTGTGTCTGGAGCTCATTACTAACAAGGATTTCCAAATATCAGTTAAATATAGACAGCCTCAAAAAGACAACTGAAGATACATTACTATGCAAATTTTTTCCATTCTTAAAACTGTGATCAAAACTAGTTGCAAAAAAGCCAAACAGCACCCACCATTAAAAAAAACCCAACCAAACAAAAAACCAAACAAACCCAACAAAAACCCTAAACAGTGATAAACATATGCGAGAACGAGACAAACCAAAAAATGCACAAAAGCTGGGAGATTTCACTTTCAGACCACTTAAGAGTTAGTTAGCCCCTAGAAGCTGGCTTCTAGACCTAGTTCTGGAAACAAGTTTAATCAACAAAATTCAGTTTTGCCTCAATTACATACATTACTATACATACAGTGAATAAAATGTTTTTCCAAAACCACATGCCATACTGAATCTATGTACAAACCTTAATCTAAAATAGAAGATGACTACTACTTTTTCAGACACAAATTACTGGTCTGGACCTTATGACCCCTAACCTCATTTATTCTGTTCACAATTGTTAAACAAGTATCAAAATAGAAAAATTGTTCAATGCAGTGGTCATCAGTCATCCACATAAGCAACTCTGAGCTATAGATGAGTGTAATTACTTGACAGCTTCGAACTTTAGTCACATTCCTTCTGACAAAAACGCTGAAAATTCTTTAACAGATGCTTCACTCCCAAAGGAGTTTGGAAGAACAAAACCAGGTCATATGCATACAAGGACTAACAGTTCTACCCACAAAAACACTAAATCCTCTAACAGATGCTTCAGACCCCAAGGAATTTGAGTGGACAAAACCATATCATCTGCACATGAGAATTGACACTGGTCAACCCAGACTCCCAAGGCAAAGCAGTTTTCCCGCTTCTTACAGCACAACTGTTTCAGCATTTTAAATATTAAAACTTTTGTCAAGATCCCCGGATTTTCCCTTTTTAGTTGGGAAACAGTAGATCAGCAGGTCAATCTGAAAGAGTCCTTGTATTTACTCAAATAAATTTGCTAGGACACAATTCAATGGGCAATAAAAATACCTCTATATATAGACTACCATGTGGATTTAATGAACTTGCAAATATTTTAATTGAGACATGAAAGTACCACAGAAGACCATAACAGAAGTTATACTGGAATTGTCATGCTGGAGGATTAATTGCTAAGTTATCTTTATTATAAAGAGCAAAAAAATATTTTCATCCTCAAAATAAGTGTGTAGGCATTAGAAAAAAAAACCAAAACAAACCAGTATTTCTACAATATGTTAAGCTTTCAGAACAAACGTAGGTTTTCTCCAAACGTCCATTTCAAACATTCTCTTCTAAAGATAACCAAGTCAAAAGAAACCAATAATCACAATGTCATAATCCAAGATGGAACAGAATGTTGTTAATTGCAAACCAGGCTATAAGATAATGCTGCCAGCAAATACTAACAGGCAAGTGATGTACTCCTGAAATACAGTAATGAGATATAATGTAAGAATAACCCAGACCATCAAAGTGTACACCTAGAAAAAGCCTGTTTGGCCAATATATGCTGCTTAGCAAAGAATAAGATAACAGGTGAAGTATTTATTAACACATCCCTGACACCTTCTCCCAGGGTCAGTACTTGGCATTTCAGGGCCTTAAACCCAGAGACAGTGCCTTTGCATTCTCCAAGATTATATTATCCAAAATTTTAATCTCATAATGTTAATCTAAATTATTATGAATAATTTCTATTACATCTGTAAGAACAAGAGGTCTTGTAAAATTTCTTGCTTCCATAAATAAGGCATCCAAATCTTAGGGATAGTAATTATGAGGAACTTCTTCAGTAGATAAACCACATACATTTTTTAAGATAAAGCTGGTCTGATACTGAAACTTTAAATCCAATTTATATCCAAATCTACCCAGCATTGTGACAATCTGTATTAAGGTCTTGACTTTCTATTAATAAACAAATAAAAAGCAAAAATCAAAGCCGGCCATGTTTGTTGCCAAAGTTGTAAAGGATGTCCAATGCCCAGATGAGTTAAACCACTGGTGCTGGCGAGAACTTGAAGAAATACCTAGTGAGATCTTGGCAGCAGAAACTTTTCTCGCTGGTTTCAAGAGACTCTTCTTACATTAAAGGTGTGGCTAGATGAGACAGACTCAAGAGAGAACAGGTAGGTCACTGCAGTCTGAAGGGACAACACTACACCAACACCCACCACCCTGCACCCCCTCGCGCCATCACACCCCAGCCTGCTGTCAGGCCAATGCCAGCACTCAGCGCTGGTCTCCCTCAACAAGCCATTACCGACTAACCCTGAAAAGAAAAGAAAGGATAACATCATGGATTACACAAAATGGTTGAATAAAAATTGAGAAACTGTGTCAAAGAACCTGGAGACTCCAAATGCGTAATAACACAGGTACAATTTAGGACAGGTCAGACAGAAGCTTTATTAACTATGGTCACAGTGAGGGAACATCGACAGCATCTCTCTGGGTTCTCTGCCAGATGATCACAGAGACCCAACCTATATACTAATGCAGAAAAAGGAACAAGGCAAGGAAAAAAAAAATAATTTAAACGTTAACAAAACCAGGTACCCAGCCCTGGAAGGGATGGACTCCTTAAGTCCCTTGCTAAACAGCCACAATTCTAATGAGGACTCAAGTAGTAACATGACAATATGGAGAGATGGCTCCTAGTGGAGCCCATAGGAGCGGCACTGCCACCCAGTATTACCCTAGCTCAGATATAGGGAGTTGGAAACAATCACAGACTTTTACTTGAAAGGAATGTTCTTTTTAGTACAGATAACCTTTTGGCCAGACCTCTTAATCTTAAGTATTAATAATTTTACCACAACTGTCTGCCAGCTTAAAAATACATACTTATTTTCCTCTTCCAAGCCCTGAGTAAGGCCAATGAATAAGAAATGAGATCAACCAAATCTAAAAGAAACAAGCAAATAGAAATTTCAACTTACTGAGCACATTTTTTAATAAAAAATGTGTTCTGATAAAATTGCTGGTTTAACTACTCATCCAGCACATCTGAAGTAATAAACTATAAACCAATTTTAAAATGCTATTTGTATATTTAATTGAGTTCCACTTTCTATTCATATGAGGTTTAAGATGTTTTAAAAAAAGGTATGTAATTCACCATTCCCCAACAGAAATGTGAAAATTAAAGATCTAAGAAAACAAAGCATCAGCTAAGCAGTGGAAGTGTTTAACCAAATCTATAACACGGATATTTCAGTCAACTGAAGATTAAAGATAATATGCAGTCTACAATTAATTCACTTTATCCACATGCTACTTCAAAAGAATAAGAGACCTCTTACTGCACTAGTGGAATGATTAAAATACTTCCTTCTTCACAGAGACCAAATGTAAAAGCTCTCTGAATACAAAGTTTAGTAATGGGTGCTTTTCCCATACGTGAGTCAGTAAATCAGACTGTGTGTGCTGCACAGGCCTTACTGCAAAACCAAAAACCTAAGGTACAGAGGCAGAGAATACATTTAGCTATGAAAGCAGATGTACCTAAGCGGACAGAATTCAAGGTATCTTGCAGATGGAAGCCTAGCCTTCTTCTCAAGAAACAGGATACTTGCAGGTCTGCCCTACTAAACATGCTCATCCGTAGCTAGACAAGTTCCATGAAGAAAAAAATTAAGTCAAACTGGCATAAGCAATCACTACAACCTAAACTTTTGTTATTAAAGGCCAAATATTCCAAGATACTATCTTGATTGGGGTTTATCACAGCCTTGATCAAACCTAATTAATTTAGCTGCAGTCTCTGAGTCTCTACTAGCCTAACGGAAATATGTCAAAGGTGCTAAGTGCCAGAACTTTTTATCCCAGAATTAGAATTCTTAATCCTGTGGCTGACATTTGGGCCTTGAGCAATGAGGCCCAAATGATTTAATCTGGGAGCCAGGCTGACAACTGAATTAATATCAGAATTCATTCTGTTGAGGAGGAACAAAAATGTTATCAGATTTAGTACTGCAGAAAAATTATTTTCTATTAGTTCAACTGTACTTAAATTTTTTAAACAATCTTTTAAATTTCACCTCTGTAAATGTACTCCAATCAGAAATTGCTAAAGCACTTCTAAACACTGTAAAAGCTTCTGCCTTTAAGAAACTGGTGCCTGCCATAAGCATTGCAATATATATTGCAACGCCACAATATTCTAAGAATGTTCCACGCATCTTAAACAAGAATATTTATTATAAAAAACTTGAGTTTACAAAAGGGATCTTATGCACTGCACTGATTTTTTTCTTATTCTGCTACAGCAAAAATAAAAGCAAATTCCTGACCTCTTTGGTTCTTCGACTACTGTAGAGACCTAAAGTTTCACAAAAAAAGGACTAGTGGTTTAAATACTTCAACTAGTAACACAATACATAATCAAGTAGTATCCAGCTAACTAGGAACACACCGTATATGGCTACATAAAGAAACTACTTCAGAGTCCTCAAGAAGCATTACTTATCTGGGAAGCCTCCATCTCCCCCTCCTTCTTATCCCGATCTCTCAAAGATAGGCTTTAAATGTTTTGCAGCTGTCCAACATTAAGGCTGAAGAATTCAACAACCACGACTGTGTAAAAGCACAGGGCAAAAAGCAACTACCATGTTATCCAGGAATTTGGGACCAGATATAGATCCAGAAAAGGTTCCTGACTGCAAACTTCTTTAACAAAATCTGGATAAGGTCCCAAGAGCAGATAAACCTGTAAAATTATTCTTTCTTCCTTCCAGATAATTCTTCAAAGGAGTTTCTACCATATAAACTAGTGCAGACTAGGCATAACTACATTGAGTTTTAGCCAACCTCTCTCACAGCCAAAAATATCAACCACCACCACTGCACACATTTTCTTACTGAGATTTTCAGAAGGTCTGCATAATCTTATAACCATGAAGTTAGCGAGCCATTTCATATTTCCTGAAACTAAACTGTACATTAGATGATTCACCAATTAGTGTATTCATGAAGCTTTAAAAAGCAATCAAAATTTCATTTTTTTGTTAAAAAATTTAACAGAGATGTCCAGCTGTATGCATGGAGAGAGAGCATGTGGGCTTTTCTCCTTTATTTAACTTAACTAACAGCTATGTTAGCTGGTGAAAAATATTCAGTGTGTCAGAGTTAATTTATAGAGCTGACAAAGTATAAGGGCTCCAGAAGGTATAGCATACATTTACTAAATTTTAAATACAATATTTTAACTAGATATAGCTCAGAGATTAAAATAAGCTGTCCAACAACCAAACCACACAAACACACAATGTTTCAGGGCACTTATTCAATGGAGCAATTGCATGTTTGTTTCAAACTAATGCATAGATTGACAGTATCAGAAAAGCCAATAATCCTTCTGACCCCAAATCTCATGAATCAAATCACACTTTTTTTAAAACTAAGTAGAGACCTTTAGAAGACAGCAGGGATCTCAGTACAGTGCAGGCCATGATCAGATGGAGGGGATATGGAGATGCCTATTGCTCAACACAACCAAACCTTGTAGTCTTAATGAAGCCTCTAGGCATAAATACCATAACATAATGCTAAGTGCTAATTTCCCCTAAAGGTTGAAGAAACTACCAAAACATAGCTCTTGGGGAAAAAAAAGGCAAGGAAATCAGCCTAAAAATAGACAGCTACTCAAGAATTACTTAACTAACCAGCCTATTCCAATATTTCAGAATCGGAATCAGTATTTTAGGAGTTTATGGCAAAGCCTTTATGTCAAAAGTTCTTTCATTCTACAAAGTCAGGAATGCACATTTTAGTGAAGAAAAAAAGTATGCGCTTTAGATTTTACATTTGTTTTCACAATTAGTAGCAGTAAAGAAACACCACTACTTTAACTAAATCGTAATAGATAAATCTACTGTATGAAAGTTACATGGAGTCACCTGAACCCATGAAGTATCTACCAAAAACTGATCTATTTAGCAACAGGCTATCACAGGACAAGGTGGTTTACAAATATTAACAGCAATCAGCACTATCCTTTGATTAGACTAAAATACATTTCTCTCAACTTTAAACATAATTAATGAGACTAGAAAAATGCATGTTATACCATCTTGGGTTATTAGTCCATCAGGGAAACACATGAATTGCCACATCAAATTTGATGAATGGTCCTCTCTAGAATCTTGCTGCAGAGTGACAGGTTTCAAATGTTTCATAACATAAAAAACCCACCCAACTTTCTAATGGAACATAGTTGATTTCCAATCCCTTCCATCAGCTCTCTCTTTTTTAGATGTACCTGCCACCATTAAAAGAGCAATAGAAGAGAAATTCTAGATATTCCTCCAAGGACTAACCCAGCCATTTTTCCAATGCTGTCACACATACCACATCACGTCAAGCTACTGCATGCTATCCAGCTGTCCAAATTCACTAGCTGGTTGTATTGCTAATGCAATTCTGAAGCCAGAGTAGATGCAAGACATTCAGACCAACTGGAAAACTCAGAAGATATTTCACCAGTGCAGTCTATCAGGTCTCAAAATTGTTTTGTCTCCTCTTTTTCGTAGTTTGCTTTGGACTGACAAAGAATGCACCCTAAAAGTATAGCTGATTCACTCTGCCATAGTGACTAACGCATAAAATAAGATCTGTTCTGACAGAGAACCTATTGCTAAGGGTATTGCTTTGATACCAAGTCCACTTCAGTATCTTGGTTTACAGATTGACAACTGAATGAATGAGGAGATTAACTTGGAAACTTGCCTTCTTTCAGTATGTCACTGTAGCAACTTCATCAGCTGGGGAGATTCAAGGTAACAGGGGTTACGTTCAGGATGAGGGCCGCAAGACATCTTCATCAGGAAGCCTTTAATAGCACAAACCTGTACAATGCAAGATCTTGAGCTGTGTGAACCACACCTCAAGATTTCTATGCTTGCAACAGAATTTAACTACAAAATTACCCTAATGTCATCTGTAGGCACAGCAGCCCGTGAGAGATTTGAACTCAACATAAAAGTTATGAGGTCTGAGTAAGGCAAATGGCATTTGGGGGCTATGATGTACTCCATGGTCATTACCTAGTGACACAACCCCAACTTCCCTTCCTGAAGTAAGACTTATGAAAGGACACTCCATCCTTCTCAATAATTTTTGGGACTCAAAACTTCTGACACCCATAAATTACTACCTCCATGTTGCATAAATATACTTTGTAGGGTAGAATGGGACTAAAAAGTCTCTTTTGTAAAATACTGTATCCTGGAGTAACTTCCCTAAGCTGAAGTTAACCAGGTTTACATGTAAGGAAATTAGGAATTACACCCTCATTGTATAATCCCGTAACAAAAATAAGACCACTTCTAGAAAAGAAGGTCACACTAAAGGGTCCAGCAACTGAACAATTTCCTTTTGGTACTGGGCCTTAACTCACAAGAGAATAACAAAATTATTAAAGTAAAACTATTCTAAAACTACATCTTAAATGATAACACGCTTAAAACCTACTAAAATACATACTATGGTACTTGCAACCACAGAAGGGTCTTTTTTGCCATTCACCCAGTAGTGGGAGGGGATGAGGGGGAAGTGCCCTGAAATGTAATTGCTCATCTCTGAGGAAAGTTTAGGTTTAAAAAACAATTACACAGAAGATGTTAAGGTAAAGTAAAAACTCAAGAAAACGGAACATTCAAATCTATTTGAAGCATTCAGATAGTCATGAAAAGCAGTTTTCATGCGCACTGTTTTAAACCCACAAAAAACCACTCAAGATTTTCACTTGATATCCAATGCACAATCCTTAATTCACCTGTCTTCTGAAAGATGCAGATCGATTTAAAATTATATCCAGTCAACTTCCACGCAAAATGATGAAACATACTTATTTCCCAGTAAGGTTATATAAATGAAAACTTCAGTAGTACTTTCCATTCATAACATCCCCCCGCTGTTAGTTCACTTGGGTCATATCTATCCCCAAAATACTTTCTTGTTATGGGAGTATACTGCGCCAACAAAAGCACTCCTGAAGTTGTTGCAATTTACCTGAGAAAAGGCATATCTTTACTGAACTCACAAACAATACTGGAAAAGCACTGTATTTGTCGTAAGAAGGTATGTGTTGCACGTTCAGGGATCATACCTCACGCAATGGGATATGGTACCCTGTATGATGAACAGCCTAAAAATTGTAGCTTACAACCATAACCACATTGCAGAAGACTTCCAAGAAGCTTGGGGAAGGGGGGTGTGTGTGCATGCATTCTGTGAGCATTCAGGGAATGGAAGCACAACTATTGTACGTGCTGCATTCATAAGAATACGAGATCAGGTGATACACAAACCCGATGAAACAAACATATCAGAGGCAGAAACTTACTCCACGGGATTAAGCTATTGTGATCCAGTGCTAGCGTCGAATTACAAAGTTAACAACAGCAGAAATAACTGCTTCTACAGTTCCAAGAAGCCATTCATAACTTCAAGCTGCATATAAAGTCGACTTCCAAACTTTTACGAGCGCTCCCCAGGAAAACTGCCTGACGAGTAACGTCCCACCCCCGCGGAAGGGGTTAACCCCAGGCTCTTGTGCACCGAAGACCTGAACGGCAATTTTGCAAGTGCGATTTCCACCCGGACAGACGTGCGTGCAAGCCCAGCTCCGGGGGACCGCCGGCACCCGCCCCCAGATTAACCCGGCAGCCCGGCGGGGCCGTCCCGCCGCCGCCCGACCCGGGGCACCCCCGGCCGAGCGCCTCGGCCGCCTGCACCGGGCCCGGGCTGGGGCAGGTCGAGCCCCCAGCCCTGGGCTTCGTTGCCGCCGCCAGCCCCGGCTTCCCCCGCCTCCCGCAGAAGGGGG
>JAVJGJ010000032.1:16998072-17035554 GCA_035590215.1 Microhierax caerulescens
GGACAGCTGACCCCAACTGGCCAAAGGGATATTCCATATTCCATGCCATATGGCGTCATGCTCAGCGTATAAAGCTGTGGGAAGAGGAAGGAAAGGGGTGCATGTTCAGAGACGCTAGTAACTGAGTAGAAGGAAATAATCAACTGCTTTGTTCTTACTACCACGTTTCATTTGGGGCATCTGATAGGGTGGAGGAAAAGAAAGAAAATAGGCTGATAGTTGCTATAAACAAGAAGAAGAAAATTTCCTAATACCAGAAGAGCCAGGCTGTAGCCAGAGCCCAGCAGGATGGAGGCTGTGCAACTGCTGGTTATGATCCCCAGGCTTTACCAGCCTGACCCGCGCAGCTGTGGGGTCTGCTTAGATTTTGGCATGAAGCATTGGTGCAAGGGACCAACAATGAGACCTCAAAGCTTTATGCTACTTGCTGTGGTATTTCTGTACTAATTTGTTGGTACAGACACCCTTAAAGAGCTGTATCAGTAAGACTCTGAGAAGGATATGAGAAAGCCAGCAACTGTGGATGCTCCAGACAATGAGGCTGCAATGAGTCTATTGAAAGGAATCAGATCACCTCCTTTCTCAGGATATGCACACACCTTTGAATGCAAAGCAGTTCCCTGGGGAAGAAATCTGGGCAATCCCTTCTTTCATAAGGCCATTCATTTGCCTGATGGAGGGCAACGATCCATTCATTGTGGGAAAAGAAAGGGACACTGTGAGGAAACAGGGCTTGGAAGAAGGTGATCAGAGGCTGGAAACTGAGCAGGCTGCTACCTCCCACACTGGCCTGCTTTCATCTTCCAATGTTTATTTCCCGGGCATGCTGCCAGCTCCTGTGTGTGCTGCCAACAATGCAGTGCAGCACTGCTGGGTATGCCGTGCACAGTGTCCCCAACCTGCCACTCCTGGGTGACACTGCCCGCTTTCTGTGCTATCAGCCACCGTGACTGCTTCACCAGCCCTGAGCTGCCACTCTCACTGCATTTCCGTAGCCCAGCTCTGCCAGATCGTTGCTTTTCCAGTGCGTCCCTGACTGATCCTGGTTCTGCATGAAAAATTGCCTGGCAAGCTCTGCAGCCCTGGCTCTGAGCACTTTCTCCCAGTCCTTTCTCCAGGGTTTATCTTCTTTGCAACCTAGAACAATTTTGAGAAAGCAAATGTAGGCATAGACCTTAAATAAAATAAAACTTTTTAATTCTAAATGGAGCTTCATAAAGTTTGGTGAAGTTGGTGAAGACACATGTTCTCCTCTCACTCCTAGCGGCAGCAGCAGTCAGATAGCAAACCTCAGTTAGCATGTCAGGAGTTATAAAATCAAGTTGTTCGGCAAAAGCAGAACAGCACCCTTTCAGTTCGGGTTGATGAAGCAAGCAGCCTTCTCTGCAGACCCAGCATCCCTGCCCTGTGCCCAGAAGTCTGTGTGCCAGTGAGAACTGCAGTGCACCTATAGTGGTAGGACTTTCCCATGCTAGGGTGCTTCTGCTAGGCCACAGTGACACACAGCCAGAGGACTGCCCATGAAAGTCAGAGCAGTCATCAGAAGTGTAATCATTTGATGCTGCCTCCTTACTTCCAGGCTTTTTCCTTTTAGACTGGAACTAGATGAACACTCCTCTCTCCTTCAGCCAGGCTGAGGAGAATTAGTGATGGAAAGTCTAAGATAATAAATAGCAAAGGAAGAGAGCTGGAGGAAAACAGTAACCACTTTCATTATCCTGCTGTGGAAATCTTGGTGTGTGTGGATAAATCCCATCACCCAGGACACCGTGAAGCAAAAGGATGATGTACTAAGTAAACCACAAGATTTGGGAGGAGGAACTTGCAATAGGGACAGAGACCTCTGCAAAGTAGGAGTGGACAATCCTGGGGAAGGTAGAGCAAATGCAGAGCCTTGCCTAGTGTCTGATATAACAAAAATAATCCCAACATGGGACAGATTTAGGATTCAAAACTGAGGAACCCCCATCAGCAGCCCAGCCAGCTCCATGCAGCTGGGCACCCTGAGCTACCAAGCACTACCCTGCTTTGCCTTCACTGACCTCTGACATGTTTGCTTGCATGTAAAATCAGCTGCAGCATGGTGATCTGGTTGTTTGCAAGCGTGCTCGTTGTTCATTTTACAGGACCAAAAGTTGCATCTTGCTGAGATTACTAGAAGGGCAATTTGCACTTGAAAGTGTGAGAACCTCAGGTATCAGAAGAGAAATGTATTTCTGAAACGTTGACCTGAACATCCAGCACACCTGCCCTGGCAAGGAACTGCCCTTCGAAGAAAAGGCAAGGCTGTTTAAATGACTGGAACTGATCTGGGGAGATGTATGTCCAAATCTGGGCTTAATGAACATGACTACTAGTAGAGGGGTGTAAATAAGGATACCCTGGTGTAATCACTGTGGCAGAGGAAGAGCTTGGAAGCAGTTACATGCTTTCTCCTTCAGTCCTTTGCTTTCTTCTGTCTGCTCCAGTGCAGCTGAGCTTCAGGAAAGACCTAGGAGCCTCTCTGGATTTTTCTGAAGCTGAGTCATTTGGGTGGATGAAATAAGAACATTTATAATGCTCCTTTCTCCATCGTACTTTGATGAGCATTGACACCAAGCTGAAATATCAGCTTTCTGATTCAGTCACATGTTCCCCACTTCACACAGATGTTAACAGTGATTTCACCTGCTGGGCAAAGGACAGCCAGGCTCCAGGACAGCTTCAGGCAGGCGCAACATGTACAGTGACATTCAAAAGTACTCGGACATGTCCAAGCACCACCCAAGACAGTAGGATGTGGTCTTGATCTTTCTTTTACTGAGTAATACAAAACAACTGCTGGAACCGGTCCCTAGCCTACCCTCTTTTGCTTACATGCTTGTTCATTAAGCAGCTTCCAATCATTCCAAGAGTCTAGAAGTCTGTTCTTGCAGGTGCAAGGAAGGTATGATTTTAAAATACTTTCCCCTGTAATGGATTTATTTGTGATCTGCTCTGGTGCTTTTTTACTAATTTGTGAATTGACATACTTCTCTTTTGTTACCAGTAAACAGAATCTACCATGACCTTAAAATGACAGGGTCTGAAAGTTTTAAGAGGAAGGTAGATGATTTGCAGAAAGTCAGTGCTTAGCATTTTCTGAAAACCAGGTCCCTCTTTAAGGTATTTCAAACTGAACACATAAAAGCAAAGAAACCCCAAATCATTAGTTACTTCTGAAAATTTTAGCCAGGGAACACTTTTTTACTGCTGGTTGTGGAGTCATTAATTATCATTGCATAGAATGTAATAACATACCAGAGCTCCCCAATGGGCAAAAAAGCAAACCACTTCTCTTCTAGCTTTTCTTTTTTGTTGTTTGTTTTTTGTTTTGCTTTACAGCAATAATAAAACATACTATTATGCACTTCCAACCATAAATGTACTCCAAAGCAATTTGATATTAAAACACTAATCATCTGACTGGATGAGTTTTTACAGATTGTTACAGCAGGGCAAGCCAGGAATGTTATTAAGAGTGGCCTGAGGCATAGTTCTATTCCATGGAAACTGAAAAACAGTTAAAAATTTTAAGTGTTCCAAAGTTCATTTTCTCAAAGGGGATTTGTGGCACTACTGAGATTAGAGCTGTTCCTATTCAAGCAGCTATATTCCCAATGAGACCTTTGTTTGTGCCTATTTTGTCTGAACGATCTGGTTTATTTCACCATGGCAGAATACTAATGTAAGCTGGCGGTTCTGTTGTCTGGACTTGTTTCATTTTCTCTACTTTCTTCAGCAGCAATGCATTTGCATAGTTTTTCAGGCTATGGCAACAGTAGGAAAAGATTGGGTTGAGACCTAGTGAATGCCACACAAACACATTCCAGGTTTGTATTTTCAGTGCTTATAGTCCCTGTGACCATACACTGTACTGCAAGATTGGCAGACTGTGCCTTCCGCAGTTGAACATGGAAGACCAGTGTTCAGCATTAATAACAGCACTTTTCATCTGCAGAAGTCACAGCTAGTTAAAAAGAGGCAAAGGGAAACAACGTGTAACTCAGATGCCTGACACCAGCATGAACAGGGTTGCGTTATTTCATCTTTCTGAGTTTCAGAATGAAACTTAGGTGCAAACGGGTAAGGAATGAGTGCAAGAAACATGGGCCAAGGTTTATGAATATAGGTGTGAGCAACCTACAAAACTGCTTTAAAACATCTCTTTGTTGCCCAGGTCACTTGACTGTCAGCATAGTTTGACTATAAATTGAAGCAGCTGAACAGTCGCCAAGAATATCTCTGTGGGCTATATTCTTCTGTGGCAGTACCCACCAGGAGGTGGCTTGAGAGACATTCTGGTTGGTGACTTCATCTACAACACTTGCAGCAATGAAGTTTTGAACTCGCTCTATGTTTTCAGAGCATTGAAGATCAGTGAGGCAGGACTGAGATTTAGATTTCTTACTTTCATAAAAATCTGAGTATAATCAGTAATGTTTAGTGTTAGTGGCTACTAATGTGATTTCTGAAGGCTGACAGCTAAACTTAAAGAATGGAAGAAACTGTTGAAGGAGTCCATGCAATGTCAAAACACCTGAACGATTTAACTTAAATGATCTTGTGCCTGAGCATGTGCATGTGTGTATGCATAAATATACATACAGATTAGTATCAACAGCAAGGTAGTAAAAAGAGGACAGATCTCAAATTTTCTTAACTCTTTATCAAGGAACAAAATACGGAGTGTGTTTACTTCTTTCTTTGGGTTTGTTTTGGGTTTTTTTGTTGTTGTTGAGGGGAGAATACAAACTGGGAAATACAACTAAAGCCATAATTGAAGAGAGCTGCACAAATGAAAATTATAGGCAAATGAGAGTGAAAGGGAAGAATACTAATAAACATGCAATTTATGTGAATCCAGTGTAATTTACATAAGGGTAAACCTTATGTTTATGTAAGATTAGTGCCTATTTCCTGTATCAGGGCTGTCTGAATTTACTACAGATTGGACATTAAAAGGTACTGTCCTTACAGTACCAACTCAATAAAGACTTGGAGCTTTCTTTCCTTGAAGCAAATTCACAGAATCACAGAGTCATGGAATGATTGAGGTTGGAAAGGATCTCTGGAGGTCACCATGTCCAAGCCCCTGCTCAAGCAGGGTCAGCTCATACAGGTTGCCCAGGACTGTGTCCAGTTGAGTTTTTAAAGTATGTCCAAGGATAGAGACTCCACAACCTCTCTGGCCAAGCTTTACCAGTGTTAGATCACCCTCACAGTAAAAAAATGTTTTCTTGTGTTCAGATGGAATTTCATATGTTTCAGTTTGTGCCCATTGCCTCTTGTCCTGTCTCTGGGCACAACTGAGAAGAGTCAGTCTCCCTCCTCTTTGTTGCCTCCCATTGTATTTGTACACAGGGACAAGATCCCCCTGCACCTCCTTTTTTATAGGCTGAACAGTCCCACCTCTCCTAGCCTCTCCTACAAAAGAGGTTCCAGTCCCTTAACCATCTTTGTGGCCCTGTGCTGGCTGGACTCTCTCCAGTAAGTCCACATCTCTCTTGTACTGGGGAGCTCAGAACTGGGCACAGCACCCTAGGTGTGGCCTCACCAGAGCTGAGCAGAAGGCAAGGGTTGCCTCCCTTGGCCAATGCTCCTCTTATGCAGCCCAGGATGCTGCTGGCGTGCTGTTTTCTGGGTGCAGTGGTGCACACCTGCAGCCCCAGCTACCTGGGAGGCTGAGTCTGCCAGATCACTTGAGCCCAGGAGGCACAGGCTGCAGTGTGCTATGCTGAGCAGGTGTCTGCACTAAGGCCAGCAGCAGTCTGGTGATCCCCAGGGAGCTCAGGGTCACCAGGCTGCCTAAGAAGGAGTGAACCAGGCTAGGCTGGAAATGGAGAGAGTCAACATTCACTGCAACAGACAGATTGATTAAAGAAGTTGAGAATGTTTTTGATGTGAATTTTAAGCCTAGAAGGGAATTAAAATGTCTTGAGTATGCTATATTTTGAAAATATTTCATGGTAGTTTGATTTATTTTTTAAATGAGGGGAGACTTTTATCACATGTTCAGCTAACTAAATAGTAGCTACTCATTTTCTAAATTAGCTTTCTAAGCTTTATCTCCTAGGTTAGAGCAGGCTGTGTTACCTTGCCATGGACACAAAGAGAGCATCGGTGACTAGTTTAGGCAAGATACTGGTGCTCAGATAATAGAGCTAAGACAACTCTCTGATCTTCTACCGTACACACCCACATACACACACACAGAGTGGTTTGGCAATGTAATTAGCACTGAATCAAACCTATTTGTCAAGCACATAGCTCTTCCCAAGCTTGCACAGCTGGGCAGTGATACACCACCACTGCAGCTGTACTTGCTCAAGTGTCACCCTGTACTGTTGCGGTGACAGTGAAAACAGTCAGCTTTGGGGCACTATCACTGTTTCCCACAGGCATACCACACTGTTCAGGGAACTTTTCTGCTTGCTCTTCTGGATTTCAAATCTGGATTGACTTTGGTTAAGTCACTCAGGTTGCAAAGTGACCAACAAGCTGCATGTCTCATCAGACCTTGACGTCACCAGTGGGTATTTCCATGAGTGCCGTGCTTCGTTGCCAGCTACACAGACCACTTTTGCATCTAGGATGGAGTCTGCTTTTAAGACATGTCTATCAGGACCAACACCAACTCCAGGAATGTAGACGTAGACATGTCTGAGAAAGCAAGCAGCAAGTTATGGTTCTTTTCAAGCTTCTTCTGAGGCAAGAGGAGGCCTCAGGGGTACATCTCAAAGTGTAAAACAGTGGCCAGATTAAAGGAGATTGAAAGTACAGATTAAAGGAGCCCTTATTAGAGTACACATTAGAAGAAGTAGGACAACAAGAACATTTTCTCAGGATGTGCTCAGAACCACACAGGAATTGTTTCAAAGAGCAGTGGCTTATGACTAAAAGAGACAGTTTAAAGTGTTTTTGGACACCATGTCTCTCATCTTTACGACAGGTTTAGCCTTGCATGGGCAAACCATCCAATTCCAGCACAAGGGGCATTTAATTTCTTATTACATGATGCTATTTAAATATTGGCAGTTTGAAGCAATGGTGCAAACCTAGATTTTTATGCTCTGACCCTTATGACCCTTCTTCTCCACCCTTTTTGTTTTGAAAGACCATTGGGATTAACCTGCACATCCTGGCTGGGTGGGAGCGCAACCTATAGTCAAATAATACTGGTTCCAGTGCTTATTTTTCTAAGCAATCCTTTTGTCTCCAGTTGGGCTATTTCCATTGACAAAGACCTTTCTTGCAGTAATGTAAAGTACTATTAATTTTTTTTATTCGTAACTGACAAGCAGATGGCCTTTTAGCTGGCAATATCCCTAAAGTGTATGTAGCTATATGACTAGAATAAGATTCACTTGAAGAAACTTAAACATTCATGCTGATCTCTCCTTAAATGTCAGAGTTCCCTATTTCTGAAATTTCTAACTCCCACTGATTCTAGTGAAATAGATACTAATTACCCTTTGAGGATTTAAACCTGGAGCATAACAGAAAGCAAAATAGAACTCACAGAAATGAAAAATAGAAAAAATATTTTGCAAAATGCAAAATAATTGATATTATAAAATAAATTGCAGTGCTGCTTCCTTTAAAAGAATTTACAAGATCTATAGATCTGATTCTACAGTGTCTTAGAATTGAAATCTGAGATAGACCATGTCCTTTAAATTGCAAAAGCCACTTGAATTTAGTTTAAATCAGTTCAACTTAGAAGAGTCAGTAAAATTTTTTCAATAGGGTCTATTTTCTCCTGTATGTATTTGATAATATAAGCTACAGAATCACTCAGTTGTTCCTATAAAAGACTATACTTTTGCAAAGTTCTAAAAGCAGGCTCTCAAATCAGCTTATTGCAATACCTGTTAAGAGACAACAAGCTATATTGTCTGTTAGTAGGAACAAGACAAGTATCAAGCTTTAATGTCAGCTACCACCTGTGGAAAACAGTAAAAGAAATTGGCAATAGACAGCATTTAACTCTGTATGACAGGAAAAGCAGGCTATTAGGTTAGTCCCAAAATCTAGCCAATTTTGGCCTGCTAAGTCAAATTTTCATTTTTAGGCACAAAACACTAGTTTTAAGTTAAGAAGTTTTAGTTATAAACAGCCAGTTCATACCTTCAGACAGACATAGAACCAGCTGCCTAGATGACACATAATATTTTTGGTACGCTTTTGAGCAACATGTTTTTAGATTTACTGAGTCTGGATATCCTTACCTTGGGTTCAATAGAACATTACAGGTTTTCTGGTGCCTTGTGATGTCACTTTGTGAAATGAAAGCATTCAGGTAGCTTTCCACACTCTTCTTCATCATATGTATTATATAATTTATCGACTTACTCATGGCTATACTTTATAATCCCTGGAAAGACTGCTGTATCTCACATTCCTCACAATCTCCCCAGGCCACCCAGCTAAAATGTAGATGGTAAATCTGAGCTGCCCATTCAAAGCTGGACCCGAGTTCATCTTTCCCTGGGCTTCGCCTGTGCTTTTTGAGTGAAAATTACTGTAGTGCCATCTAGTGCTACTCTGCATCCACTGTATAGCATTCCCAAGGACATTGCTCTGGAATCATTACTTCCAGCTCTAAACACTCTGAAATCCTGTAAATGCAATTAACTTCCCCCGGAACGTTCCACCCGCCACCCCCCTTTTTTTCTCAGGCAAGTCATAATATAGATTACATACATTTCTGTAACAGACTTTCCAGCTATGCAGTAAAATTGGCTCTGAGCAGTGTGCCTCTGTGGAATGGGGAAGGAACTGGAGATTACTTTACAAAGAGTGTGTATTCCCCTATCTTCAGAATGTGCAACTTTTAAAAATAGTAATGCAGAAGTTGCTGAGGGAAGTACGCATAGAGAAGGGGCCTGGAACCCTCCAGTATGGCCAGTCTGGGTGTGGAGCTGGAGAGCCCCAGCAAGGAGAGGGGAGCAAAGATGATTTTGAAGCACCAAGCCCAGCCCAGATGGTGAAGAAACTGTTCTTTTCCCTATATATATGGGGTGCTATCTCCATTGAAAAATCCACGGGGATAACCATATCCCAGGAGACGAAAAAGACTTCCAAGACTTTCTATGCGATTCTGTTAACAAAAAAGTACCTGGTTCATGTAGCAACTGTCCCTGTTAACTCACCCAGGTCTCCTGCATTCCCTGACTAGAAGCCCTAGAGGATTTTGGTACGGACACAGGACAGCTGCCCTAAAAAGTAACTGGAGTTGAAAACCAATCACCCAGCCAGCAGCATCTGGCTGGCTGCAGCCTGAAGCAAGGCAGTGTGCCTTGATACACCTAATGCTGTATTTTTGAAGTATTTTTGAAGTATTACTACAAAGACAGTCCTAGTGAGAAACCGATGGAAATAAGCACTTAGGGGCTTGTGAAAATCCTGCTGCGTTCCTGTCAACGTCTGCAGAAGCTTTTAAATCTGACCTGAAGACACCCTGTGGTCAAGTAAACGTGCTTTGCTAAATGTGACACCGGTTTGTGTGCTGTGGTACAACGTGACCTGTGGCCTGTGTGATTAAAAGTGGCTGCTGTCGCCAGATGTTCCACGTGTCTCCCTAGGCTGCTTATTTAAAGTGCTGGCAGCACCTACCACCAAGCAGTCCAGCACCCAGTGGGCCAAACGACTATGTCTGTTTTCTTGAAGAGCTATAACGTCGAAACATTTATCTGAAGTAGTTTGAGGCCATGCCCATGATAACAACTGGGGGGTGAATAATTTCAGTTATGTACTAGGTTCTACTTGGACCATTAGTCTATTCTATGATTTCTTTCATCTCACAATCATCATAGTTCAAGAACTATACTGGGCTTGCTCTTGAAAAGTCCTACTGACACCCTCAGCATTCGCATTTTCATCGCACCTTCAATACTGATCTAAAATTAGACTCTGTTCCTGAAATGAATATATTGCTCTTCAATATGCAAGCTGAGAATTGAACATACATTCTTGTCTTGCATACTTGGTGTTGAATTAGCTTGAGGTAAGATAGGAGGATTTACTTTTTGCCACATCTAAAGTCATAATGAAGATAATAGAAAAATGTTTTCTGTCCAGTCTGCTTGAAAGTTATAGCAAATTATTAGCTAACAGAGCAAATTTTGCTGGTAGAAGAACTATAGGTAAGATAGTAAAATAAGTAAGAGAAGTAATATTATAAAACCCTAACTAAATATACACCAAGGATCTAACCCAGCATACAAATCTCGAAGCATTAATGCTCTCTTTTTTAACTTAGGAATAGGCATGAACTTCTACATACTTGATATAAATGTCTAGACCTTATCTTATTTGACTGAATTCATGCCTGTTTAATAAGCAGAATGGTGCCAACAATTTTATAGAAAGCTCCACATGTTTTTTCCCTCTGGAATGTCTCCAAGCAAGTCACACTCTTAAAAAAAAATATATATATATATTTGGCCCTCATCCTGCAAAGGCTTGTGCATGTGTCAAATTTTACATGCTGTGAAGAGCCTCGGTGATTTAAATGGAGCTACTCACAAAGTAAAACGTTAAGCATCTGCACAAATTTAATCAGGTTTAGGACTTTTGTTTGAAACACATTTATGTTTTCTTAACCTTCACTTTGAAAGGCCCCTAACTGCCCACTTTTCAGTTTTTGTGTGTCCCAACACTTTCTGTAGTTGTTCTAGTACTACTCCAGCCTGAATTTGCTGGAACATTTCACAGGATCGTGTAAACTGTGCAAGAGGAAACTGCAAGTAGAAACCTACCTGGTCTATAATTTTCACAGATCAAGAGTGCAATACGTGATCCTTCAAACAATATTAAAAGAACGGTGTGAGTCAGTGACAGACAGCAGAATTTGATCCAAAGAAAAGTGCCTAAAGTCCACTCAGCAGGAATAAGGATGTCCCCCAATGAATACCAATAATTTTCATTTTTAAAAAAAAGTTTATATTGCTGATCCTGAAAAAAAATTAAAATGTGATTTGAGAATGACACAGTAGAGTACCATCTTCTTGAGTCTGCAGAAGATAATTCCAGAGTCTCTGCTGCTGCCCAATGCATTCTCAAATTGCAAAGGAGTGAAAAAAACCTGATGTGAGAAGACACTTTTCAGATTTTGCCATCTAAGTCCTACAGAACGACAGCAAACCTAACGTCTTCCTGAAGTCTTTGAGGTAACTGCATAAGCTATTTCAGAGGTGTTCACTGTCTATCTTGGATAGCGCTCAAGTTAGAGAAGTGAAAGCAATGATTTATAATTACCATCTGACTGCCACCCATTTGGAACATATCACAGGAACTGTGGAAAAGACTGACACAGTTTAATTCAGGGACATTCTTACTGAATTTTACTTTCCACTCTGTTAGCTTTGATAAGAGTCTCAATTTTAGGACTGTGCTAAATATGTCTTAGCAGTAAAAAATACCAAATGTGCAAAAATCTTCTCTAAAGGTCAGGATTACATTCCGATTGTATCTAGAAAACATTTCACACATTTTGTGTGCACAACATAGTAAACAAAAATGAGCTGACTGACAGTGTCACAGCTAAACACAGTACACAACTGTCTCATTGTTTTAAATGTCAAATAGATATTCCGGTCTGGTACACTTCAAACTGGTTAAGATACTTAGATATAACAGGTGTAGATCAATTTTTCACTGTCAAGCAATAAATATAACTTAAGAAACAATATAGAAACAGAAGGCTTTAAATATATATATAGCCTTCCCCTAGAAGTTGTACAGAGGATGTCAACTCATGTGACATCTGAAGATTCAGTGACATCTGGCTTCACGTTTTTACCACATACGATGTTATAGTTGGCATATAAAGTTCTCCTCTGTGATACTGTTCCTAATCCTAAACCCTTGACGCAGCCTGAGGTCCTTGGTCTCATCTGCTTTCTTTTGCATGTTTTTGTGGTTGGGTTTTTTTTTTTTCTTTTTGCTGCTTTGCCTCAAGACAGAACCAGTCTAAACTGCCCATTCCTTCCCAGATGACCCTGAACATGGCATCAAGCAAGAGTAGGGAACCAACCACTGCTCCAATGCAAGTCCTTTCCAAAGAGCAGGTACCTGTGTGAATAAATCGTCTCTCCCCACTCAACCTGATGAATGAAGATAACGAACCATTGACTTGTGTATGAAGCATGGTTTTTTATATACAAGTCACATAACGGATGTGTGCACATGTACATGAAGAGAGAGGTCAAAACATACTGTTGCAGAAGATACTGGTGTTGGACATTAAGGGCATTAGGGGGTGATGTGGGGAGGCACTGAGGTTTAAGGTGAAGAAAGGAAGGGGCAACTGTGTAGGAAGGAGGCTGGAGAGAGAGAAGGGCGAGAGTGAAAACCAGGATGAGCAGGGAGAGTGAAGAGTGGGTGGATAAACTGGAAGAGAAGCAGCAAACAGCAACGGGCCAGGCAAATGGAAGCTGGTGCAGAAATAGCAGGCACCTGAATTTTGGAGTTCAGGGCATGGTTGTGTCCAGGAGGATGAGACCCTTCCCAGCTGCGGCTCTAGACAATGGGAGAAGGGAAGGTGTTTGAAGGCTATGGCTTTTACTCCCTGTTCTCAGTCTTAAATGGCCACTTTGAGGAAGAATAGAATTTTAAATTGCTGAGAGAGAAAGGGAAAAACAAGGGAGAGGGAGATGGGAGTTGAACCTCAATGTGACTTGTGATTTTATTTCAGGCTGCTTGCCAAAACATACCTTGTTTATTTTTCTGGTTACTACTGGATAATATTAAGGTGTGAGTCAAGTTGTGACCTGTTAAAGAAGTTCAGAGAGCTTTCAGTCCGTAGTGGGGAAAAGATTTTGCCACTCCCCAGGTTAAATATTTCATATGGCCACAGGCTGTCTGTGAGTGCAGTGGAGGATCTAGCTGGAATGGAGCCCAGCGGAGGTGGTCTTGTATAGAGAGGTGAGAGCAAACTGGAAAGCGAGCTGTGCAGAAGCCTGTTAAGTGTGAATGTCATCTGTAGCCTAACATTACATTGAAATAAAACACATTTATAATGAACTCTTCCAACCTTAAGAAAGATTTGGATGCCTTGATGCCCTAGAGCACGGCAGATCAGTGCCTGGGTTCCTCTTCCCAGCTGCTGCTGCTGCTCCCCCAGTAGGAGGGAGGCTGCCAGATGGGGCACAGAAGTTCAGAAACCCTACTAAGCACCTGAGACCTTGACTATAGCTAGTTTAGATGACAGCAGGGAGCACCTTTCAAATGCTCTCTCTCACCCCAGGTATCTTCTTTATCCCTTATCACATCACCTTTAAGAGCAAAGAGGAAATTGCTGAATGCTCACTGGATACTGTCTCTAAGCTTCAGGGACTTAGGGCTCCAGTGCAAGAGTGCTGCAGAACCCATCTCCCTGCGGCATGGGGTCTTCTATCAGCTTTCCATACTGCAGCAGGAGCTCCCAGAGTCAGTACTGCAAAGCAGCTCTGCTGGCCAGCCTGTGGAGCAAGGGAAGGATGGAGGGAGTTATTTTACTCATTCTGTGTTCCTTGTTGTCAAGCAATAGTGCATGGGCAAGTCAGCTTTCATAATTCACGATGGATGATCTGATATTTAATAAGAGTTGCTGGGTTTGCTTTAAAAGGAATTGACACACCACAGGATTGTCAGCTCTGGAGCTGATCTCTTGTGAAGAGTATCCGATTTTGCGCTGCTGACTAACATGCCCAGCTCTCAGTGGCACCATTTTGTATCCTCTCCATTTAACAGTCAGATTAATTTTCATTCTTTATTACCATTCCTTTAGCTTTACGTAGTCTACTGCTGTAACTCCAAATAATCTCCATCTGGAATATCACTTTGGCTCTCTTTTTTCCTATTACTGGGAACTCATTTAGTTTTGTCAGTGTTTCAGTTTAACTCTGCCTTCAATATTATTATTATTTTCATTTTCATGGTGAGTTGCTGGAAGATTGTTAGCTCAGTTTCTGGGTGGATTGCATTAGCTTCTCATTCTGATTTAAAGGTACCAAATGTTAAAAGTTAACAGGTTGTGTCACAGCAGATTTCACAGTTTTTTCAACAACCGGGAATAATGGTTATAATGAACTTGGGGTTTATCCTCCTGATGCTTGCAGTATGCTTGTGATGGACACTACCAAGATAGCGAGTTTAGATTTGAACTTTCACAGCTGTTCAGTTGTGTTCCCACATGTCTGTAACTCCTTGGTAGTGGAATGTTTTCCTCCCATCTCCTATGATTATGTAGTTTCATGTCTCAGTAATTCTAAAAATTGTTTTTAATTAATGGCAATAATGTGGACTTCTATATAACTTTACTTGTCTTTCTGTAGGATTGGTTTTATTTATATTATTATTTTCCCTTTTATCCCTACAAACATAAAAAGTGTGTTAGAACAGACTTGGCTCTTTACCAAAGTGCTCAATTAAAGTCAGCTAAATCCTTCTTCTCTCTCTGATTTCTGTGCATGCAGAGCACAAAGCAATAGACTTATTCAGGATCAGGCTAAATGACCTTCAAATTATTATTTCCCAAAATCTGCAAACTTGGCTTTCTGGCTTTTTTAAGGTGAAGGTTTTCCATGGAATTAATCTGTAATTTGAACACAACTGACACCTCTATACTACGCTTAGGAAATCTGAAAAAAATTGTTGTTTTTGTGTAGTAATTGCCTTCTGCTCCTGCCAACGTAGTACTGACATGGCACTGTAACAGCACTGACACTGTGGCTGTGGGATTCCCATGTCTCATTCATTCTGTTGAAATGCATTTTTCTACCTCTGAAGTTTTCTTCAACTTTTATTGACTGATCTCATCAGTATGCTACAATAGCAAGACAGAAAAACAGTTGCAGATTCTGGTGTGATATGTTGGCTTGATAGAAAGATTTACTCTATTTGTGAGATATTTAGTAAAATTGATTAAATATGTTTTTTAAAACAATGACTTGCATTATCGTTTTTAGAAATTGCTGTGATTTCAAGAAAGCCTTTTTATAGCTTCCAGGCTCTTAAGGAACATAAGTTTTCCATAAAATAATGCTTTATATTTTAGAAAGAGTTGGTTTTACTCCAGATGCCAAAAGCTAAGACATTTGAGAATGCGAAAATCTTTTTCTATTTTCATTGGCAAAGAATTCCCATTTCTTATGATATATGATTTTACAGCTTTGTAAGGTGATATGAGCCTCTATTATTGCTAACATTTATTTTGCTTTAGAGGAAAATCAGCAGGGAAGAATACGAGGTTTTGCAAGAGAGTAGAGAGCATTATAAGTACATTAATTATCCTGGCACTTTTAATATTTCTTCAGATAAATTTGTCTTAGTGTTACAGCTCCATTACAGTTAAACACCAGTCAGCTTTTCAGTTCTACGATGATTTTTAGGATTTAGAATGGCATCATATAAAACTGTCTCAGCCCACTGTATATTTTTACAGTAAAGCTCATCGTTTAGATAATTGTTTACCTTGTCTGTTCTTAATAATTTCCCTTTAATTTAAAAAAAATCCAAAATATTATTTGAACTAATGATGTTGGTTTAACTGACAAAAAAAAAATCAATAGTCCTTTTTAGATGTACAGATCCTTGAGAATGACTTGGTGGCAACATTTCAAGCGCACCATTGTTGCAGATGCCTGAAGTGTGCCTCCCACATATTGTTCAACCTGTGCAACATGCTGATTTGGTGTGTGCTCCATCCCTCCTCTTCTTGCCTGTCCACACAGTAAACCGAAGTCTCTTGGACACATAGTAGCAGTGACCACTGAGGCAGTTTTTGCATGCACCCACGTGCAGGGTGTTTGCACTCTGAGCATCTGGCCTTTATAGAACAAATTCTGTGTTGGAGAACTAAGCATCTACAGTAAAACCATGGATAAATTAGGATGGACCCAGAAAAAAGACTTAAGAGGCCTGGTCTCACCTCCTTGAAATTTGTTCCATGGATTCCAGCAAAGTCAGTCTTTCACAGTGGTTCAGAAGGGACCAAAACCAAGTTCTTAGGCTGCAAAAATCTGCATACTTCAAAGTAAACAATTCTGTCTGCCTGTCTCCAAATCTCTTTCTTATTGTCCTGCCCTGCATGACCTGCTGTCGCCTCACTCCTCCTGCTCCCTCTCTGCTCCTTCAGCAGATCCTGCAGTTTTGCACAGGTCTTTCTCCAGGCCTGGTTTACTTCTTTCCCCACAGGAAAGAAGGAGCTTTTTGACAGAGAAAAAAATGCATACTTGCGTCACAAAAAGACAAGCCTGGTCACAAAGAAGCCATTCAATACCTTATCTATGTACAAAATTTCGAAATCGAAGTTAGAGAACCCTGTTAGCTTGATGTAGCATGCATGACTCAAGGCACAAGTAAGCAAATCCCGAACTTGCTACTTCTGTCATCTTTCCTCTGTCCATTGCTGTGTGAAACAGTGAATAAAGATGTGAAAGTCAGTTAAGCAACTCACAGAGTCAGTTTCCAGAGAAGTGAAGGTTGCAGAATTTGCTCTTCCTGGGTACATCCGTGGCTTTGAAGCTTGCTTTCAAACCCACTTTCACAATGAAAGTTTCTGTTTGCCCGTAAGCTGCCCAGAAGCCACTACATGCTCAGACTGGGGTCTGGCACAGCCCAACTGACTTGCATTGCACTGAAAAGTTGGGGTTTACCCAGAACTCATGAAATTGCATACCAGAAGTGTGTATGCCACAAGGATCAATCTAGCTACACCCTCAGACTTCCTTGATACTACCCTTCCAGGTACGCCCACCCATTGCAACCAGCCTTAGATGACAGTATATCTGGGCAAGTCTAACAACTCTTCTGGAAGGCAAAGAGTGAGAAATAGTCTGCTTCCTCTGCCCTTGTTTCATCTGGGAGTCCACAGCCTATCACAAAGCCCATCAGAGTGTTTCTGAATACTACATAGCAGTACACCTGTTCTTTCAGTTCCTATCCTGAGGGTCAGTTCTGGATGACATTTTTCAGCTCTTATATATAATATGTCACATTATTTTTTTTCTCAAGAGTTACATCTTGTTCTAGGACAAGGCCTGTCATAGTGTGTGCCATAGTTTAAAGAATGTTTGACTACCTTACAAGGCATGCTGTCTTGCCTAATACTTTGCTTTTTCCTCCCCCAAGGCCAGCTGAAGTTCTCAGTCCACCCAAGCTGGAGGAAGGAAGCCAGGATAGATAGCAGGGGGAGGTGCTAGAGCAAGTACAAGGGTGTACCAAAGTTAGTTGTTCCCAAGACAGGATTTGTCAAGTGTGACAAAACCCACGAAGCACAGTGGATGCCCTATGTCACACAGGACATATAAGCCTTGATGGAAAATGCAAAACCTGACTGGGCCTTTGGCTAATTGGTGCCTCCCTGTGTCCATTTTTTCTAGTCCATGCAGCAGAGAACCAAGACATGTTTGCTAACTGGCCGATTTAACAAACAAAGAAACAAACAACCCCCCCAAACCCCCTAACCAAACCAAACCAAAAATATGCAAAAACAGGCATTCTTGCAGCTGACTGACATATGTGCAAGAGTTTGGGCCAGTCAAGGATATGCCAAAGTTACTGTGCAAACTGATTTTGCCAGAAAACATGCAAAGCCCAAGTAGCTGTGTGTCACAGATCAACTTCTAGGCTAGTTACAGTAGTGGCACTACTGCTGCTAACTGCAGCAAACTGGGTTGCCTTGCCAGGAGCTAGAATGGTGATGGCCAAAATGACCAGAACAACTGACTGGGATGTAGCCCTAAGCCAGGTAGAAAGGAAGCATCCAGGGTGTTGCTGAGGGCAAAAGGCTGGCTTTTGGCACAGCTGGCACTTGCTTACTTGGTAGTCTGCAGAAAACTCTGACATATGTGTATCAGCCATGCCAATGTCCTCCAGCAAGGCATGTTTTGGTTGATTGTTGTGATGTGAAGGGAAGTTCCTTGGAGATCCCACAAAGAAAGAGACACCCCTGCATGGGCACTGGATTCATGGAGAAGTCTAACTACCAACCAGCAGATGTCTCCAGGTCCATGATGTCACCAGCAAAGATGACTAGGGTATGTAGGCGAGTGACTCCAAAGGGAAGGCAGGGACTGTTAGGGAAAGACTGAAGGGCTATTGCTCCTCTAACAGCATCAAACAGGGCTGTGAAAGATTGAAGTCTAGTTGTGTTTGCCAAAATGCCACAAGCTGCCCATGAGGCATGCCCACGTAAGCACGGCATTGCAGTCACCCTCTCCTCACCCACAATCCTTTCTCTGCAGCTGCTTTCCCTTCCATCTGGATGCCTGGGTAAGCAAATCTTGCAGTGACTTGCCTTTACAGATCCACTCTTGGCCTAGGGGATTCCTGTCAAGCTCACAGAAGTTAGGGAGTACAAAGAGAGGTGTGTGGGATTGCTGGTGCACCAGGTTCACTACTCCTGAACTTCAGCATGGAGACACTGGAAGAAATGAGGTGCTTGACCAGCTGTAACAGCCTGAAGACCCTAACAAGTTAAAGCCCAGCATCTTATTTCAGTATTGTTAATGACAAATACTCAAAATTAATGAGGCAGCACCCCAAAATCATAAGTTGCAGGTATTTCTGTTAACATTTTTAGGGTTTTAGAATTCATCATTTTTGCTGTTATCACATGACATAACATGATTCCAGCACTTGGATTTAAGAACTCCATGACATCCTACTATTGTAAGATACATAATAAAATTATGTGCTTATCACACAATGGCTTGAGTTCTCACAAGAGTCTACTCACGTTTAAATAGTGACAGTCTTTGATGCCACTGAAATGTCATAAATTCTTAATCAAAGGACCCCACAGCCTTTGATTACATGAAAACAGTCAAGTTACATAAAACCTGGCACTTTTCACTGTGGTTTATATGCAGGTAATAGACACGCTATATACTTACAGTTTTTCATTGCATATGACAGCTTGTGACCTTCTGGGTTTCTTTTTATGTGCAAAACCATGAAGGGCTTATAGTTCTCCCAATGATCCATTTAATTAAGACAAAGGAAATAATTGTATTCTATACAGAAAACACAACCTTCGGACTTCAAATGTATCCCATTTTCCTAGTACACAGACATCTTGGGAGCAATCAGGACACATCTGAGCTAGCTTTCTATGCCATTTTAGATGACCTAGGCTGTCCAAGGTGTCTTCATTGGGCTGACAGATAAGGTAAGGACTTACAGGAGATCTAAGCCCTTTTGAAGCAGCAGCTGGAGGTGTGTCAGGATCTAAGAAGACACTAGATGCTTCTGATTAGGCAACTGAATCACCAAGTGCCTAATATTCAAAGCTGCACCTAAACAGGACAGTTGACAAAATCCATACACTGTGGTACCCACCAACTCCTGCGTCTGTATACGCAAGTGGTTGTTTTTAGAAGAGTTGCTGATTTCGCTTACACGTTTCCGGGACCATGCCTTGTTCAGGAGCCAGTGTTGATCAGTTGCCAATCTGTCCTTTACATTTTCCCATAATTCATAAAATATTGCTAAGATGATAGAAGGCACAAACAGGAGCTAGAGACTGAGGCAACTCACATACCATACCACTGAGAGACACCAGAACTGGTATGTGGCTGAACAGGATTACTTAAGAGACTCAAAGAGTGATGCAGGAGTAGTAAGTCCTTAGATGAGATTCTCATTTCTTCTCTGGGATGCGCCATGCCAGTGGGCCTGATGCTTAGTATGGTCAGGAAGATGAAACAGATGTAGCTGCTCAGCCAGTCTTTGGCAGGCTCCTGCAGCAAGCTATCACGTACCTCCAAAAAAAGGGTTTTCTTCCCAGGATGGATACCATGGCAGGATGTTACAGGATAGCAGTTAAAAAAAAATCTTAGCCACAGAGGAACCCCTTTACCCCGGAGATGCAGCTGGAACTTCTCACAGATCTTCCTTAAACATAATACTCAGGTTGAAAGGACTGAGAAGGGACTGAGATTATGTGCAGGATGGCCTGCAGCCTCTCTACTTCTTGCCTTTGAGACCAAACTGAGTTATGAGAGCCTCCATCCAGATCCAGGATGGAAGAGGAGTCCTTGTAGTCCCTACTCCCCAGCAAGGCAGGCTCTGTCCCTCCTCTGAGACTGCTGGGGGAAACACTGCCTCTTACCCTTGTCACTCGCTGCTGGGAAGAATTCCTATTTGTACACAAAACAGCAAAACTCCTTTTGACTTAGCAAGACAAAAGTTTCGTCCTTGGAGAAACCAAGAAGTACCTTTGCATTTCCTTGCATTTCCTGCCTAAGTAGCTCTTATCCCAAGGAACTGGAAGAGACTCCAGCACCTCAGTGGTTCCACAGTGGGTGCTCAGGAAGGAGTCTCTTTTTCCTTGAAATGACTGAAGGAACTGGCCAGAATCTGATCTATTAAAGCTGGAAAGTTACTGCTGAACTTTCAACACATCCCTGTCAGTCCTAATTAATTTTTGCCAGCTATAATTTTGTTGAGCTGATAACTTGAAATAAAGTGCATAGAAGCTAACATGCAGCTACAATCAACCCTTTGTAATACTTCCATATTATTTTTTACTCAAGAACATTCAGGTTGCCTGTACAATCCACATACACATACTAAAGTGCTAAATTCACTGAATGCTAACACTTACCAAACAACCTGGGAGTATGAGGGGTGGGGGGAAGGCTACAGACATCTTTGGTTGTGGTAACAGAAGTACTTTGCTCTGACTTCAGTTTCCTGATGACAGGAGTGGAAAACAATTACCGTTTTCCCAATTGAATTCTGACCTTATTGTCTTGGGAACATTCCTTGCAGATGACAGAAAGAGAAGAAAGTATCCTACCAGATGTACTTCTAGCTCTTGCACTACTTATCTGCCCTGCCAATTTCAAAGCCTGTTTATTTGGTTTATTAAATATTACAGCTTACTATTTAAAATACCACACAGCAGGACTGGAAGAATTACACACTTAACTACGTTATCCTCCTTTGTTCAGCTCTTATTTGACAAGGTAGAGTATAGGCTCATATAACGTTCAAGACATGACATGGCAATAAACTGTTCTGGTTTTAGTATCAGCTGTAAAATCTGCAGGATGACTGACAATTATAAACAACTTAGGAAGTGACATACAAGATCCCTTTTAATACTGGAGTCTGATATCTATATTTTGTGTTGGAAGCATGGTCTCTCTGGCAGGATCTGTGTATGCAAATAATGGGAGCATATGAAATGTTTAATTCTTAAGGCTCCATTACATCCTCCTCTTACCAAAGGATACTCACCATTAATAACTTTCCACCCCACCCCACCCCTTCTGTTTCTGCATCAGACAGAAAAAGCTAATTATTTGGCTTTCAGATATCTGGGCAGCTGGAGAACTTCTTAAGCATTTTACAATAAAATATAAACTCCTGCCCCTGTGGTCCCTACATGGCACAATCCAGTGAGGAATGTATCTTTCACAGGACCTTACATTCTGTATTGGACTGTACTTTAAAAATATATGTGATACAAACACTTAAACAGGTTCACTGTATTTAGTTTTTACTGGCTTTTCTGAGAGGAGGCATTACATTGATTTACCACCACGCTATGTCACTGTCTGTGTATGGTACAATACAGAGTACAGGTGCACACTTCTGAATTAGCTCAGATTACCTTTGTTGTGATGAGAATGAGTGCAATGATCTAGGATGGAAGTGAGAAGTGCACAGAGGAAGGCAGCACGGTCCTTGTCCAAGACAAGTGCTCACAGGCTCGTAGTCAGGCACAAGGGGGTTCCTGCCTCCACTACAATTTGCACATCCAGACGCAGCCAAGAAATGTAAGCTTTAGGGAAAAAAAAATAAAGGTAGGCATATTGTTAAATTGATGGGAAAGGTTATATATATGTCACTCCATCTGAGCAAAGTAAATATAGCTTTTCCTGTATTTTGACAGCATTAACAAGATTTAGACATTATAGCTGGAAGGGATTTCCTGGTATCAGTTACTCCATTCCCCAGCACCAGCACAGAATAATGTATATCAAGCTATTCCTGACAGATGCTTACTTTTTAACACTCCAATATTAGAAAATGAAAGTGGTGTCACAGTGACCACAGCCAGCATCCCCTCACTCTACTTCATTGCCCTTCTAACTAGAATTTTTTTAATTGCTAATCTAAATGTCTCTTGTTACAAATTAAGGTAATTACTTTCTAGCTTTGTACCTTCACTGAACATAGCCAACAGCTGAATTGGCTTCATGACAACTGAAAATACACTCAGCAGACTGCCCTATTATTTCCCCTTCCCTCAGCTTCCTCTGTTTTTTCAGCCCAACCTCCTTCTGTCCTTTTTCAGAGCACAGGATTTCTGAACAGCCTGTCACGTCCATTGCTTTTCTCTCAGCTCTGTCTAGTTTTTCATTCTTTTAAAAACGCAGTGCCCAAACCAGACTCATTCCAGCTGCGGAAGAAAAATCCAATGCCAAACAGACCCCCAAAATTATCTTCTTTGGCTTACATATGGCCCTATGATTAACACTTCCCAGAACATCATTTGTCCATTCTGTAATCCTGCCACACAACTGACCCAGTGCTCAGCTTGTGACCCATGTCACTCCGGGTTCTCCTCTACGAAAAGGACCGCAGGAGGGCCTAAGGCTGACTCTGAGGGACAGAGGAGGGTCATGTTGTGATGGCTTGGAGGGAAGAGAGCCTCAGGGCCTGTGCCCACCAGCCACAACCAGCCCAGACACAGCGTCAGGTAAAGGGCTGTCAATTAGTTTGCACAGAGACCTGGGTGCAATCAGTCCCAGAGAAAGGCTTGATCCTGCCACTGGTTTTGTGAGTAGATCCTTGCATTGGTCAGATCGTTTAATACAACAAAAATGGACTGAAACAAATGTAAATGGAGTCCATGGGCAGAGGGCAATGGGGAACAGAGGTGCAAGTGCATGCCTGTCAGTTTATGTACTTACAGGGCACGGGTTAACACTGTCATGCCTATTATCTTTACCCTCAATATCCTGAATAAGGAACAGAGAAGGCAGGTCACTAATGGTGTGCTTTTCTTCAGGTGTCGTCTTCTTGCCTTGCTTCTACCTCCAACGTAGTACAGAATTCATCCTACCTAACTGATCTAAAGCTGGCATTGTGTCTAAGCCCATTTCCTCTGCAGCCTGGGAATGGAAGAACTACCTTCTCAGCTCTGGATTCACCCCATTCCAAAACAAATGTCTTGGAGACAAGCCATGAATCACCTCGTGAAGGTGCTACCTCTCAGTTGACCAGTGAGGCAGTGACCAGGACAGCCCTAGGCCAGGTGTCCAATTCTTTGACAGCTATAGAAAGGCAATCACAGTTATTTCCTTAACCATAGGCCAGGCTGTCTAGTCCAGCTGATTACTTTTCCAGGAAAGCACTCATAATCTGTTCCAGGCACAGGCAAATTCAGTGTATATATGAGACTCCACAAAGTTCAGTTTAAATGCTGAATATCCTTTCTGTTCTCTGTCTTCCACACATCCTCTGTCTCTAACTATAGCAGATTGTCTTTTCCCAGCCATTCCTGGCAATACCTCAATAACCAGCAGCTGGGTCACATTCATGGAGTCACAAGAACAAGACAAAGCTATCAGTTAAAAATGGTATCTCCTCTCCCTGGCTTTCATTTGGCCTGGTATAAACTGACAAAGGGATGTAATTTTTTTTTTTTCCCTGACCACATTTCTCATAGCACGTAGAAGGAAGCGTAATTTGCTGACACAGCAGTTTTCCCATTTCACACTTAGCTAACCACACTGTACATTTCACACAGATCTTTTTACTCAGCTGCTGCAAGCAATGGTCCCGAGGTACCAGCAATCAGACTACACTGGCTCAGCTTTGTTAGAAGGTGCAGAATTCTATGCTAAAACTATACACGCTTTACTGATCTTACTAAAACAAATGTTGTAGCAAACTCACAAAATGCAAACTGTTGACAGAACAGTTTTGCTGGTAGATTGGTGCAGAGTAGCACATGTGATTATACAATACATATAGATGTAATTTTGGTTCTGTTTCTGCAGAAATTCATGCAAGAACTGGAAGGTCAACATCATCCCCTAGGAAGATGAATAATCAGCAGCTACATCTGAGATGCAGAGTGCTGCTGTTATTGTTGGGTCAGAAAATGCCACTAATCTAGAACAAAAGCAGAAAATCATTTTCTCCATCCAAGCTGTACTTGAAGATTTATCCAACACCATACATATGAAAAGTACTGTACATTTGCCACTAGTTGACACAGAGGTCCATTCCTGACACTGAACCTGACACTCTTAGTTCCAGTGTAACATCATGTGAGAGACAAGGGATTGGAAATAACAAGCATGGAAATTGTTTTCCATATCCTGGTCTGGAGTATTTGTATTTTGTAACTGGAAAAGTGTAATTGTGTGTAATTAGGTGACGGTTCAGAGCACCACTAGCTTTTATTATGGCTGAAAGCTTTTTATAGTGGTGTTCTGTGCTCAGGGGTCTGGAGTTGGTCTGCATTTTCAAACACTAGATGGTGCCAAGGGTCCACACATACAGAAAAGAAGACGAAGAAACAGAAATGTTCCAATTTAATGTCAATAAACTGACATAGTTTGGTCACTGTGTATTCTGTCAATTACTTCAAAATCTACCGTTAAAATGTCTCATTATTTAGGAAGTGACAAAAAAATCGATACAAGATAACAGTAACCCAAGTAAACTCATAGGCAGTTTAGTCTTGGAGTCTACAGAGAGGACAGTGACTCTGAAACAGTTTCAATAAGGGATGCTGCCAGCATGGGCAGGTCCAGATTATCTAGCCTGAAACCTTTTCTCTGACAGTGATTGGTACAAAGTGCTTCAAAGAAACTTATAAAAGCCCTGTGGCAAGCAGATAGTCAAGAGTTCTACCCTCGGTCTTAGCCTGGTACCAGTTGGCTTAAGCTCTGGCATATGAAGCCAAACTTTGTAACAAGGTGTTTCTAATTAAAAAATTGATTGTTCTTGCAAGATATAGAAAAACTAGTTGACCTGTTCTATATCTTAAGTATGGACGCTGATTGCAAGATTAAAAAATGCAAACAGCTGCAAAATGTATCCGTACCTACATAATAACAAAGATGATAAAAATCTTTTTCTATATTTACTGCTTTTTTGAATAGTAGATGTCATATTTGCTTATCTGATAGTCTTACTGGTCCCACTATATGACCAAACTCTAGGGAATGAGAAACAAATTACAATAACTTTAAATCAGAAGTGCATAATAGCCACTGTGTACTGCTTTATAGCAATATTTGTGGAAAAATCTGTAGCCATTTTTCAAGCCAGTATCATATTTCCCTGAGGCATTTTGTATGAGACTATCACCTGTGAGATAATGATAGACTGTTACTAAATAAATAGCAAGAAAGGACAGAAAGAGAAGAAATATTTGACACCTCGTTAGCATTTCTATTCTGATACTCTATTGTTTTAAGTCATTGATGCTGTTCTCTTTTCCCCATCCAGATTTTCCTGTTTGTACACAGTTGGAGTTCTGCAGGAAGAGGAATTTCTGTCTGCCAAGGATATGCAAGAGGGTGCAATTACTTGAGTCTTGGGAGAATGGCTCAGTTCACATAGTTATTTGTCAGTAGATCATGGTCCTGTGATCAGAAGGATTACCATAAGGAACCTCTTATAGACATTAGCGTAGCTGGACAGAAGAGTTCATTTTCTCAGCAGAGAAGTAAGTACCCTTTCTTAAATCCTTCTGACCCAAGTCTCCAAGAAGGATCCTTGGATCCACTCTTGATGTAAAACTGTTCCCTGGAAACTGGGCTGTGATGCCTACAGAGCACTTGTATCTGTTTTCTATGGCAGCATTACATTATGTAAATAAATCAAGTTACCTTTAGAATTTAGCAATACTTACTCTTACCAGTAGGCTTACAGAGTGGGGACCAGTCCACAGGCAAAAGAAATTATGTGATGTAGCCCACCGTAAAGCAGGCTGAGCAAACAGAATACACCATGTCTTTGTTGCTTGTACATCTTGCATTTACCAGAAATATGCTGCTGCAACAAACTTGTGTACAGAAGCTGTGGTGGGAAGGTGCATAGGACAGAAACATACCAAAGGGAAAACAACAGTATACGTATACCTATCTGATGGTGATGTTTAGACACATAACAAAGATTACAGGCGTTGTGAAGAATGAAGACAGGTCAGTAATACAGAATAATCTGTGTGACATGGTCAGCTGGACACAAGCAGAAGATACAATCAAACATGAAGTTATAGATCTAGGAGGAAAGCATGCAGATCATTCAGACAACAGATGAAAGCTAGGAGATCTGTCCTGTGAAAATATGACATTGGGAAGGATTTGGTAATGAGTAAGGCGGATTTTCTGCTAAGCATTCAGCTTCTGATCTTATTCTGTAGCCAACAGCACTAATGCAATCCATAAATGTACTTATAAATCAAAAGTGAAGGGACCTATTTGACATTTGCGTGATTGATCTCTGCTAAATTCAGTGTTGAGACACTGTTAGAAAAGACTCACAATTGCCATTAAAATTTGGAAAACATTTTGTAGTGAAACATGACAGGAATTTGCTTTGCTTATGAAACAATAAGTCCATAACCTCCTGTGCAGTTCCTCTGCAGACAGCATTACTTCACACACCCTCTGGGTGCCCTGAGTCACTCTTAACAGTGTGTGGGTAAATCAGGTTCCTAGGACGGGGTCATTTTCAATCTTATTTTGACACAATTACATTTTGCAAAGTTAGGCTAAATGCTCTCAAAGAAAGGAAGGGCCAGTTACAGGAGATTGATCTGTTACCCATTCATTAGGGATTTAATGGAAATAAGAACTTTGTTAAAAACTTTCTTCTGAGAATCAGCCACCTCAAGGTTCAAGTCATGTCTGAGCAGCTAACTGCTGCCAACACCGATCCCCCAAATCCAGGGAAGTCCTGAGCACATAGGCAAACACTGCTGACGCATGACTCACAACTGGGATGAGCACAAGCTGGAGAGTAGTACTGCATTTGAGAGCCACGTGCAGCCCTGTTGCCCAGATGTTGAGCAGTCCTGCCTTAAGCACTCCTTTGCAGACAGTCCGCTTTCCTAACATTGTAATCGTAGATCATCTGCCAAAGACTTGAAAAGCTTCAAAAGGCTAACTTCAGTTTCTAGGTGTCCTTACAAATGCACCTACGCAGCATCAACTCAAGCCCAAAGCCAGGAATCTCCAAACTAAATGATACTGCTGCAATACTCAATAAGCAAAACTACCCCACTGGCAAGCAAAACATCAAATAAATCATTTTACTTTAACCCTTTTTCACTGGAGACAAGAGAAAAGGAAAAAATGCAACATATCCACTAGATATGCCTGAATCTTATGTAATGTACAGGTCAGCCACATCACTCCCAATATGAGGTTGGAAATAGATCCATCATAATTCTCCTCCAAAAGCTATCAGGAATGACATATCAGGCTGAGATAAATAGCTGCTGCTCACAGTTCAGGCAAAAAAGGGATGAACTGGTGGATGCATCTATGAGCAGCCTGTAAAGAGTCTCATTCTTTAGGCTTGGCAAGCAGCTTACAAAATTAAAGCCATTCTGTGATACAGACAAACATCAGTATTTTCAACCTACAATACAGAACTATTATAAAGCAGTAAAATGGCCATGGATATCAGAACTATGTTTCCTAACTTTCTTTCCCAACTTAAAACTAAACTTGTTAAGTGATACAGAACATGCCAGAATTTTTACCTCCAGAAGCATGAGTTTTACACACATGTACACCTAGAAAACTCTGCTTATGTACCAACTAAGCAGGAGTTACGCTCAGGCTAAGGAATAAGGCAATACTGAATCAGATCACAGCTCATTTACCAGTTTACAACCATTAACAAATATGAGTTATCCATATCTGATTTTTTCATTTGAAAAAAACCAAACAAATCTTAGTATTTACATGCGCCATAGTGAAGCTGCAAGATCTAATCGAAGTGTGAAGTGTGATGAAGTCCTCAGCTAAAAGATGTTAGGAACAAATAAGATTTATTTGAAAGTACAGAAAATTATCTGAACAAAAACCAGATTTGGGTAAATTAATAGGAGGAAAATATACTCTGTTTCACTCTGTTAGGATGAATGGCATTTTGCCAGCAACATGAGTCATGGAGAATATTATATTCTGTGTGTAAGGCATGGCTAGGCAAGAAGAAAAGGGGAATAGTAATCTGGAAGACAAATTGCAGGAAGAAGTAAGTAGGAATACACAGAGGTAATAGGAACACTGCATGAAGAACTACTTTAAGACTAAAAGCTGAATTGTACCTTATTGCTTTGAAAAGTATTCAAGTGAAAAAGTTCAAGGATTCTGCTGCAGGAATGAATCAGATCTGAAAGCCTGACATACAGTATGTGAGAGCGTAGGACAAAACATTCTCAGTCTGGAAGACCTGGTTCTGAAAAGAATTTTCAGAAGAGGTTAGATGAATCATGGTCAGAGCTCTCACGAGTCATTGCAAAATCTTGATTAACACTTGTAGACATGAATAAACATTAACAACACTAACTGAAACTCTCAGCTCTTCCACAAAATAATGAAGGATTAGCAGAAACAGCCTGGCCCAAAGCAAAGCTTTGAAGAAAATGAAATGTCAGAAAAGTCAGAGACTCAACATTGAAACATTATACATTGCTTCTATAAAGGACCTCCCAGAATTAGTGGTGCCATTTCTATCTTCTCTGTTCACATGTAGACATCTTATTGGTACTTTTGACATTCGGCAAAATGACAGTAGCAATGCTGGCGTCTATCCCCACACACAGCGGTATCTCAGCTTGTGGTGGCAGCAGTTTCCATTTGCTCTTTTTTTGTGGACTAGTCACTCAGACCTCATCTGCACTGGAACCGTATGGTATTACTGCCATCATCACCAATAACTGTTCAAAAGTAAGGGCACCAGAAAAAAAAAAAAACGTGTAAGGACTGAAACAGGGAAAGCTGCTGGCATATCTGAGTGACAGCAAGGCAAAGCAGACAAACTGCACAATCACTACATTTTATTTGCACTGCTTGCTAAATGCAGTCTATACAGTGTCATTAACAGAATCCAGTCTTAATAAATGTCATCTGTGTGGAGTATTCACACGCCCTGATTTGACACAACTATTACTGGCATTACACAAGTCCTTCTTTGAGTCATTTTTGATTGAATGTGCTGATACAGACCACAGCCAGAGCTGCAGATAGTACTTCCACAGGACTTCTGGAAAAATATTGCTTGCAGCAGTAACTAGCCAAAAGATGCATCTGGTATTTTTTTATGCATTATATAGCCTAAAAATACATTTGATAATTTAAAGTTTGATTTGCTGCTATATTTAAATCTACTCACCTAGGCTTTCAGCAACAAAGCAGTTCCTCCACACACTTTGATGGACTGCCTAAATTTTTTATATTGCTGTGCACATACATGCCCTCTGAATTTTGGCTTGCCAGTATATGAGGATTATTACCTAGGATCTCTCTTGAGGCTATCAGTTCCATTTAAATTCCATTCAGATTTTAAATTTATGGCTAGGCTTTGATTTATCTGGCTTGATTCAATGCCCAAAGAACTCAATGGAAAGTTCTTATTGACTTAAAAGGAAGCTGACTGAGGCACTTCCATGAGCCTGGTTTGATCGGACATTAAAGTTCTTTTTTTCCATTAGGTTCCCTGTATTTAAAGTTGGTTAGGAACTGTCACAAAGTACTGAACTGTTTCTGAACACAGAAATGTGAAAAAAATAAAAAGCATCGCTCATGAGGGTCCGGCCCAGCTCTCACTGCAATCAGCAGAAGCTGTTTCATTTAATGTGGTGGAAGCTGAGGTAGAGCTGAACATCAGAAATACATTTATTCCAGAAATTGAAACCTAATGTAAAAGCCAGATGTTTTTTCCCTTTCTGGGTCTTTTATTGAGTTGAAGAGAAGGTAGGATCCCGGTGCTGTTCACAATTGCATGAATTTAATGAAATGCAATCTGTTTATTTACATTTCCAGAGTTCTGTGAAACTCTCAACTTCCATTTTAAACAAGAAAAGGAAAAAAGTATCTGCTTTTAAGACTACAGAGAAAGGTGAAAACCCATAAATCTTAAGAGCTCAAAAATAAAAGACCCAAGTCCCTCCCCACAAAATGATTTGTGGTAAAGTGCTATGATTTTGAAGTCTGCTTCATAGTTTGGAGGTCTGATTCACTTTGAAATGCTTACTATTGTTAATGTCTTTGTCTCTCTGTGTTGGATAATAATTCTCTGTGCCATGACATTTCCCAAAGACTCTCAACAGAGTCAGCACTCCCATCATGCCAGAGGCTGTCCAGGAAAGTCAAAATTTTAAAAGGGAAAAAGTCACGTACCATGTCAGCAAAATTAATTTTACCACGCACTAATATGCAAATGGTTTTAAAAATGCTGTTTGAAAGACAGCATTATAGTCTGCCTTGATTTTTGTATAAAATCAAACTGGAAGAGCTGTTAGAAGACCTTTTGCAAAAATATCTAAGAATGCGTCAACCAAGACTGAGCCCATCAGTGACAGTGGGAGCGCCTCCGGGATAATCTATTTCAGAAGGGGCAAAAAAAAAAAAAAAGCACAACCACCCGCAGCCAGAGAGGGGTGAGCATGTGTGAGAGCACCAGCCCCGCAGCCCCCAGGCCAGGGCAGGGGGGCTTCAGGTGCCGGAGCAGATTCCCCCCAAGCCGCGGTGCACCCCCCGGCGGGGCAGGCTGTGCCCCCAGCCCATGGAGCCCCCGGGGGGCAGCTCCCCCCGGGGCAGGGGGTGCCCGAGGGAGGCGGTGACCCCTGGGCAGCCCACGGAGCAGCTCCCGGCCTGTGGCCCCGCGGGGAGCAGCCCGCGCTGGGGCCGGCTAGGCCTGAGGGGCTGCGCCCGCGGTGGGACCCCCTGGGGCAGCCGGTGGGGAGCGGCAGCCCCCGGGCAGGGCTCAGACTGGGGCAGCGGGTGCACCCCGGGCCTGGCCAGGGCAGGGGGCGAGGAGCCCCCCTGAGGGGGCAGGAGCGGCAGGGACAGCTCGTGAGGGACTGACCCCAGCCCCGTTCCCGCCCCTTGCGCCGCTTGGGGAGGAGGGAGAGAACTCGGGAGTATTTGGTTTTATTTCTTATTACCCTTCTCTGAATTGATAGGCAATAAATTAATTTCCCCAAGTCTTTTGCCCGTGACAGAAATCACTGATGATCTCCCTGCCCTTATCTCCACCCACGGGCCTTTCCTTGTATTTTCTCGGCCCCGTGCAGCTGAGGGGAGTGACAAAGTGGCTTTGGGGGGCACCCAGCACCCAGGCAGGGTCAGCCCACCACACACCAGTAAACAGCTCACTGAAGTTTACCTACAGTGGAAAAAAAAAGCCCACACATGCAAGTCTTTCTGGCTGAGGAAAATAAAAGGAAGATCAGTTTGTCTCTTCCATTGAGCTCTGTTTGCAGCCAATATTGGAAGTTTCTGTGGTCTGCTGCTAATTCTGTTAACGGGCACTTCATAATTATATGCTCAGTCATCTCTTACTTAAGAGAGATAATTGTCCTCAACAGCTCTTAATAAAATTAAGACACGCCTTTCTGGAGGTCTTACTTAATTACTAATCTCGTGACATCTCTGTAATCTTTTTGATTCACCTCCTCCTGCATGTTTCTCTGATCTGGCTGCTCCTGCCAATGGTGAGTGCTATGTGGAAAAACAATACTACTGTCACTACCAATTACCCTGGCAGGGAGTTCAGCCGAAGGCTGTTGTCGACCTAATGAGGTGTACCCAATCAGGGGGAAAATGCAGCTCCATTTCCATCCCCGGGGTGGTAACTACTTTTTAAGAGTGATCAATTCTTGGTTAGTTTAAGAAGTGCAAACAAACAAATGTGCATAATTACTCTGTGTGATTTCCTACACAGCTGGCGTGGGGAGGGAATTGGGCAGCCCTAAGAAGCACAGGGAGATCCAAGGGCTGTCCTTTAACATGCTCTGCTGCTGGGATAGCAATGTCTGTCTTTGCTATTTAATACTTGCATTTTTATCAAAAAGAAGGGTCATTAGGCTTTATTCTGCAGTTATGTAAAGCAATCAAAATCTGCCACTGATTTCAAGGAGAGCAGAAGCAAGTGCTTTGCTAGGACATGGTGCTGCTACATGCTCTTTAGATAAAGCAAGAGCAGGAGCGCTGTTGGGAGAAGCAGACAACAAAGAGGAGCAGAGCACTTAGGTCGGGATTCATTTTACCTAATTTTAGCCATCTAAAAATTAAGTGCCTAGCAGATATATTAGTCATTTAGGCTCGCTCTGCAGCCTTTGTGCAGAGAGATGGATGCACTTCAAGAGGCTCATCAATCCTTTCCACTCCACCAGCAGTACATAGGGGTGTCTTTCACAGAATTATGGTGATGTAGTTTCCCATAAATAGGTCACATATACTCTCTAGGTGGCCACCATAAACAAAGAAAGTGAAATCCATTTGCACATAACGCAAAACATGACTCTAGTCAACAACTACCATACTCTCTCCATTGCCTTTAACCAGTTATATATTAGTATTAACCAAGGAGTACTTTAACAGTCAGAGGACCTGGAAGGAGGACTTTGCGCAAAAGGTGTTTAAACCTGAAGGTATTGTGGAAATGTACATGGGTAAGCAAGCAAGAAGTGATGAGGGGAATGTAAGAAACATCTTGCTTTTTTGGCTTTCTGTTTCAGCTTTGATCTTTTGTGGCAATCTTGGCAATCGAAACTGTGACTGTGCAGGTTTGCCCAATCCTCTCAAGCTGAAATTCACTCTGTCTACGGAGAAAACAACAGGAATGCATGATGCAGAACCCACATAAGGACATAGGTAAGTTTTTGGGTTCTTTTGATACCCTGCAAGAAGAAAACTCTTTTTTTGGTCAAGTGAGGAAGAGCTTGGGAGAGGTGTGTTTGTCTTGCTCAGAGTAAGTGGGCCTTGCAACAATCACATTTACCAACAGTCAACCTATACTGAATACTACAGTTGTCCAAAAAACTGTTGCATGAAGGATATTGAGACAGGCTTAATGCAGCCTTTATTAGTGGTCTGGGAGTGAAGGCATACACACCAACTTCAAAGTTACCAAAGTTATTAAAAACAATGGGAAAAGAGAGAAAGGGAAGGAGAAGGGAAAAGGGAAAGGAAGGGAAGGGAAAAGGGAAGGCAAGGCAAGACAAGGAAAAAAGAAAGTAAAGGACAGGAAAAAGAAAGAAAGGGAAAGCTGTCCCTGTGACCAGCTGGGAGTCATTGCCAGATGAACACCCCCCACTGCAGTCCCTCCAGTACAGCAGGTTATGATAGTGATGGTAGCCATTGACATCCTTGTCCCCCAGGACTTTGTACTTTCCATCAGTATCTGCTACAGTTCCTATGGGCTGTTCCCATTCATGATTCTCTTCATACTGACTGTAGCACACTTAGCTGGGCACAGACATTGCACATGGATTGGCACTAAACTTTTGTGCATGTGTTTCATTGGATAATCCTGTCCAGGTATCTAGATAACCACGGTCTACTTTTCTATGTTCTAAGTTTAGTGTTTCCCTAATATAAACTAAAAGCCATAAGATGCCCTGTAGGAAAAGGGTAGGAAGAGTGATTCTGCATGCCGATGGCAATTGCATTCCATAAGAACCATCTATATGATCGGTATGTGGGTTTGCAGGTACAAGGCCATGAGGTAAACCTTGTGAGACTAGCAGAATGAAACAGCTAGGGAAAAAAATACTACCCTGGCAACACAGGAAGGCCACAGAAGCCCAGATGAACAGTTACAGTGAGCTTTGAGCAAAGACAGGCTGCAGAGCAGCAAGTGGAAAGTGCTCAGCCTCACAGTGATTGTGGTATCTGAGGCACTGTGCATTTTAAAATAAATGTATTTTGGCTGGAGATATATATATTCCAGAATTACTTTTCTTTCAAGTTGGAGAAAAAAATCCCACCGTACCAAACACAGTGTGTTCTACAATTTTGCAAAATGCTGCAATCTGGCTTCCAAAGTTTCCAAACAACAAATGTTTATATTTTCAATTAAATTGACAAAAGTGTCATAATTTGTTTCCCTCAAAATTAAATTATAAGTGTATTTTTACTACACTTGTTATTTGTTTAAAGTAAAATGAAACCTGAAAAAAAATATTTGTCATTTTCATTTCCATACTTAAAAATCAAATAATTGAGCTGAAATCAGCTTTAATGAAACAATATTTTCTGCAGAAAGGGTTGGTATAATATAAAAAATATTAAAACAGCTCTTTGAAACCTATTCTGCGTAACCTTTTGTCTTTCTCTCTTGCACTTTCTTCACTTCATGCTCCTGTTTAATCACCTGCTTTAGACATTCAGATATGAATTTGCATCTTCACATATACACATCTTGGGTTTTACTGTGTTATTCTTTTTATTCTGATAATGCACCCTTTCCTTCATTCCCTATTTTTTTGTAAAGATTCCTTCCCCTTCTTTATTGTGTTTACATAAACAACTTCTCTTTTTCAACATGTCCAAGGCAAAACGTCGAATATAAAATTCAGAAAAGGCTATTTATATATGTCACAGAGATAGGGATCTATCATAATCATAACTGAATCAAATTATTCTGACCTTGAATGATTAATTAAATTCTTGGACACTTCACAGAATAAGAAATTCTACTTTGTCCAGTGAGGGAGACCAAATTCAATGGCACAGGTGAGTCCCCTGATGTTTGAGTAGATTTCATGACATGTACTCTGCCAGTTAAGCCCTGTTCACAGAGAGTTAAAACCCAACCCATTACTGAGAGCCAAGTTGGCACATTCCCGGAACAGCTCTTCTTCAATGTTACTTCACAAATGTTCTGGCTCTTCAACCATGTTTTCCCAAATTCTTCTGCTGGGCTCTGAGTGTGAGAAGACTTTAACTTCTACAAAAAACATGTATTATCAGTCATGACTCAGCTTAACTGGTCATAAACCATTAGTGAAGGCACAATGCAAATAAAACCTGCCTCTCAGTTTATACAAGAAAGAATGCTTGCATTTTAGTAATACATTAAAATAAAAAGAGAGACATGGGGGTTTCCAATTAACAGACTTTGTATCCTTCTGTGTTTAATGTTTAAAATAAGTTTATTTGGGTTATAAACTATGCACACAGTAATAACATTGCTGATGCTCACCTTGCAAAGCACAGCTCTGTGCTTTATGAATCAATCATCACTGCCTGGAGCAAAAGGGAAAATAAACCTGCAGAGAAACCACCAAAAGAGCGGGTGAATGAGAAATGTCTGCAAGTATATGAGGACACCGGTACCAAATTAAGCAGAATTTGCCTCTACACCTAAAGTATGGCAATAGAGAATCCTGATTCATCTGTAAGGTTACTGTCTCTTGCTGTTAGTACATAGGTGTTTTGTGGTAGAAAAAGCAGTGCAAACTGGTGCCTCTTGGTGGATGATTTGCATGTTGCAGGGTCAGGTACCACGATTTGGGTCATGCCTGTACTGAGGCCTCAGTATCAGCTTGTATGATGAGTCTCTGCCCCATGGTGACAGCTTGCTCAGTCGTTCTCCTCACTTGCAGGTACACCAGATGAACAGATTCCTATGGAGTCACTTACTCCTGTAAGGCAAAACCATGAAGATCAGCAAAAGCCAGCCATGGAAATAGTCACTGACTAGAAGAGGATAGAAATTAGCACCTAGTAATTCATCAGAGAACTACAAGAATTGAAGGGAAGAAGGAAAGGTTTTAATGTGGAGGAAGGATCCAGCCAAAAGGGCATCTGTGACCTTGCCCTCAATTTCACCTCTGAGCAGCAAGAGGATCCCTTGAGACCTTTGCTCAGCCACTGTTACATTCTTACACAGGCACGTAACCTTTCTGCTGGAGATGCCTACTTTATCTTTCTAAATTGCTAGAGTAGGAAACACTTCTGCATTTTTATGTTTGCAAATTTTCCTATTCTACTGAGTGTTCAGACAGACTCACAAAAGCAGCCTTAAATGAATTAGCAAGGAAATTGCTCTGTATACTGGAAGATCAGAAAGAAAATACAAAGGAGAAAGATACAGATTAATGCTGTGTTTGCCATGAACAAAGAATTGTATTTTTATTTTCATACCCTGAATGACTCTTATGGGATAAGCCAAAAATAACAAAAAATATAAATAAAAATAATACAAAAAAAAAAAGAGGAGACAAGAAAACAAATGTCTTATGCAAAGGCACAGCACATGCCTCTCCTCTGTAACATGTAACATGCTACATCTAAAATGAACACAAAATGTCATCTCCTCCAGTAGATAACAAGCTTCTAGAAATGCAAAACACATGAAAGTGGTCACGTCCTACATCACAATACCTGGGTTTTATTTACATCACAACAGAACTATAGGTATTCATACAACATGCACAGACCTGCCCCTATATGTTCAGGAAATTTAGAGACAACCAAAACTGAAAAAGACACACAGCAACAGGACATCTAAAATTTAAGAATCCCTTCACCATAAATAATGATTATGATAATACAGAACTTTGCAATTTCAAGTGTTCTAACTAAGACATTTCAGAGAGCTTTTAAAAAACTAATAATTGTTTAATTTTCCCAATATACTTGTAAGATAGTAAAATACTGGTTTAGCCTTATTTTTCAGGTAAAGAAAAAAGGTGCAATTGATTCACTGAGTACTGCTAAGAATGAAACCTTCTTAGTTCAATAATTCATTTACAAGGTAATCTTTCAGTTCTTTCCTTTCATCATTCTCCTGACCAGTCAATCTTTCTGATGAAGGGTTTAAACTATGAACATAAGAAACAATACTAGAAAACAGTAGAACACGTGCTTACTCCTTCATTCTTTGTAAAAATAAGAAAAACAATCAACATAAATTCAATCAGATTTCATTAAAAATCAATTATTTTAACAGTCCAGTGTTAATTTCTGCAGAAAAGCAATAGACAAAACATCCTTGGTATCTGCCCAAAGGGGAATATTTAGATATTAGATTATCTGAACTGCTAAATTAGCAAGGGTTCTATCAGGCAGCCAAACAAGTGGTTGATATTCATTGTGCTTCATAGCTATTATCCTGTATGGTGATGGCAAGGTTCTAAATTTTTATGTAGTCATTGTTCCACAAGCATAAAAAATTACTGTACAGTCACAACATTTGACAGCACTGCACTTTTTGCCTGCATAGCATCAAACACTTTAGAAGCTATGCAAGTATTACTTTCATTTCACAGATAGGAAAATGGAGCGCTGAGAAACACAAAGCAATACAGATGACAAGAGAACACAGACCAAATAACTTCCCATAGTGTCACAGGCCTGGACTTGTTCCAGTTAATTTTCAGATTTAACTAAGAAAGTTAAGTGAAAAATCTCAACAGAGCCAGAGGGGTGGGGGGGGGGGGGGGGGGGTGGGGGGGGGGTGTGGGAAGGGGGG
>JAVJGJ010000032.1:17041206-17063649 GCA_035590215.1 Microhierax caerulescens
AGATGCTTTCCCTTCAACTATGTATGATAATTAAACACTAACACCAAACGCCAGATCTTGAAAGTGTTTACATTTATGTATTATCTTTGTTCACATGGAATTCCCCTGGTCTAACATGATTAAAGTAATGCTGGTGCCAAAGTGTTCACCGAACCAGGTCATACATCAGGTCAGAAAGTACTCATGGACAGTGCTCTTCAGACGAAAAAAAAATAATCAGGAGCATTTAAAAAAATCAACATTTAGTGTGTAATGAGAAGAGAGGTTTGCAGAACTCATCCTTTGTATTTAGTCTGTGCTTTCCCTTTCTTTTACTAAGGTCATCTGGCATTTACCTCTGCTTTTCCTCTGGCAAGCTGCCCAGTTATTTGGTCAGTTTAAGGCTATGATAATACTGTAACATTGTTAATAATTGGTAAAGGCATTTTTGAGGCAGTAATGCAGCAGTGACTGAAGGGAAGGATTTGCATGAAAAGAATGTGAGATAAGCTGCAGGGAAGAAGTACATACAAAAGAAAGGTAACTTATGGAAAGTATAAAAACTGCTTTACTCAAAAAATCTTCTTCAATAAATTGCATCTTCTTTTGCTTAGGTTCTCTAATATTGGAAAATTTCCTTCCTCTCAAATAAATGCTCATTCTTTTTTATCATTGTTTTCTGGGCTGCAGCCTTTCATTTGTGAAACGGAAAGTAGTGGTTTATCCAGCACTTTTGCTGTGAAATGCTTTTTGCATTTCATTCAGGGATCATGACTTCTTGATTTTGTTCTCATTGCAATTCATATGCTTGGGAAGAGGTTTCTCTACTGCTGCATTCTGCATGGGAGACCTATTTTCCCATCCCTTCACCTCAGCACACTCACTACTTGTAAACTTGGGATTCTAGTTTGATTTTTCAGAGTTTGATTTTTTTTCTGTATAAAAAATGCATGTCATTTGTCAAAACACTGAAAAATGACCTTATGAGTATTGTCAGACTTCACATGTAGAAGAGAATGTCACTGTGCCTTGATTTGCAATCATTAAAACAAACAAATCAAGCTTAATTCTAGAAATTTATTACATTGTGACCGAGACTGAAATTGGTCAGAACTCAAACTCAGTGAAATCTCAGCAACATTCAGATCCAGGTGAACAGTTCAAGACTGGAAATGTACCTGAGTCACAATTTTTGATCCAGAGCAGAATTCTCACTTTCTTGAATCGATGGAAAAAGAAAAGGGCCGGTCTGGATGCAACCCCCCACTTCCTCTTAGAACTCCTGTTTCTTCGGAGTAACCCCACAGGTAAACTGTAGATTTCTTCATTAAAGCCACGTTCAAGGGTTGGAATGTACCCCTGCATTTCCCATTTGGCAAATTTCTCTTTGGTTCTTTGGGCTGTATGGCTCATTTGTTGTATTACAACTGTAAATCCTTTTAGAGCAGAGATTTCTGCTCTAAAGTCAGATAGTCCCTTTCCAGTAAAAGGTCACCTCTATCCTTTTAAGTACGCTTAGTGATGCTGTCTTGGCGAAGATCATGAGATGATGACCATCAGGGATATTGACAGGTTGTCCCTTCATAAGCACCACGTACTTCTTGTAAGTTGTTTTTTTTCTAACTTATTGCAAAGATCTGTTTTTCAGTCTTGAATGTTCTCCCAAATAAAAGGAAATACAATGGGAGATAATAGTAAAGAGAATAAAGGAGGAAAAAATGCTGTGAGTTCTTAATGCCCAGTGAGGTACACCATGATGGCAAATACTCATCCTTAAAAGGAGATGTAAAGCAGCAGTTTCTTAAGAAGGTAGTTGAGGAGGATGAAATGTGAAAGTAGTTGGCATAAAGCATTCCAGAGACGGAAACTCTAGATATCCACCAAAAGTGATAGTTACATGTATTTCTGTAGCTAGATAGCCGAAAGTTGATGGCCTAGTAAGGGGTAAAGCTGCTGCTCTCCTTTAGACTTCATTAGAATTCATAATTCCCAACTGAAGTGAATGACCATAGCAGGAATATTGCTCATGTAAACACTATGCAAGCTACACCAAGGAAGCATCTCTACCCAAAGTCAGACAAACAATCCAAATTTTACATTCACTGGCTCAGTCTTGAGATCCCTCTACAACTGAAATTTCTGCTGCATTTGTTTACTAGAATGACACTTAAAACAAACCAGATGACTTTTTTCTCTCTGGTAGAACTTCCTTTTTTTTTCCTTCAGCCATACACTCTGTCTTAGACAAAGCTAAGCACATGCTGCTTAGCTAAAGCTGTCTCTGTTTATGGCCTCAGTACTTCCTCCATGTGAATCCTTGGCAGCTTGAACCATTTGGAATGTGCAAAAACATATCTGCCTGCTTTCCTGCTTACCAAAAATCCTACTGGTGATCCAAACTTACATAAACTGTGCTTCAAAGTTGACCGATTAATACTTTGAATGACTGTTTTAATTATGATTTAATTTGGAAAATGGAAATTCCTGACTTAAATAGTTTATCACTTTCTATTCCCATTTTTTTACTTTCTGAAAAAAAGTTGGATTCTTATTCATTACTAATCTAGTGTTAATTTGCAGCAGTATGTAGCCTTTACATTAAATTGGGTCTTCTTTTTGCTAAACAGTAAGACACGCTCTCTCCATACACAAGCACTTCTTTAACATAACATATTTATTCAGATTTAAAATGCTTCTATTTTATGATGCTAGAAAAAGGTAGCTGATATTTCTTAGAGCTGATTTATTTTTGATTCCCGATTAGCATTATGCTACATTTAGGTGCAAATTGGAATTCAAATATAATACAAACATTCAGAATATTTAAGTAGTGTTTTGTTAGCTGAATAAAATTAGGTTAAATTCCTAGCTATAGGAATATAAAGGCTTGTCAAAACCAGATTTTCATTTTAAATGTCACTTTATCTTCATGAACTGGATGAGTGTTCCTGGGTAATCCATCCTACACAATGTTAAAAGTAATTTTATTCTGAAATGGTAGAAACTGAATTTCTTGGCTTCTTAGCATCTCAGCTGTAAAGCACCTCTATATGTACACTATTTACAACTACCATGCTTTGTGTATCTCACTTCTTGATGACCTTTTCAGAATTTCAGATGCTGTATTGAATTTCCTACTGGTATTAATAGGAAGACATGCAGGCTTGAGAACCACAGGTCAAGAGCTCAGTGTTTACAGTGTTTTGATTTTCACCTTTACTGCTGTGACCATGGGCAGCCCTGTAAACTTGCCACAGAAATCCTTTTCAGTCCTTACTTTATTTAGACTTCACCTTTCCTTCTACGATCACTCCTACTAGTCATTCAGCACTTACACCCTTTCTTTTTGCAGGTATGCTTCGATACTTATGAAGAAAGTGGTTGCACTATGCAAGCTTGCAAGGTTAACTAGATGTACATAGACAACCAGATCTGTGGAATACTAGTTAAGGTGCAAGAGGCAAGTCTCATTTTCAGAACTGAGACTTATGGTGGTGAACCACTCAAAGGGATAGATTCACAGCTAGGACTGAAGTCTTGCTACTGTGGCAGTGCTATGCCAACTCTGAGCCATGAAAAAACCTGGCAGATAGCTTTGCAGTGTCTCCCAGCCTGAGGAAGTGGAAAGACCTCCAGGGAGCCGCTGCAAGGTACACACATGAAACTCCATCTCCATCTCAAGTTCTGGGAATACCTTCCCCTTCTCATGGGAGGCAAAGGTCTTTTACATACAACAGGAACAGCAACAATGATAGATTGTCTGTGGTTTGCTTATACCTGTAACAAAGATTATGACAAATATATTTTTTTTTTTTGTACAGAATTAGGGTTTACATAATAGGCTTTTATTAGAGTTTATATAATCATTTGCAGCTTTTTCATGGCAGGACCATTTCATGCCACAGAAATGCTATCTTCTGACAGCATTTTGCAAACTTCTTGAAAGCTTGCACACAAAACACTTGCCATCATCTACAAACAGAAAGAAATTGGCAGAAGGGTGTTCTCTGTCAGAGGTACTTAACTGAGGAGCTGGCACCTCACCCTGAACTGAAATAGTTTCATAGGGATGCTGCAAATATTTTCCTATTGCTCAGACTTCTCAGTGGGGAGGGACTTGGCTGGAAGCTAAGGTCTGTATGAGGGGTAGATTCTGTGATCTGTTTAGTTAAGATCTAACCACCAAGCGTACGTATTTTACTGGCAGCTGCTGACAGCCCTGCTGGTCATCTACTAGATTGGTCAGATTAGTTTTGTGAACAGATCAGGGGTACCTGTAACTTTCAGACTACTGCCTCCTTCTGGATAGAAAAAAAATAATAAATTCTCACAAGTGAGGAGCTGTCCTTTTTGCAGAAGGGGCTGAGGCTATCAAATAATGAGCATACTCCCTACATTTGGAAAAATGGCTCACATGCCAAAGAGCCAAAAATAATAAAGTGTTTTCCAGTGACCCTACTATATTCCTACTGTACTCTGAACTGCAGCGAACACACTGTGATATTGGAGGTTGCTTTATAGTTGTGGTAGCAAGGCTGATAATGCATTGGAAATAGATCACACTGGTAAAATATGATCTCTCTGTTTTGGCTGACAGATGTCTTGAAGTAAAAGCAAAGGCATTCATATACTGACCTTAGAAGATTGTAACTACACGTAAAACCTACACAGATTAAAATAAGTGGATGCTGGTGTAACTGGCCTGACATAGACCAGTCTGGAGGGGAGAAGCAAATGGGTACAACCATACTTGAACTTCATGTTCTTCATGTACTTCACTGGCTTATGCTAATAAGGCTGGGAGCCCCTAATGCCTTCTTTGAATGCACCCCAGAACTGTTGTGACAGTCACGTAATCTAAACTGCAATAGGAACTGAGTATTTTAAAAAAAAAAAAAAAGCAAAAAAATTTCCCCAAAATATTCTGAGAGACAATTCTACAAAGAATATAGTAATGGTAATTAGTACGTAAAGGTATTATTAATAGGCCTGGATGTCTAACTGATTTTTAATCAGATTATGTATGGTGGTATACAATCATTTATATTCACTAATAGTCAGGACAACACCTTTTTAAGTACTCAGAGCTTTAGAGCTGCCAACCTAGTACTCCTCATAGCACTACACTTATGGCTTTCCAAAGCATTAAAAAAATTCTAGCACATGAGCTCATAGTTACTTCATGTTAGAATTTCATGGCACGTATCTGGAGTGCAGTAGGGCCATCTCAATGTTACTTCACAAGTATGACAGTAAAAACAGGGCTTGCAAGACCCTGCTTTTCTTCCTCTAGTTTAAGAGCAGTTTATGAAACAGATTACTCCTGCGGTCACTGAAGCTCTGAAACCTACTGGGGTGCCCACAGTTGTAGACGTGAAATAATTCCTGGTGGTTAATCATAGTGCCTGCTATTAAAAAGTCAGGAACAGCTACACAGGCCTAGCGTATCACTGTTGTTTCCCTTTGAGAGATTTTAGGGGAGATTTTGAGCCAGCTCCCAAAGCTGATTTTGCTAATGACCCAGATACCAAGACCTTGGTGAAGTCACTTGCAGCTAACTCCACAAAAGAGACATCAGTGTTCCAGTGCTTCATTGCAAGACCGGCTCATGTGCAATGGGAGCTTCAGCCTTGAGATGGGCACTGCAGCTTTCCTGCACAAAAGCATGTGAGTTGTTGGGGCCTGAAGGATGAGATTCTCAAAAAGCAACAGTCTGAGTGAGAAGCTACCTAAGCTGTGTTCAGGCCTTAATGCTTGAAGGTTGCTAGGTATCAAATGCGCAAGATGAAGAAGAGGAATATGACTTCAGCCAGACTTTAACTATGAACTCCATTCTAGAGATACAAGGTAGATCATTCTTATAGGAAAAGCATACACAGTGGGCAATACATGGGTTTTCTATTTAACCGAAGCATGTTTAAATATTGACTACTGAAAAACAGCAGTTCACTTCAGAGCTGTTCTCAGAAGTTAAGAATGATACTCTATGAACTTTTATCCAGACTTACAATATTTTAGGACATTAAACTAAGGTTGAACATTGAACAGATCACTTTGTGGACACATATGCATGGTATTGCTCAGTGTTGACAAACAGCAGGACAGCCACCAGCATCATTCTTGCAGTCTTGCAAGAAGATCCAAAATCCAAAGAATTTTCTCATGCTGATCAAGAATTAAATGCAAACAGATTCCAAATCACAGTTTGATGGCACTAACAGTAAAAACAATTGCCAGACACTGATTACCATATGTGGTGTGTTTCTGTTACGTTTGGAGAATCTGTACAAGAGAAACAGCTATTTCACAGCTTTGTTCTCATGTCTTGTTAGCACCTTCCAGTCTCCTAAAATTCTTGCTAAAGGATAAAAGTATTGAATTCATAGCTACCTGACAAAAAACAGACAAGGTGTTCTTTCACTGTTCACAGCATAACACCACAGTTAACATTTTACAAGCTGAAATGTAAAATGACCTACTCATCTCCCCACAAGAAATCAAAACCAAACCAACTCATCCTGACTACTAACAAAGCTTACGGAAGACAAAATTAACACCCTGTCCCCGAAGACACTCAGGCATTACCCACATTTCAGTAACAGCCGGATGATCACACACCTTTGAGGATCCAGTTCCTGAGGATTCTGTCCCATTTCAAAGGATTCTATGGGTTACTTTCCAAAAGGTGCTTTGATCAAAAAAAAAAAAAAAAAAAAGTCTCCCCAGCCAGCATTCCCCCTATTCCAGAAGACACCAGACTGATATAATCGCCTTCTACACTGTCCTCTATCCTTTCTGGCTGGCAAAATTAGGGTGCAAGCTAAAATTCCCAGCTGGCATAGCAAGACAAGCACCCCACTGGGCTTCAGAAACTGCTGCCTGGTAAGCTGCCCTTTGGAATTCATAGCCCACTGGAACAACAACAAGGGAATTAGGGAATTATGTGCCTATTCCTAAAAGTCATTGGTAGAAATTTGGTTAAGTGGACTACAAAGAAATATGTCTAAGTGGCTGCAGAGAGCCATTCACCTCCTGAACTGCCTCTTTCCTTCACATGAATGCTTCTACATCCTGAAATTAAGGCTCTCAAATACATAGATATGTTATCGGGCCTTCTGTAGAATTCAAAGAAGAGTACAAAGCTGTATTATTTTAGCTCTCAAAAAATATTTTTAATCCTTTTCCTTAACCTAAAGCTATTTCCTAGGACAGACTGGAAAAGGGTTGAATGATACACTATATCATGTAACAATGCCATGCAAAGTATACATTATACTGTCAGTACTGCACTATCAGGCTGTTTCAATATATAGAAAATGCTTGGTCATCAGTTAGCAGGCTGCCTCATTGCTCCTGTGAAGGTAATTTATTTATCACTAGCTGGAAATTCCAGCTCAGTCTTGTTTGCCACATTTTGAAGGGAATACAGAACCAGCAAGGTAATAGGACGCAGTTTCTTTAGATCTCTAGAATCAAATAGTCTTTCCAGATCCTAATGCATAAGGAAAAGATCAGCTGCTGTTGTATCTCTATTTACCTGCTAGTGGCAAGCTTAATTTTTATTAAAGTTTTATTGGAAATAAACCTGCCAGTAACAGTAAATCAGACAATGGTATTAAAAAAAATGCCACTTGTTCTAAATGCCACTTTTTATGCCTTATTCATAGAAGCTTTATGTGAGCATCCATTCTCAAAGAAAACAATTAAATGGAATTAGGTCCCTACCTACCTTTAAATATTTGCACCTCTGAACCAAACTAGTAGCAATACTTGGAGGAAAAGATATTGTTCTACATCAAGAAGAGTGGCAAAATCTGCCTGTTAACATGAATTTGAATCAAAAAAATATCTTTTAGAGATATTTGGGTTTTTTTTTCTTATCAGATCATTGATTTATTTTAATACTTGCTCTTTCTTCAGCATTCTTAGTTTTACCAATTTTATAAATGTAACATTTTTCACATGCAAATGTACTTTGAGATTTAGTTGTGGGTTCCTCAATGCACTGTAATCCTGTTGACCCATCTTTTTGAGAAATTGTCCTGCAACAACCTGGATATGCCTTAATCTTTGGCAGAATTGGGATAATGTGTCATAACCCATAGATGTCCAGATAAGAACTGGCTAAACTTATAGTTTTATGTATGAAATGTTCAATAACTATCACATTTCCTGCCTAACTATAATCATCACTGAAAGTTGAACAAGGGAGAAAGTGTTTACGCAAATAAGACAGCTGTATAGCCTGAAGTATTAAGGACTGGTGGGGAAACTTACATACACATATACACACACAAAATGTTATGGAAAACTGTTTGAAGGGACCTCAAAGTAAAAAAAAACCCAACACACCAAAACTATGCTCTGTTTGTTTTCCAAATAAACTGATTCATTAAAGGGGTTCTTGTGTCAAACTGTCTTAGTCTGCCCTGGTCATACAGGTATCGAAAGTATTACACACACAAAAGACACAGAGACCAGCCACCTCCTAGCAATCTACATTTGCCAAAGTTTTTTTGAAAGAGTTCTAACCCCAACCTGACATCAGCTCCCTCAGCAGCCTTGGACAGATCAGCTGAATGGTTCTTATTTATCTATCTTGTGTGGCATTGTGAGGGAAAATTAACACTTACTGAGTTCCCAAGGACAGATGCATGTGCCTGCGCTCCACACACTTCTACTATTGGTAGTACTACAATTTCCTCTCTCAATCTAAGCATCGATTTTTCATTTCAAATATAAAGGCAGGAATGAAGCCAGAGCATATGGCACTTTATGGTAGAGCAGTCTTTATAAAATTGCATTTCACAGCTAGCATGTGACAAGCACACTTGTCAAAACCTGGCCAGCCTATATATTCACCTCCAAACAATCTTCATGACCTTGCCACACACAGTCTTATATTGGAAAGGATTTGAAACTTTTTATTTATTTGCTTAAATAAACTTCACCTTTAAAAAAAACCTGTCCCTGGCCTCCAGCTGTAACACCCCCATCTTCAGAAATCTTTTATAGAATAAAAAGACATGAGGATTGCAAGCTAGTGTATATCCTTAATATCTGCATGATCATTTGTTTTTAATTTAGCTGATATAAATAATTTTAAATGGTTTCTCTTTTATAATGAATGTATGTGACAGTCTTTTCTTCATGGGTTTCTTTTCTTCATGTACCATAATACCTGGTTGTCTATTTTTTCCTCAGTGCAACTACCAATGCTGCACTTACTCAAAGTTCCGCAATATCATATGCTTATATGTTAGCCACATGCAGAGAGGTAGATATGATAGGAAATCTGGATAAAACAGCAAGAAATAGGGGTGAACATTACCAGCCAAATCTTAACAGATCAATCACTGTCACCGTTCTCCTAACCTTTTAGAGATTTCTGTGAAACCCTAGTAAGTAGAGACTACCTGAAAACCAAACAAACAGGTATGAAAATCAGTAGAATAACTCTTCCCTTGTATCACCTTTGCTTACTTCCCATCCTTCAGGAAACAATGATTCTGAAAGCCATAAAAGGAAGCTGTTCATCACTGAAATGTCACGTCATCACTTCTTCAAAAGCCTTCCATAGAAAGACAGAGATTTAAGATGGCAGAGTAAAGTTTTTGCTTAATCCTATTAGCATTTAAATATTTGAATCAGTAAGAGATGGCAGTTGGACTGGGCTCAATGTCAACTCTGAGAGCCATACCTTTTGTCACATGCGGTCTCAGTTGCGCTGATGTGTTACTGAAGTAGTAAATGCATCGGAATAGTAAATGTTCATGACACAATCTGGGAGCTGTATAAACTTAAAATCTTTATCTTCTATGGAAGCAAAAGGAGTAACAAGATTAACAACAGGGAATGATTTCCTGAAGACTCAACAATATATTTAAGATGCCTATGATGAGACCCATTAACCAGTAGAAAATGGCAACTGAATTCTGTGTGTTTGCACATTACCTGAAACAGTTAACAGTACTAATATTTAATCATCCTAACCATGACAAGGCAGAAAAAAAAACCCACCTCAACATTTGTTTTCCCTATACCATTTGGAAAACAAGCATATAGTAAGTGCATTTGCTGGAAGTGCTTATGCTTAATCAATCACCAACATTGCTAAATTCAGTCTGCATTTTTCAGTGCAGAGACAGAGAGAGACAGACACAAAAGAGAAGTAGTTTCTAGAGGTTTTCTACTAGAAAGCCCATCCGGAAATGTCTGCTTAATTAGGTGGTTAATTGGCCATCAATTCAATGGTGCCTAAAAAATGTACTTGCTTATTTATCGTAAATGATGGCAGCAAGGCAAAAAAAATAAGCATCGTAAGTGTCTTCATGAACCATGTAAGAAAGTAATCTTTACCAGCAATACCCACATAGAGAATACTCCACTCAGCTCTTCCTTCAGTTTCTTGGCAAGATTACAAACAAATTCTTTGAGGTCTCCAACACATCTGTTCCTGTTGCTCTGAAGTGGATGAAATAAGCACTCCCTGTCAACAGAGCACTCATGCATTCTACAGGCATTTGCCAGACATGACAAACACATGTGTACCTCATGCACATTCTCTGAAGTGAACTATGGCCCCCACCCATAAAAGCTGATGAAAAAATCAACTTCTGATGAATTTCAGATGGTAACTTTTTCTTCCATAAAAGCACAAGTCTGGAAGAAAGACAAGCAATTCAAAATCAATTGGTCTTCACATGAAGCATATTTATAATCCTCACTAGAAGAAACATTTGGCTCTGTTATTTGTAAGGGATGTCATCATGCCTTATCAGATCGTCCAACCGGTTTGCTGACTGGGAAAGTGAAAATATTTTTGCTTAATAGCAAACCTCAGCTGTGATGCAGCTATGTGTTCACTCCCTCGTGATATTCAGTGTGAGTTCTCCTACCACCAGTATTCCATTTTGCACCCTGCTACATTTTTTTTTTCCTAAACCAGTGATGTGGTACAATACTGTAAGCGAAACAGATCCCTGCACGACCCCATGTGCCCACTGAGCAAATAGTTCTATTAAGCAGCCAGTAAGTCAGTGAGTGGGCAGCAACATCCCAAAAACCACTGCTGGATCCTCCAAGGTTCAAAGCAAATGACAGAAAGGGGCCATCTTTAGGCCATATATACTTAGAGGACATCAGGAAGCCCAGTTTCAATCCAGATAAAACATTGACTTGTCTGAGGGGTTTCTGTAAGACTTTATTAGCCCCAGAATCTTATTTGCAGTGTAGAGGCCCTATCACAAACTAAATTGTGCCATACCAGATGCTAATAGCCACAGCTCCTGCTCCTGGCTTACCGTCTTTCAGTGAATAATGAATCCATCATGCTTGGGATTCTTTCTGCGTCTGGGAAACTTACAGCTTTGTTTTAGGAAAATATAGCAACATGGTTCACTGCAGTACTTCAAGCAGCTGCTTAATTCAATCCATTATTCTTTAATTCTTGCATATACCTCTTATGTCCACTGATAATACAAAGGCACCTGTCATTCTTGCCCAGAGTTTATGACTGTGAGATCAGCAGAGTGTCCTGGTCTAAGTCTCTCTGGGCACAGCGAAGCTCAGTTTGTACAGAACTGGATTATTTGTGCAATGTGAGGCACTGCAGAGAGGTGGGCTGATTATATAGGGTGATACATAGGCGCAACAGACTTACCATCCGAAAACTGTATATCTCTTACTTAGATTTTGGTGTAAGTCTGGCCATTCTCAAGAAAAATTGAATGCAAAGTGATCAGTGACATCTGTATATAAGACAAAGTCTTTCTTGTTATCTTCTGATAATGAATAAACAGAATAAACCTAAGAAGGGAAAAAACCCCACCACACTTCTATAAATAAACAATTAAAATAGTCCTAATGCTTTCGGACAGTATTGCCAAATGACTATCCTGGATGTTCCTTTCTTCAGCTTCTACAGCAGAAAGAACAGGGTTTAAAAAAACCAACCAAACAAAAAAACCACAAAAAAACCATGGAGAAGAAAAAGAAAAAAAAAAAATGGAGAAGAATGTGAGTACACCATGACACAACAAGGACCCTTCAACAGTTCCTGTTCGATTTTCATCTGACTGGCTGTTACAGGCACAGTAACATTTTTATAGCTAATCTGTTCTTTTCTCTCAGTAATCTGCGTTGAAATGTTGCTCATACTTAGCTCAGTAATAGCTCTGGCCAACGAACATGCAGAAACAGTGAAGCCAGTATATGAATTCAGCAGTACTGAAGAAAATTCTAATCCTACTAAATCTGGCAACACAAATCTCTTACGTAACATGTGATTTAGAGGACAATTTGATCATCTGGGAACATTAATGTGTCTGCAGTACATGAAACAAAAATGGCAACTTTCCATTACAGATTTTCTTTTGTTTTCCACTGCATAATGTCTCAGGAAAGGCATCCCATGCTAACAAGACATCTTTGGTATCAACAAAAAAGTTTTTATATGACAATTTAATTATACTGAAGCTGTATTTTATGTTAGTTTTGTATCTTAGTATTGTATGTTAGTTTCAAAGCTGACCTTAAGTGCTTCTTTGCCAAGATTGCCTTGAACTGTGGTGTACCTCAGAGGTGCAGGATGCTTATGATCTAAATTTAAAGCAACAAGTGTCCAAAACAATGTTCCGAAAATGGACCTTTCTGAAAGTTGGCTGTTACATCAGCAAATTTTACAGATCTCAGGAACTGAACCCCTCACAAGGCCAAGAAGGTTTGAGAGCTACATATGGAAGATCCCAAGCATGTACAAACCATCAGAACAACAAATCGCTGTTTGTATCCACTGTTAAAAAAAAAAAATCATACAAAAACCCACCCAAACAAAACATGTCCTCCTTTTCCAACAAAAATACATTCTGACATGCAAAAGCAGCTGCCCAGTAATAAGATACAGGTGCATAACAGCTCTATTCACAAAGTAATTATGAACAATGGATCATATTATTTAAATCCCTGTTGTTCTTAAATCAGTTACAAAATGAGGTAAGAGTTCATTCAGTACTGCTGTTTACAGAGTGCTATAAATATTCAATTCATACCATGTATTCAAGAATTAGTCATGCTTTTGAACTCGAGATACTGGCAAGTTTTAGGAAGACAAGAAAAGAAGTTTTATTCACAGAATAGAAAAAAAATATCAATTTTATAGAACACACCCATGAAGGGTGAAAAGTTCAGAGAGTATCAGAATCTGCCACCTGAAAATGCAACACACACTGTTGACAAGCACTTGCTACAAAACTTAAAGCCAATTATAGACATTTTCTTTTCATCCCTACAAAGGAAGTGCCATAGAGACGTACATTAATGTTAAAATTCTTTGATGTGTTTGGAAACAAATGGCCACCACCACGTGGAAATAATTTTGGAGGTTGCCGGCTATCACCAGCTAACGAGCCCACATACCTCCATTCAATTGTTAAGGTAAATGAAGATTTTAAAATGAAAAGCAGAAGCACTGCTCACTTCTTTTGGGAGACATTTGTCATTCCACTATCCTGACAAAGCTTTTTAGTAAATATAAAATGCAGAAAATAATTACCATTTTAGCAACTGCAGGATGTGAACGTATTTGGAACAAGGAACTTTGGTGACAAATGCCCAATAATGGATAGTTAAGGGTGACAGGAAATGTCAGACAACCCCCTTTAGAGGGCTACTTACAGTGCAACCACAGCATGGCAGCTACGAGCAAAGAGAATTACTATATCCCCAGTATTCTTTATTTTCTCCCACTAACACATAGAACAGTGATTTTTCAGTCTCCATTAGTCGTGCAGTTGTCTCAGTAATAGAGGTAAGAACAAAAGGAAACCTAACCCAGAGTATCTATTCATAGGGAAATTCCCATTGACAGTTTTTCGGTTACAGTTGAAAGAAAGTTGCAAAAGTGTAAGGGATTGCCAAAAGGAGATAGCTGGGAGGAGTAAACACTTTAAAAGGCCTAGTTAAAACCCCACCAGAAATTAATAATACCATTTTTTTTCCCTTAAAATGCATGCACCGTGGACATTTATTACTCTCTATAAAGAAATTGCTTTTTTTACGTAGAAACTAACCAAAGGACAAAAGAAATGTAGAACATTGTTCAGCCTCCCGTGTTCGGAGAGGCTCACTTCAAGTCTTGCCTCAAACCAATGCTGAAGAGAAGGCAGCCTGTTTCAATCTGTCAAATCTGACACGTATATAAGGAATTACATCATAGAATTCAAGAGCCAGTTTCAAACCAAGTATTTAAAAGCCAGACTAACTGAGGAAATGATGAGACTGAGACCTGGCTTTAGAAATTGATGCTTATTATTTTATTGCCTTGGGTGACCAGATACCCTGTGTGCAGTCTCCTTAGATCCTAACAAGGGAATAGCTGATCAGTCTTACTGTCAAAGAAAGAACTGGCAGAGTAGCACACGAGATTTCAGTAGTTAAAACTACTTGTGATATAACCAACCCTACTGTAGGCAGAAACAAAATTCAACAGGACACTCGCATTAAAATCTGAAGAATATTACTTAAGAGGAGAGGACATAATACTTTGGGGTAAAAGTAATTATAAATACCTATAAGCACAGATCTAAATGAAGACACTACTATAACGAGGTGATACAAGCTCATATTTTATACATCTAGAAAGTATTACTATCAAACAAGTGGAAGACTCAAGATACTGCAAAAGAACAAAAGTTTTAATCTCAAAGATCCGTATTATAATGGCAACAGTTTCAACATATCCACTAGGATCTTCTCATTCACTTCGAACTGTATCAGTTGCTGCAAACCATTACCTTTAAATACCAGTTAAAATTAGTGCTATTGAGAACAAAAATCAAGTATTATGTACATTTCTAGGCAAACAATCAGGCTGTCTTTACCTCTTATCTCATTCCAAGCAAATATTTTCCAGAAAGTAATATTCACAAATTATTTTCAAGAAAAGTTACTGTACAAAGACACAAAAGTTAAAGTTCATAAAAAGATTAGTGAATACAATTAGACAGAAGTTTGCTTGTAGTTCTTCGTATCCAAGACCTTCTTGCCACACATTGAGCAGATGCCTATAAGTACACAAAAGGTGTGTAAATTTTAAAATCAATAAAGTTTTTCTTCAAAAACATAGTTGCTATGTTTTTGTAAAAATCATGTTCAAAAAATTGTTTAAGAGAGTTCTCATTGACAATCTGTCTGTGCGTTTTCTCACCAGATATTGCAAATTCAGCAGTAATAATGAATTTAATATAAATTAGTATTTGCAGCATATGTGTAATACTGCCACTTGAAAAAAAAGTTCTATTTTGAGAGCATTATGATTCACAACACTGCCCAAAGCCTCTGTAATTTGCTGGAATACTGGAAAAAAGTCAGGAAAAGCTCCTACCTGGCAAACAGGTAAAAACTCACAAAGTTCATGAGTCCTGTAACCAAACCAAGGGCTGAGATAAAGAGAAAGGAGCTAGCCTAGGAAAATATAGTAACCAACAAACTGGATGCTACATGGAGATTAGTAGGGAGCTTCAGACAACAAAGTTGTGATTTCACAGAATTAAGCTATTTATAGAGTAGCAGAAGTGAGAAACAATGGACACCACAAATACTTGAGAGCTAAAGTGAAGACAACCACCGATGTCCCACAGGACTTTGACCTAAACCCAGAAAACGACAAGTCAGAAGACTACAGCAGCAAAAAGTACACGTCCAGCAGGGGCAGAAGGGCGCGTTGTCTCAATGTTTCCCTCTTCTGAAGTAGGTGTTACATCTTTTGTCTGGTAGGGCCACATCTTGTTTTACAAGATCATTCAACAGCAGACACAAAAAAAAGTCAAGTGGCAACTATTCTGGTTAACTCTCTCCAAATCATGTGCTTTCACATATTGACATGATGTGACCGGACACATACCTACAAGTCCATTAGGAAACAGAACAGCAGGGCACATGTCACATGCTTTACTTTGGAGAGCAAAATCCAGCCCACATGCTGTTCACTCCAGGTCTAAATTGAGCAGTAATTAACTCTCAGTTTCAGAGATATGCAACAGTTGAAGCACTAAGCCATATGACTGCATTTGCTTCAAGAAACATGCCACAACCATATTTTTGATGGTTGGAACTAGAACCTAAAGCACTTAAAGTTCTGAATTTTATGGAGACCAGATTCAGCCTGGAAGGATATACAAGCAGATGAAGACAAAATCCTGATGCCCACCCAAACCAGCCATAAGTTTAAGAAAGAGAAAAAGGTTCTACCATATGGGATTTGGGCAGCCATCTGGAAAGCATCTAGCAACTAGAAAAGGCAACCCTCCTACAGCAGGCTGCTAAAGCACTGACTCAGTACACATTTATAGAACAATTAAATTTCATAAACAAAACTTACTACTAGTTAGCTGTAGCTCTGCATCTAGCAATTGGATCACCCCATGTCTGTGTGCTATGCCCATTTCTTGGTATTAACAATGTAACTGAGTTCATGTCCCTTTTTCCCCTCCCCAGAAACTACAAGTTTGAGTCGTTTTGCTTTTCTACTCAAAATCACAAGAATAGTAAAAGTTTTAAATCCTTAAGGCTCTCCGTCAAATTTGCTTGAAATTGATTTTTTTACCACCCTCAGGAGCTTTTGAAGTTTTTAACAATACTGAAGACTTACTGTGAAGATGGAGATAGAAACCTTCCAGGTATAAGCAGAATTTCAGAATTTTGTTAAGTATAAAAAGATTTTATATATTATGCACTGTACAGTGCACTATCTTGCTTTCTTGAAATTATGATTGTATTCTTCTTTTTCATTTTTCAGTTTCACCTTAAGCCAAGCTTGACTTATGATGCATTGAGCATGTTCATAACTGGACCAGAGATTCCTTGTGGAGAAATTAACCTTTCAGTGACTTATGTTAAACCACTGAATGCCTAGGAGTACACGCAGGCTCAAAGACAACTGTAAGTATAATTTGCTTTCAGAGACAAATTGCTGAATTGCTTTTACATCTCTTTTTCTTCTTTTCTCTTTGCTTTTTATTCCCCAGGTATTCTACTTTTGTTAAACTAGCCTAAAGCTTTACCAAGATTAGAAGGTTTTTTTTCAGTTGTTTTGGGGTTTTTTTTTGGGGGAGTGGATGAGTCTGGGGTGTTTGGTTTTTAGTTTGGGTTTTCTTTTTTGTTTGTTTTTTGGATGGATTGGGGTTTTTGGGTTGTTTTGGTTTTGGGTTGGTTTTTTTGAGACCACTATTTTGAGTTTTAGATTTATCTATTATAAAAAGGGGAGAGGGGATAATGGAGCAGAAGAGGGACTGCAACAAGCAACTGAGTTTTACAGAACCTATTAATTTTTTCAAAACTAAGAAAACCTGAACTTGTTAGATGACTGTTTTCTATGCAATTGCCAAGACTGCACTTACAATTATTCTTCCAATTCTAGTGCTTCAGATACCAGAAACATTCTAAAAGAAGCAGAATCATAGAATGACTTAGGTTAGAAAGGATCCCTAGCAGTCTCTAGTCCTGCCCCTGCCCAGGCAAAACACAGCCAACTTGGATGAGGCTGACTCAGGACTTTTCAAGTCAAGCTCTAAATGCCTCCCTTAGAGGTTCTACAACCTCTGTGGGTCCCCGTAATTACAGTATTTGACCAACCTCACAGTGAAAATGTTTCCTTGTACGTAATTAGAATTTTCCACACTCTAACCTGTGTATATTGTCTCTTATTCTATTACTGTGCATCTCAGAAGAGTCTGACTTCACCTTTTCTATGCCTTCCTATTAGCAACTGAAGACAGCAATTAAATCCAATCTTCTCTTTGTATGGTGAATCAAATTCAGAAGTTCTACTTTCTCTCTAATTTCAAACAAACTGGGGTAATTTCGTACTCAGTGAAACTCACCTTTTTTATAGGCACATCCTTGACAATAGTGAGACCCTGGCTGATGGACAGAACTCTTACAAATCCGACATATTGCAAATTTATTCTTTCCATAAGGATCAAATCTGGGAAAAAAGAAAAACATTTTATTTATATACCTTGAAATAAAGTATTTCCTCTGCCACATCCCCAAAAAGTCTAAGCCAGTGGGCACAGACAGGAACTCCAGCAAAAACTATGATTTAGAAGAAGGACATATAAGGATTATTTCTAATAGGCTGCAGAAAAGCTCCCACTTTCCCTGTTAGAGATTTCTTGCATTATGGACAAAAACTTAACAAAAGCAGAACTAAAAATATGTCTTTTTTTTCAGATACCATACTATATTGAACTTAAACACCTCCCAGAAGCATAGCAGAATATCACCCGCCCAACGTTAAGGAAATGCTTGAGAGACTGTGCCAGCAATCTCAGCACAGAAAAGCAGCCTTCCCGGCTCCAATCCTAACAGTGAGAACTGCAGTAAAACAACTGCCCATGGTCTATGGTTCAGCAGAAAGCACCCGTGAAATATGCACGGACATACTTCTACCAAATGTCATAATCCACACAAATATACTGGGTTTTTAAAATGTATTTTGGACAAGTTTTGAGCAGTTGCACAGACATGGAGGAAACAGGACTATTTACAGCAAACTGACTTCTTTAGCCAAACCCAATAGTAAATACTAACCTTGCCTTCTTTGAGGTCAATGCCTTGTTTTCATTTAACTTGCGGCCACCACTTTCTAAAAAAAGAACAAAACCATGAACCAGTAAGCTTTCCAGTTCCATACTTAAAAAAATCTTAGTTTACAGTTTTTACACATGTGCAAATAAAGTCGCAAAGAGAAATAAAGCACACAGCACAGCATTAAAGCACTGCACAACAGACTGCCTTATGCCGTGCTCTATTTGCGTATTGCCATTACACACACGGAGAAAAAACCCAGGCAAGGCAAATACGGAACGGTTCGGGATAAGTAAATTCCCGGCGCGCTAAATTAGCGTGGGAGGGAAACTACAAGGGTTAAAATTAACCTGATCAACTATTTCAAATTTTAGCAGTAAAAAGGTGAGACTGCTCAGGTGCCCAACCTAGACCAAGCGTTAAACCTCCCCAAGGTTACCTGTCGTGTTTCTCGCACCATCCTTCCAGGTATCGGGAGTGATCACCGTCCCCAGTTTCTTCTCGCCTACGTGAGGAGACGTTACAAAGACACAATTAAAACCGTACTGCGTTAGCACCGCGGCAAGCACCGCCTACGGCAGAGCGACAGCTCACGCACCGACACCGCCGGGCCCGCCACCAACAGCCCGCTCACCCACCCAGCCCCGGGGACACCGGGACCCCCGAAGGCAGGCCCCGTCGGCCTGGCCAGGGCCCCGCCGCCGCCGCCGCCGGCCCGGAAGCGACCGCCGCGCACCGTCACCTGCCCGCGCCCCCGTTCCACCAATCCCAGCGCCGCCGCGCGTTACATGTGACCAGCGAGCGCCCGCCCCCTACGGCAGCGGAGAGGGGCCAGGCCGAAGAGCGGCGCGTGTTGCGCTCGGGGGGCGGAGCTGGGCGGGAGCGGAGCCTAGGCGCGGAGTAGGCGGGGCTTGAGCTCGGGCGGGCGGGGCCTGGCGCGGGAGCGCGGTGCTCGGCGGGGCGGGCAGCACCCGGTGGAGGCCGAGGCCGGACCCCCGGCCCGTGCAGCGGCCCCTTGGCCAGGCATGTGGCCCCCACCGTGAGGGCAGCTGCCCGGCGGCGAAGCAGGCGGGGTCGGGGAGGGCCGGCCGGCTCGGCGGTGCTGGAGGACCCCGACCCTGCGCCGGCCCTCGCTGGGGCACGCCGAGCCGCGGCCCTGCCAAGGGCCCGTGTGTGGCGCCAGCCCTTCCCCGCCTGCCCCGCACAGCCCTGGGCGCTGGCAGCTGGCAGGGCCGCGGTGCCGTTTCCCCATTAACCGCCCTGGGCCGAGGCTCTGCATTTCCGTCTGTGACGCGAACCAGCCAAGGCGCGAGGTGCTGAGCTGCTGGGAGCCCGGCCGCTCTGCGGTGCGGCACTCGGTGCTTCAGCTCTGCGCGTTTCAGCAGGGCCTGGGAACCTGCAGGAGCCGGCAGGACCCACCTGAGCCACACGCGCTTAGCACAGGGCAGAGCGGGCAGGTGAGCCCTTGTCCCAGACTGCTGATGGCTCCAGCTGAGGCCACGTGCTTTAGGCACAGATAATGCAAGATACATTGGGACTTGAATAGTATCTTGCTCCGCTCCAGCTGTCAGACCCCTGAACGTGTCCAGCCGCTTGGGCATTTGCCACCAGCCCAAGGCTGGTCCAAGCCAACGGACCCACGCTGCATTCGCAGGGAGGGGATGCACAGCGCGGGGTCATCCCTGTATCGCTGGCGGGACCTTTGCCCCTCACACCGCCACCACGACAGGGCCCTTTGCCGAGTGGCCAGGTTTCACGTGGTCTGGTTCCAGTCATGCTCCTGGGGTGCTCCTCAGGTGCTTGGGGCTCGGCAGCCCCCCTCCTGCCCTGCACCCTCCACTCTGCGATGGGCATGGTCACTGCGGGACCCCAGGGCTGATCTCTTCCAGGACTTCAGGCATATAAGGAGTTTCACTGTCCCCAGCTCCATGCTCCTGCTCCAGGCCATCTTTCAGGGCAGGTAGCACTTGCACAGCGATGAGACACCTGGATCAGGGAACTGATCTAAAATTCACTTGCTAATAAAAAAAAAAAAAGGTTTGTTTTACTCCATCTCCATTGCCTGATGCACTGCTCAGAGGGAAAAGCAAATTAAACTATTAAACTGAGGTTTGAAAGTACAAGGAGGAGGAAGAAGTGCCAGAGGACGTCACAGGGGTGCAAGCAGGCCCCCAGTAAGGGATGCATGTTGGCAGGCTTGTGGATGTAGGGCAGGTTTACGTGGGGAGCCCTAGGCACAGGCAGGAGAAGCTGCAAAGGGCTTGATGGGGCTCAGGGGAGAGCCCCAAGGGCTGTGCGAGGTGGCCGAGCAGCAGCCCCTAACATGCACGCAGCTTCAGAGGCTGCAAAGCATGTGAGGAGCTGCCACATCTGTGCTGCCCCTATTCACCTGTTCCCCCCACCCCGGGTCCAGCCTGACAACTGCCCAATGGCGAAGAACTGGGGCTCAGTGAGAGATTGTGGCTGCCCCAGAGGGGCTGGAGGGGGGATCCTGCCTCCTGTCAGGCTCCTGGGGACCACCTGGGCACAGCTGAGGGCAGGTCTTTCCTCCAGCACAGAAAAACCTGGGACCAGCCATGGGGTGGCAGTTTGGGCTGTCTGATTCCTGGGATTTGTTCTTTTTTTCTTTCTTTTTTCTCTTTCATTATATTTTAGTTAAAAAGTTGAATCTTCTTGGGACCCCGTGGCCAAATCACAGGCATGGCAAAAGTTCTGCGCTCTCCCTGTGTCGCCTCTGCCCTGGCATGGCACTCAGCAGCGTTTCCAACCCCATCTCTACAGTTCACCGCCTCCCTCAGCACAGCCTGTCCTTTGGAGGGGACACAGGCAGGCCACCTGCCACCAATGACCTCCATGGCTCCCCTGCTCCCCAAAGCAGGCAGTGCCCTGGCAGATTTCATCCAAGCGGCGCGGGGGCATGGTTAGGGTGTCCCCAAGTCTGGCAGGTTGTTGGCAGAGCAGGTCACTGGTCTTCTGAACCAGCAGGAACAGAATCCGTTCCCTGTGCAGGGTCTGGCTGGGCTGCTGGAGGGCACGGCCATTGCTTCTGCATCAGTGAGGAAACAGGTGGGGTTTTTTTGGCTTTTTAACTGTTGTCTGTAGTGATGCCCCACAGGAGAAAGGCAGCTGAAGATCGATTTGTGTCACTGCTCATTTCTGCTCTTCGCCGGTGTTGCTGTGAGTGCAGCCTGTGTGCTCCATGCTGTTCCGTTGCTGCGGCTCTGCCTCGCTGGGAAGTGCCCAGGCGTGAGGGCAGGGTATGGTCCTCGTCCTCGAGCCCCCACCTCTCTACAGGCAGTGACAGAGCTGCTGGCAGTGCCTGGGCAAAGCAGCCCTGCTCCAGCTGCCCGCGCCAGGGTTGGGCGAATCCCTCTCGGAAACGCTCCCTCTTCCACTCGCCTGCTCCTCTGCAGGCTGAATCCCAGCCCCGGTGTCGTGGGGCCCTGCAAACCCACGAGAAGTCACCCCTAGGATGATGTTGGGGGGGGGCATCACCCTCCCAAGGGGGAGCCCCCAGGAGCGGGAGCTGCTCTTGGTGACTGCAGGACCAGGCTGGGGCACAGGGCTGCTGACGGAAAGGACAAGTGAGCAGGACCTGCCCCGATCCTGCCGTGCCTCGGGTGCAGGGTGGGAGCTCCCCATTCCTCTGGGCTCCAGCCCCCAGCTGTTCTCCCGTCCAGGCCGCTCCGCAGAGGACCCTCGAGGGGCTGTTCTGCGGGTCCTTCCGCGGGGCTGCCGCCCGGGGCGGGCAGGGCTCGGCGCTGAGCGCCCGCCGGCCCCGTGGCAGCCTGCTCCCACCGGGCCATTCCGGGACCCTGCAGCCCGCCTCGGCGCAGCCTTTCGGTGCCCCAGGGCCCCCCCACGTACGCACCCGGA
>JAVJGJ010000032.1:17063749-17074231 GCA_035590215.1 Microhierax caerulescens
GGCGCGCCGCTGCTGTAGCTGCGGGTTTGGCGTTGGTTTTTAAACGAATGGAGTTCTTCTGCCCCAAAATAATCGCTTTCACCCCCAGCTATGCTCAGAGCTCTGCTTCGGGGGATGCCACTAGGGAGAACCTTGTAGTGCTTCTGGTGCGTTTCGGTAACGGGGTGCGACTTGCTGTCTTGCAGGTGGCCGCTTCGCAGGGAACACGATGAAAGAAGCAGCAATAAGGAGGCTCCTGGCTGCCAACCTCCTCTGCGTCCTCTCGGTTGTTCTGACAGCCGTTGTCCCGGCTTTCTTCTGGGACGGATTCACGGTTTTGGGAACACACCTCACGTGGCTGTGTATTTGTTCTGGTTGTGTTAGTACCTTTAATATAATATTGCACTTAGTCCTTAAACCGAATCTGTCTCCAAAGAGAAGTTCGTTTGCTCACAAGGTAAGATTTCTGTTCTTAAACTGCTACCAGACCATACGGAGGGGAAGTGGATTCTTTCCCTAAAATAACCAAAAGACAAAGACAATTTTTGTTGATGAATTCTTGTTTTCTGTGAATGAGCTGAGTGTGGCACCTTTTAAAATAAGTTCTCCAGTATTTCCGTGATGTTAAACTTTATCTACCTGTAAATAACCTGTTAAGGTAGAGCAGTTCTGTGCCTTTCCTTTTTCTTGTCAATATATTGTTTGTAGTCCCAGCCATTGATCTTCCAACGGCTTACAAGGTCACAAAATTGAACGGGTGCGGAACTCATATTGTATTCCAGGCCTGGGCTTTCAGTGTTATGAAGAACCACTTTTAGCATGTGTAGTTATAAGTTTGTAATAACTTTAAAGAAAGACAAACAGTTTTTAGAAACAAAGTTATTGAGACAAAAGGGAGACAGGTTTAAAAGAGAGATAATTTAAACAAAGTTGGCAAATTATAGAAAACTATATGGAAAAGTATTAGAGTGGCAGCATTTCCTTGAATGATGAGATTTGAGTACAAAAGAATCTATATCTGGGAGAAATTTTTGCAATTACAGTTTGTAAGACAAGCACTGAAGGTATGAATCCCAATGAAATAGATTTGAACAGAGCAAATTTGGAGCAGCACACAACTTGTACAGGAGTGGGGGAATATACCAGCATTTTGAAGTCACGTGGCTAGTCTTTTACTCTTAACTTGTGGAGTCAGACACGATTTGGTGCCCTGACGTGATTCTTCAGCATTTAAGCAAACATCCTTGAAAGCAGTATCTTTGTACGCAAAGCTTCTGTCTAGTCTTGCTGAATGAGTGCGATCTGAAATACATACAATCATTCTGGAAAACAAGTATCTTAGCCATCTGTGATTTAAAAATGAAGCAGGCTTCATGTTCTAGGTGAGATTTCATCCCAGCCTGAGGAATAAATATTTTTTAAAAGTGTTAAGTGAAATTACGGATTTCCGTTGGTGACCTGATAGAACAGACCTAACCAGAACTGTTTATCAAGTGACTATGTTTCTGTATGATATAGCAAGTACCCAGGAATTGTTGTTTACATTCATAGAAAATTGTACATGTTTTGCAGATTCATAGAAAGTCATGGACATTTCTCAGATGGGTTTAGAATTTAACATGCCAAGTTGAAAATGTAGTGAGTTTTATTTAATATAATTTTAAGTGTTACATTTGATTCTGAATGTTGGGTTTTTTTCCGTGTTACATATTTTCTTGCTTTTAAATATTTTTTCACTTTCTGTGAAAGGTGCCTTTTAATGAATAGACAGAACACTCAGATGTAAAACAGAAATGTAAAAATATCAAATAAAGTTATCTCTGTTATATTTTTTGTATGATTGCCTTATTATAATAGGGTGCATGAAAAAAATTGTAGATGGAACATGATAGTTTTTAATTAATTATTTAAAGTATTAAACACAGGGAAGAATTTTGAAGTGTGCTATGCTATTATACTGTGCTGTAGCTGAAATTAAAGAGATGGAATACAATGTTATTGATATAAGATCTAGACTATGTATGTTATTTATGTTCTCTTTTCTTTTGAAACATTTTTCTGATATTTTATTGCTCTTTTTTAGATATCCAGATTTCTAAAATGCTGTATATACTTTTTCATGTCTTGCATACTGTTTCATGCGATTATTGTTCTTTATGGAGCACCTCTCATAGAGTAAGTCTGAAGACTATCTTTTCCTAAACATTTTAAAGGGCAGTTCTTCTTGCAGATGTTGGTATAAGTACTTGTGTATTTCCTGGTACATTGGAAGCTAAAAGATAAGCTCCTGGCTGGGGGAAGAAGGGTGGATGTTTTGGGTTTTGGTGGTTGTTGTTTTGTTTGGGTTTTTGTTTTGATGCGTTGTTTGCCCCTTTTTTTTTTTTTTTTTTTAGAAGTTGGCTCTTGCAATTTCTGTGTATTTGGAGATGTGTTGTTCAAGACTGTTACAAATGATTCCTTGAATATTTATATTAAGTATACGGGTACAAATGTTTTTCCAAGGTTTATTTCATTTTCCCCATAAGATTCTAAAACATGCATCTTGCATATCTTTTCTCCTTTTGATATTAGTGTGTTAATTTTTAGGAATGATTAAAAAAAGGAAAAAAGAAAAAAAAGACATTAAGCAGCCTGATTTCTGAGACAGATACTAAGTTACTGACTAACAATGGCATCATGTAGTTTGGTTTCATGGTTGCTTCTACAACATCAAACTAGAAAAATAAATGGAATAATGAAGTAAATATCCAAGCGTACTTCAATTCAGAACTGATGTTCTATATGAGGTACATTGTGTTTTTATGTAGTAAGAAGAGAATACTTTGTTATGAATACTTTGTTATGAATACATGTGGTTTAAGAAAGCATGCATGCTTTAACAAGTTGACTTAAAGGGGTGGGTGGTTTTTTCTCAGATCTTGGAATGTTTAGAAAATCAGCAACTGCCTCACTTAAATTTGTAATATTCCTTCTTTGTAGGTCAGTGACTGAGACATTTTTGTTTGCAGTTCTTCTGTCTACTTTTACTACTTTACAATGCTTATGTATGCTGGGACCAAACATACAAGCATGGATACGGGTATTTAGTAAAAATGGGTAAGTTCTATTCTGAAGTTTCTGATTTTACCCAGAACAGAAGTGAACAGAATAGGTGTAAACAATAGATAATGGAATTTTTTGCAGAGAAGGGAAAACTGCCTGAATTATGGGTGCATTTCATGTTTGTAATTACAGCTTTGTGAAAGCTTTTCTGGCAAATAAAATTATTATTTATTTTGAAGACACTGATTCTGAAAACTGCCTTTTTATCTTTAGTGGCCAGACACTAAATCTCACTTTGTATAAATAAAGTTTCAAATGCATGTTTTACTTGTGTAAAACCCTTGTGTAGTCCAGTGTGACAGTTGTGAAATAAAGAGGAGACCTAAGACTGAGCTGTACAGGGACAACCCTGCACATTACCCAATAGCACCTTCATAAATACAGCTTTTGAAGTAGGAATAACAAGGCAAAACCCCCACTATTTTAAGAGTATTTTAAACTTGAATGTTATGGTGGAAATTACGTATAATTTACTGTGGTCTTAAGTATGTAATCTTTACCCATGCTTTTTTCAAATTTCAAAGAAAGATGTTTTCATTGTCAGTTTTCAAGCATTATTCTTTTCAAGAGTATGACTGAAGTAAAATGAGCCTTTTTACCTCATTTTCACCTCAGTGAGAGCCTTGATACTAGCATTTTTCAAGGATAAATGATTTTTCAGAAGTATTCTATATTCTGCTATTTTTCACTAACTAGATAACAGGATTGTTGGGACGGCGAAACATAAAGACCTGTATATGCTTGAGATTTAATTATAAGATGTTGGCATTCCTACCTTTTTAATAGTTCATAAGGATGAAGTGTCATCTCGAAAGTGAAAAGTTGTATAACACTGCTGACCTGTGCAGTTACTTTTGGTTTAAGCTTCTTTTGGTTTAAGAGGAGGGCAAAAGTTGACTTTTTATAGTAATTTCAGGTATTGACTTTTGGTTTATCTCAGTTTTCAGCTTACTGAAAAATATCTTGAATCCTTATTCAAATCATTTATGTTTGTGTTTTTATTTTCAGTGGAAGGGTTGAATAGACTTTAATAAAAGGATGGAGTTGTTTAGCCAAAACAAGTCATTGCTGATTCACTTGGTCATCTTTGAAGGTTTTGCATTTGGAAATAATAGTTGAATTGAAGTAACAGATGTTTGACAACAGTCTGTCTTTGTGCCAAGTTAGATTTTGAATGCCTGTCAATTTCTTTTTTCCTAGTCTAGATCGTAATGTTATTTCAGTGGAATTATTGTATAGGAAACAGAGTTGTCTTGTTGTGACATTTTTGCTGTGACAACTTGTACATACTTCTTACTAGTGAGCCATGTGATGTTATCTGAATAAAATGTCTGTTTAATAATGATTTTTATTTAGACTAGCCTTTGAATGAAAATAGACTACAAAGAAATATTGTAGCGATTTTTTTTTTTTATGGATTGTAGCAAGCCGCTCTTTTAAAAACAAAGTCCTGTGTGTTTTCATTTGACCTCATGAACGAGCTGGAATGTCTTGCATTTAGGCATGAGCTGAGTGTGTAGACATGTTTTAAAAGCTTGTCCCTGTCTTAACCATATGGAATGAGGTGGGACTGATTGAATGGAGGAGAAGGATGCTTAGGTACGATCAGCACACCAGTTTGCTTTGAAATAAGAGTTTAGTGAATTGAATTGCACTGGAACAGCAAGCTGGAAAGTCTGATTAAGGGTATAAAGCTTAGTATAAAAAAAGGTTTGTTTTTTAAAAATGTCTGAATACAATTTAGACTTAAGTAACCACTGACACTTATTTTTGTTACTCTTATTTGCCTGTGCAGTATTTATAAGAACAAAATGCATTTGTGCTTATTGTCTTTGCAGAAAGATAAAGACATCTAGAAAAAGTGTTTTTCTTGATTTATCAAGTTTAAATAAGTAACAGATATTAATTACCTAACTATTGCTCTGGATAGCAGGTGACTATAATTAAAGTGGCTTTTTCTGTAATTGTTGGCTGCAATAGCTTCCTGCATAAAAACCTTTAAGAAATCTGTTTTCACTTGCTGATTTTTATTGCTCTTTTGGAGACTGTTTATTTAAAATCATTAGTCTGAATAATTGTGTTGAAATTTCTTGTATAACAGCAATTATAAGATGTCACCTGGGTAGGAAATAGATTTTATTTGGAGCTTGCAAACAAATTGTATAAAGCCGTAAGTTTAGGGCTCCTTCCAGTTTTCATTTCACCTTCTTTATCACTTTTTTGTGAACTGCATACTCCTACAGACTTAGAAGTGTCCTTTTTAAAGGTAGTTAAATACCAATACCAAGTGCTGCTTAGTAGTTCAGTCCTGCTGCAGCCCAGAATTCCAGATCTTGTCTATCCTAGAGTTGTCCTAGTAAATTCTTTTATGTTAGTTAATCTCTTAATTCAAACGTTATTTAACCCCTTTAAATAATAAAATACATTAAGTGTTGTGCCACTAGTGATCATTTATTATCCTAAATACTGCTACTTTTATCTGCAGAATGATCTTTGTCATAGTTCATTCATAGTTAAAAATAAAGAAACCTATAAAACTCAGAAGTTTATAAATGTTGCTGTAGTTGTTAGCCTCAGACAAATGAGGGGTTTATATGATGAGTTAATGGGTTAAAGAACACCTGCAAAAATCCCTATAGGTGACGTTCCACGAAGAAAAGAGACTAATGCAAGCATTGTTCTTTCAGGATGATGCTGGAGGACAAGTCCAGTTGTATGTCAGTAGCCAGTGTCCATGCTGTGGAGTGGCTGAATTCGCAGCTCAAATGGCTGCCAAACTGCCAATGTCTGTTCTTCACTTGGGCACTGTGCCTTGCTAATTTTGTTGTTTTGCTTTTGGACTCAGTCTGATATCTCCATATGGTGCAGCAGTATGTGTGTAGATATACCAGATACGATGCCTTGTGGGGTATAAATGTACCTCAGTCAGTCCTCTGTATGTTCTGCTGGCTCTTTCACTGCTTTAAGGCTGGAGTGAATGTTCTCTTCGCCATGCCACCTAACAGCTCTGCTTAGTTATTCAGCTTCTGAAAATAATTTACAAGAGTTTTCTACGAGCAGATTCCTAAACAGTTTTATAGTTAAATCAGTACCTTTCCTTTTTTTTAAAAAAAAATAATCTCAAGCTGGTAGGATTGTGAATTGGAATGTTGTAAATTAAAGGGCTTATTGTAAAAGAAACAGTTCTGCTCAAAATGTCCAAGTTGCACCATAAATATTATAATCTGTATGACCTTTCTTTTGCAAACAATGAAGAATGTTCGCTTTACACTTGTGAGCTGTTTGGTCATCAGCAAATGCAGCAGTGAGTTAGGTATACTCAGAAGTAAAGTCAGAAATTTTAGACACTTCAAAACAAGGTGTAGGGTTAAAGCTTTCATGTCATGCAAGCTAAACAGCACATGTGAAGTTCAGAGTTTACTATCCATATAGTCTTCTAGCTATAAAAATGCACATCTTTTTCATTCTGTTAGCTAAAGCTACGTTTGTGTTTATAATCTGAGATGTAGCAAAATTAAGATTCACATCTCTTACCTTGCTGATCTGGAGCAGGGATTTCAACCTGGTTCTCCTGTCTCAGAACTGTGCCCTACTGTGTTCTGAACTTCTGCTGTTCTTGTTTCTTAACCAGTACCAAGTACTCAAAAGTTTATGGCTTGAGAAAAGCAAAGCAATCACTTGGCAGACTGATGATGGACAATAAGTGCTTTATCTATTAAACAGAAACCAACTTTTCTAAAACTTTTGAAGTCGGTAGTGGTAGAAGGCTATAAACTGAGAACTGAAGTCATTAACATCTCTTATGATACCTTTTATGTGCCATGACTGGCAATGCAAGAGTTCTTTAGCATGCAGCAGATTTGTCCTACAGCCAGTATACTGGAACTTGGATGCAATGTTGTTGAAGGGCTGCAGCATGCAGGTTACCTTTATTTGCAGTGTTTCTTTTCAGCTGATGGAAACTTGCTTTGAAATATTCACATAGTGGACTTCCATTTTAACTCTTGAATTGTTGTAGTCATCAAATAATAACAACATATCTACACCATAGACTACTTTGCGACTGTGCTTGTGCTTTTCTGTACAACCCTATGCCGCCCTACTTCTTCCTGCAATGCACACATCATTGTGATATTTTCATTTGTTCAGTCAAGCATGTGTCAATTTCAATAGGAGTATTTCCAGGTAAAATAAATAAGCTTTTGCAGTAAACTTCGGGGGGGGGGGAGGAGAAAATTCCTTAATATGTGGTGTAGGAAGGATTGTGATTATAGCTAAAATATGCGACTTACATATAGCTTATATCTTTTAGGAGAAACCTGCATGCAATTTATCAGATATATGGATCTTTTTATATCTGTTTGTAGTCCGAAAAATCTTGGGAGAAGTAAAATCTAACACTCTGACATGGTAACTTCTGCTGTTGTTGAAATCCTGTAACACGCTGTTTTTACAGAGCTATGTCCATCTGGGAAAACAGTCTACAGATTACTACTATGTGCACTATACTTGGAGCTTGGTTTGGAGCATTTCCTATTCCTCTTGATTGGGATCGGCCTTGGCAGGTTAGTATGTATAACTTTATCATAAATATAAAAATAGTAGTTTTATGCTGCTCTGAAACAGTACAGGTATGTTTGACTTATAAGCTGTTCCTACAGTGTTATGCCAAACATCTAAAGTCATTGGATGCATCTGTGCTTACAGTGTAAGGATGTAAAATTTTTACCTTCATTTGTAACAGGTTCTTTGTTACACATTTATGAGTGTCTGTTGCATGCAAATTTTATCATGAAATAGAGCTGTTAAGTATTTTGATAAGAAGCAGCTAGACAAGCAGGAGGAGAAATTTGAGATGATGAAGATGGCTCCAAGTTTGCCTTTGGTTTGGTAGCCTTTATTGTTTATGGGTAAGGAAGGAAAGATGCTTTCCTAGTGGTTTAGTTCCCTTCTGTCTTCCGTAAAACCACTTAATAGAATGCATTTTAAATGGATTTGGATTGATTTGTGGAAATGGTGTGGTCAAAGCACTGTACTAAACACTTACCTTCTGATTTCAAAGGCAGGCAAGCATTAGCTTTGTAGTTGCACAATAATAAATGTGAAGCTGGCATTGCAGATTCTGTCTTTATAAATCCCAATGTCTGTGTTATTTTTTTCATATTTTTGTTGACACGGAGAAGTGATTCCATTAAACATTACAGAAGTCTGAAATTGCCATAAAATGGTATTAGTAACTTCTTCCTGAGTGTCCTCAGTGAGTATTTTCTTTCCTCAGGTTACCAGACTCTAAGCTGAGTAGTATCTACCAGGCCTGTTCTTAAGCAGATGGTTTCAAAGGTTTATTTCAGAAATCAGTAGAACAGTGAACATGCTTTTCTCTCTGATATTGTAAAGACATTGTGGCTTACAGCTGCAATGGAAATCTGTCTTCTGTAAGTAGCTAACAACCTGCTTTTATGCCACCAGCCTTTCTTTACAACAGTGTAATGAGATATTAAAATTTCTATTTAAAATAATAGAGAGGTGGGTTAATACTTTAAGTAAAACAGTCAGGTTTTCTTCCCTAAAAACACTTGGGCTTATTCCTGCAAGATGTTTCACTATCAAACTGACATAGGTATGTGTTGGTACTAGTTAGTTGTTGATGGGCATGAATGAAACCAAATGAATCCCTTGATTTTTGAAATGCAATCTCATATCTTTTCATGAAGTCTTACTCACTTTCCTGTTCCAGTGAGAGGCAGGCACTTTTTACTTGCTCAGCTAGGATTTTAAAATGGCATGTCATATCTAGCAGGCCTTATTTTATTCCCAAAATCTCAGACTTTGCTAATATGCTGTGTATAAAAAAAAATAATTCACCTTTTACACACTGGTAATAGAAGGACCAACTTCATGATTAAGTCAATGGTCTCTGATTAACAAAACATAGACACTAATACATTAGGACACATACTTTAAATATAGTTAATTTTTTACTTTATTTGTCCATTTCCCTATCTTCCCATAGTAGGAGACACAACTTAGGTAACGGTCTAGCAGCTTTTCCTGTTTGAAAACTTTTCCAAGTTAATAAAATTCAGACAATTTCAGAGTGTCAGCAGTCTACTTTTAAATTGACTGTAGTCCAGTTCAGAGCAAAGTATGTAAAGCCACTTCTGTAAAGCTGGTTTTGTTAGAAATGGCTTCAAATGAAAATCTCATTGTCAGTCACTCACCTGAAGCAAACAAGACTGGAAGAAAGAGTACTGAGGAATGGCAGTAGAGTATTGGGTAAATCTGCCTGCACTTTTCTGTAAGGCACCTGTTGTCTGAATTGCCATGGTGATACATATGGCAGTTCTTCTTATGTTACTTTGCTGCTTTGTGGCCTTAAAAGAAAAAGCAATTGAGGGCAATATTAGGTTCCTTTTTTGTTAATCTATTTCCCAGTCCTTAGCTATCTGCATTGGAACTAGCATCTTTTCCTGGAATCTGAATAAGAACTGGAAAATTATATGGTAGTAATCCATTTACATAATGGTTGGATGTATTAGTAGAAGTTGAGAAATTTGTAGTACTATTACCTATATCTTACCTGATCAGAAAATGAGATGTCAATACGTCTTGTATATCTTTCATTAAAATTTGTTTTTATTTCAAAGTATTTCAGACTTCTGTGGAGTAAATTTGGTATGAAATTCATCGTTGGGAGTTCCAATTCATGTGCTAATGGCTAAAACCAAAATGCTACTCCATTCTGAGTTATTCATAACACAAAGAAAATATACTGGTTCTTTACATGTACCTCTTGTGACACGCAACAAAACCAAGATAAATACAGGTGTGCCAGAAAATCTTCACTTTATTTTCCATGTTTATGTTTGAAAAATATTGCATACAGGGGATATTCAGACTAGTGGGCCTGTCTACATTTAAAAATAATAATGTAAAATGCATTTTTTTAGCATACAACAACTTTTACGCTAAGTAAATATTACGTAATAGGAACAGAATATTGATTTGGAAATAAAATTACATTAATTATCTGAATAATGTTTCGGAATAGAAATGAAAAATACATAAAGCATTTCTGTTAAAGTATAAAATATATTGCTGAAAGTCAGTTGGTATCCTGATGATTCATCATTTTTCAATATTCTATTGTTGTTCTTGAAGTAAATTTTTAAGATAATTTGGCCATGCCTATTGCCCCTCTGCTAGCTTTCAGAAAAAATACTTTCTAACAATGCAAAACAGTTGGCCAGGGAGGCCTAATCTATGGTTGTTCATGGTTATAGGTCTGCAGAATTAAGCCTATCTCAGACAAAGGTAAAGATAGCTGCCTCACAGGAATGCAAGTTAGTCCCTGCAGTAGTTCCATTTCTACGCCAAAAAAAAACCCACCATACTCGCGCC
>JAVJGJ010000032.1:17084150-17099317 GCA_035590215.1 Microhierax caerulescens
AAGCTGTGGGAGATGGTGTCAGAGGCTTTACTAAGGTCCAGGTAAACACCATCCACAGCCTTTCCCTCAGCACTGGGCAGGTCATCTTGTCATAGGAGATCAGGTTCGTCAAGCAGGACCAGATCCCCCACTTGTCCTGCACATGCCACATTATGGCACTCAGGATGATCTATCCCATAATCTTCCCCAGCACCAAGGTCAGGCTGACAGGCCTGTGGTCTCCTGCATCCTTCTTCCTGCCCTTCTTGTAGATGGGTGTCACACTGGCTGGCCTCCAGTCTGCTGGGGCCTCCCTGGTTAGCGAGGGCTGTTGATAAATGATGGACAGTGGCTTGGTGAGCTCTTCCACCAAGAAGTCGCTGTGATTGTTTAGAGCCACAGCATGTAAAGCCACCAGTCCTACTGCCAGGGCCTACAGTACTATGGCAACAGAGGTACCGAGGAGCATCGCCCCTGTCATGAAACAGAGCTCCCTCCAGAGAAAGTGGATTTTTGCCATATTTTTTAGCTAAGAACAGAAGGGAACATGCCCTATCTTCTCTCTTCAAGGCTTCCTTTAGTCTGTGGCAGTGAATGAATGTCTAACCATTCCTACCTTAGGGTTATTATTATTATTATTATTATTATTATTATTATTATTATTATTATTATTATTAACACAGATAACTAACACCGAGCCCTGGCATTGCAGAGACAGTGAAGAATGCTGGGTTTATGCCTTCTCTTCCATGATAAACACCAGTTTATTACAGCTGCAGCAGCCTCCCTCTTCCCCGTGTAAGCTTCCCATCTTAATTAAATCTCACAAAGACTGGAACGATTTGTTCATTAAATGCAGAGACAGAAATGTAATTCAACTCCATGTCTGAAATGAGACAGAAAATTAAATTTTTGTTTCCTTGGCAACAGTCACATTACCAGATTCTTAACCTATAGTTGCACCCTCAAAAAAACCCCTTCATTGATTGTTAAGTTTTAAAGGCAGAGGCGCTAGAATTTCAGAAAACCTGTAAGAACTTCCTCAGAACAGTTTCTGCTAGACCCATCGTTTCATTTGGAAGTCAACAGCTATGGGAAGAGGGCTGTTATCCTCATCATGAAATGGAGAAAAGACAAGCACTGGAGGAGATTCTGCACTAGCAAGGAGCTGACCACTGGCCAGTACTCTTCAGTGTCTATTTACACAATATTCTGATTTGTAATCAGTATTCTCGTGTGCCATTTGATTATATACTCTACTGCCAGTCTTGTATGCTCTACAGTTCTGTCAATAAACTAGAGCATACTTGGCTCTAAATGGAGGCTCCCAATTTCACAAGCACAGTAACCAACAGTACTGTGGAACTACAACATTTGACAGGCCTTTTTGAAGATCAGTTCCCCTGCTAGTGTCAGGCTCCTATCCTGATTCAAAAGAGAAAAAAAGTAACCGTGTCTTTTCCACACCTGTAGACATCCACCACAGAAAGCAGAAACAACTTTAAGAACATCACAACAGGAACTTGAAACTATTCAACATTCAATTCTTTCTTTGAGAACATATTTTACATTTCACTTCTGCTACTGAATATAGTTAGATCCTGCTCAGGGTTGCCAGTCTGTTTTCTGGGGTGGAGATCAAAATCCTAGAAGAACCTTCCCAACTGCAAATTACACTGGTCCCTGGAGTACGTAATCTGCATGTGAGAACACACAGACAGATCTGTCGGCTGCTCTCAAATTCAGCTCTACTAATTTAGTAATCATATGTGGGGTATGACTGAATAGGTCTTCTTAAAAAAAACATCTAGTTTAAAGTTGTAATTTGTCCTTGCCACCAAAAAGCTGCCTTTTCTACACTCAACATTTTCTGAAAATCTTACAACTGTGTTACAATACCTAGAACACTGTCTGCATTAAATGCTGGAAAGGAGAAAACACTTCACTGTCACCAGAAATTACTGCTAGTTCATTGACCATAAAATATCTCTTTAGTTGATCCACTTCAAATTACAGATGGATCTTTTTACTCATAGCAAATACTAAGCATTTTCTGCAAAGCCAAGTTACAGTTGCATGGTTTACTTCCAAACTTTCATATTTGGTTTATCTTTTTAAATCCCATTGGATACCGATCCTTGTGCCTTTAGCCACATCTTGGTTCTGCACCTTACTTTCCACGTATTAATCAGTGCTCATCTGGGAGCGAGCAATGTTACCGCTTTTTAAGGCATGTGCGTTGCCGAACTCCTTTCCTGCCACTGTATCTATTTATATGCCTTTTGATTTATACCCTGTCCCATCTGCACTGGGCAAGCTGTGGGTCTATCCTGTGTAATTAAGAAGTTAAACTGAAGGCAAGTACAGTGTGATTGGATACATCATGTACCACGGCCAAAGATGTAAGTGGTATTCACTACAGTGACTTCACTGCATTTACACTTACTTAAATTAACAGAGAAGTTGGCTATAGCCACCAGTCCTGCTGCTTGGATCAAATCAGCGCTGTCAGGCTCTCCTTTAAACCCTGTCTGTGCTATGAAAATTAGGTTTGTATTGATACTAATAATGGCAGGTAATTCTAATAAAGCTTCCCACCACGTCATTAGACTGGTCCTGGGTACTCCTAAGACAGACCCTGGCTTATAGCATCTAGCAGGCCATCTGTGCTTAAAGACTCCTTTTGCTCCCCAACAGCCCCTCAGAAATAGCAATCAAACTTGAAAACTTTCTCTGATGTATCAGGCTTCAGTAACTGCCGTACTTGGTAGAGAATCTGAAATACCAAATGTATTTAGACTGAATATTAGACAAGCCTGGAAAAATCTGGTTGATTCAACTATAATTTATTCCCTGAATCCAGAGTAAGGGAAATAAATATGGTTTATTCTAAAATTAAATGCAATGGCAAAATCTAATTATACTAGCCAGTCAATATAAATTCCAATTTGAGTGCATGTACACACCACATTGTACAGCAATCAGACTTCCAATCTAATTGGGTGAGGCACTGCATGTATATTTAGGCATTAAAAATATTTAAAGAATTTAACTGGAATATCTTAAGAATGTGAATGCGATGGGCAAGAAAGCCACTAAGGCCTGAAATACACAGCACAAGTCTTAAAAACTCCAGGCTATAATAGTGAAATGGCTCATTCTCCAACATACTCTGGACTTTAAAACCAAATTTGTTGGAAGCGGATGAATACAGATAGAAAAACATGCTGAAAATATGAGAGTTGTAATAACTTCAAACTGGATGCAAGTATGTTGGCTTAATTAACATTATATGGAGCTGTGATTCCCTATAAAAGATAAGACATTGCAGCAGGACCGTCCATCATTTTCCTAGTATGCCAGTGGTAACCCAGGCCAGCTGCCAACAGAACAGACAGGGGAAGGAGACGAGGTGGAAGAACTAATGACCTGACTTGGCTTCTCAACTCCAAACTGGGAAGGACTGTTTGGGTGTTTTGTTTTGTTTTTAAGAGGGGAGAATGGAAATTCATGCTTCTAAATTCTCATTTCATCCTAGTTTTGATATTCCATAAGTAAGTCTAGCATTGCCTTTATCTTAGCTCCTTAAAGTCTGTCCTTTAGGTCTCCTTTTTCCACGTTGCAGTACCTAATAATCTGCATCTCTGAGATTTTCTGCTGCCTTCTACTTGAATACCGAACCACTGATTTTCACTGTATTTCGGATGTTCAGGTGGATTTGTTTTAACATGCCCAAAATTTAGCTATTTCTTTTCCTGACTACCTGCTCAAAAACAGAGGTCTTGAACTTTTTGTATGGAGACTGAAGAATGGCATTGCAAGTCTGCAGCATTATATTCTTCATTGCAAGTGTTTGCTCAGACTAAAAGCCGAATGCAGTGCTGTGTTCAAAGTTTTACAATTGATTCTGAACTAATACTTTTGCCCGATTCCATGGATATCAGCTGAGAGACATAATTAAAAACACATAAACTGTATTCCTAACTCTGCCACTGACCCAATATGTAGCCCTCAGCAAACCATTATCCTCTCTACTTGCATCTTCCCATCCGCAGGGGTTTGCTAGCTTAATAATGCATTAGTCTTTGCAAAGCACTCCAAAAGCTTCTGATGTACATAGCTTATGTGCAGTGAGATATTTAAAAAAAATAAATAAACTAAGAAAAAGTGAAGTCTAATAATTTCTGGACAACCTTCTTGACCACAAAAAGCATTATTTCCTTGTATTTATCAGAAAACTGAAGTTAAGAGGTGCAGGAATACTGAGAGCCCATAGTACTAGAGCCCCTGTAGCTCCCCTGTCTCATGGTATGATGCTCCTTCCTGACCAAGGTAAAGTGATGGAGACAGAGGTCCTTACCCCTCTCTCCATAATGTGAGGCCACAGACCTCTTTCTCTCCTGGAATGGCATTAGAGTTTCTCAATCCAATTTGGAGAGATGAAAGGCAGAGTCGTTACATTTGCGGTCAATACTTTCTGGTGCCTTGACCAAGACCTTTAGGAAAATCCATACCTCTCAAGGTGTGACAAGGTCATGGAAAAGATGTTCACCTAGATCTGTTTATTTGATTTTTCTTCCTTGCATATATGAGGGCTGGGGTCTTTAAGCACAGAGGAGAAACCAAATTCTGGAATGTCATTATCATTGCGGCAGGGGCCCTGAACAAGGTGTGTCACGCTGATGTTTTAATCCAGGCCTGGTGTTTTGTACTTTGATGGAACCGAAGTAGTTAATGATTTTATGTGTTTTGCAGCTTAGGAATGAAATTTTAACTACTCCTCTCCAGTTATATGACATAATCTTATAAACAAAAGGATAGGCCTATTTCTTTGCTATCTGAGAAGGTATGAAGTGGACGGGAGGGAACAAAACAAAGCTTGCACCACTGGAGGGAAAACTGGAGCTTGGCAACTCTAGGTTTGTGATCTCTGTGTTAGCAACTGTCTGTTGCTCTCACAGCTTACAACAGCCATCGTAAGAGGAGGTTCTCACGCCCAACCATCTGTTTTTAGAGGGGAAGCCAAAAATAGACATCAGGCAGAGTTGCTAGAGGAATCCAACCTTCATGCAGTGAAGGGTAATCACTACTGCTGCTCTGAGGGTCTCAGCGAGACACACATATGTAACTAGCTGGTTTCTGCGGAGCGAAATCCCAGCCAAAAGTCCAAGTTTTAACCCATTTCACAGTAGGGCTTGATAATGACAGTTGAAAGTCCTCTCTCAATATGACTTGCCATGCTTTAATTTTTGAAGTGCATTTCAAAGCTATCCTTCAAGACTGCATTTTTCACAGTTTCCCTCCCTGAAAACAAATTTCCGCTTCAGAAGGCCCCCCCCGTAATATTTTCAGAAGCGTAACAAGTGAACCGTAATGATGTTGTATCCAACGTGTGCCCCAGGGACTCAGTAACAGCTCACAGTTACCCCGTGGACACATCCTGCCATCTCCCCCGCATCATTTGGCATTAATGGCTGATTGGCAGTTTGTTGTGAGCGCTGGGCAGAGCCTCCTGGAGAGGCACACCAGGAAGCAGCCCTCGCCCCGCTGAATCACCCTGTGGTTTCTGATTCTATGAGATGCTTGGGTGGGGGAGGAGAGAAAGGGAAGTGGTCTGTCCTGCCCCATGCCAAGCACAAATTGCTTCCCTGGCTAAAAAACTGAGTTTTTTCCCTCTGGGCTGTACAACACCGCAAGCCTTTGCAAGGAAGGAGGGTGGAGTGTACCGAGGAAGCTGGCTTCCTGGCACTGCCACTTGCTAGGCACCACTAATGCAGGACCATTTGGCAAGCAACAACTTGGACTGACACAGCATCACCGTAAAGCGTCTGCTTGTCCAATTCTGCAACCCAAGCCCTGTTATGCTAATGGCTACATGTGATTTTTTGGTCGCCTACATCTGTAGCCACTAGCTTCTCAACATGCGAAACACGATGGGGCGATTATTCCCTGGCTGCAGGGGAAAAGTGCACTACAGACCCTCCGTCTCTTCACAGGCTTCTGGGGATACAGCCTGTGTGGCTAAAGAAAGCAGAATTGTCCTGTTGTGGCTCATTCACAGAGGTTTCCCAGGGAGTGCAAAAAGCTGCCGATTTGGGCCCAGCATCTATTTTTAAATTATAGAAAAGGCTGCAAGAATGCAGGATAAGTGCTCTTTCATTGTATTCTAAAAATGAAGTAAGTGGATCTAAATCCATCTCTAAATTCCTGTGAGGAGGCCTGTTCAAGGAAGGTATGAATTATACATTGAAAAAGCACAGGCTTTGTGAATTACGATATTTTTTTTTTTTTGACAAAACTTTCCTTCTGGCGTATTTGAGGACTATGCAGCTGCTTACATGTCTGAAAAGCTTTTCTGTATAGAGAAATAACTAGCTGGAAACTGGAGCCTAGTAAGATGGATTTTAGAGCACTAGAGAGGCCAGAATATTCCTTTAATTATACACAAAATTGACTTTAAGTGACCAGAATTGATCCCAATCTTAATGTGTGATTAAATACTGCCCAGATCCTACATCTTGCCATGTGGTGATGCTAAACTATTTTCCTAGACAGTCTCAACAGAACACTCTCTCCTCCACAGGAACTTCAACTTGCTGGTTTCTTCATGGTTTTATAAAAGTGGAAGTCCCTGAGTTTTCTCTGTAAGTCTTATTATTTTAGCATCTGTAACAACAGAACATGGATTCCACTGACTGCAAGCAGCATCAGCGAGCACAGTTTCACTTGAACACCTTATACCAGCTGCTCACCCACTGAGAAGTGGCAGAGCAACTGCCATGGACAAGCCCTTTAACTCCTGACCCATGAGAAACCACCAGGCTGTGGTGCGCTCCTGCGCCAGGTCCTGTCTCACTGTCAATGACCTTAGAAACAGCACTCTTCCCACACAGGATTTCCACTTTCTCCAGGAAAGAAATTCACCCCGGTTTTGGTGACTGCAGCCACGAACAGTCAGGATTTTCCATTCTTTCAGATATGGGCAATGAAAGGAAAAAAATACAATTCACCCTGGCACAGGCGATGTGGTCGGACCCTCTGCAGAACCCACTCTTTGGAAAGATGGGTCCTTTCACTTTACTTTTACAGAAGTATGACCACCAATAAACTTGTTTTCACAGTGAAAACAGACTATGGAAAAGTGATGGTTTCATATAGTTACCCATATTACGTCGTACATGTCTTTTCATTTACTGCCCAAATAAGAAAGACTGATCAGTTAGGCGTCCCGTTCCCTATCACTTTTTACAAATAAACCCAAAAAGAGTCTTCTGCACCTTGTTTTATGTCAAGTCCCAATTTGTCAAGGCTAACAGCTTCCATTGAAGAATGTGGTAAAACACTCAATGATTTCACTGCAGCAGATATTAAGGCAGTTGAAAAACTGCCTTTGTTTTTTCTTTCTTAAGTGAGGAACGTGTAAGCCATCTCACTGGCCGTGGCTGGCCTATCTGTTGGTCGTTAACTGAAGATGCATCCCAGGTCGTGCCTGGCAAGCATCCCTTATTGACTCCGACAGTGCATCCCAGCTGGAAATCACACCAACAAGGAACTAGTATTAAGTCCTACAGATAATCTTCTAGCCTTCACGGCTACGTCTAATTTAGAGCACATTAAAAGCTGTCTGAGACACTTTCAGTCTGTGTTTTATTCATCTGAAGCAATACGCTCACCTGGGATGCTGACAGATGTTCCCTTGCTCTGGAGAATAATGCTGCAACCTGCATTTTTATACACACACCAGCGAGTGCCAGCCATCGCAAAGAATTATTAAGACATGCCACAACATGGATGCAGCACAGGGGATTAAAACAGTCCGAGGACAGTAGCTGCTAACGCATCAAATGACACAACCTTTTCAGAACTGCTGAAAGTGTCATGTAGCGCTCAGACACATTTTTCTTAACACAAATCATCCAGTCGCTAATCCAAACCAACAGACTGCTTATAAAACCACAGACCAGAGCAGTAAAAAGGTACAGCTCCCCTCCTCTCTGCCCTCATTCTGCATTTTTTCTAATTAGACAAGGGACAGTTTTGTTAGACGTGTAACTGCTAATTTGGAGGTTTAAAAAAGAAAAGTCCTGAATCTCTGTTCCAAAGCATCCATTTTAGTAATGTTGGGGTTTATAATTCACAATAAAACTGCAGGATTTGGAATCACTGTGCTTTATATTATTTCTTAAAGCCCAGGTTCCTGGAGTCTCATGATTATATAAAGAAAACTTACATCCTTTTCACCTTTAAATGAAAGATAAATTGCTAGTACCCCACAGATACAGAGAAAACTTGAATACATGAAGCTCAAAGGCTTAAAGAAAACCCATATCCAGCAAAGGGCAAAAGAAAATGTCTCAAACCTCTTTTGATTTCCTAGGTCTTTTAGGTAGTGGTGTCTGCAGATTGCAATAGCTGACTCATCATTTTGAATGCCTGGGACTGACAAAACCTCAGTACTGCTGAATTAAGTTTTAAGTCTACTTTGTGCATGTGTTCTCAATAAAGGAACTGGAACAAAGCTTACTGAAATCAGCAGCAGGGTGCCTGCTAACACAGCTTTGGATCAGACCCTAACACACTCTGCAAGTCCTTTTGCACTGCAGGTCTGTGCGATGGAGGCAGTACTCCAGTCTGAATTATATTTAGTTTGTTTTAAGATGTAGTTTGGAGGTTGAATCGGGTGGTAGGTTATAAATGAAAAATACACATTTTTTTTTTAGTTTTCATATTTACCAAAATATAAAAAGCTCTTTTCAAAGGAAATGGATTTCAGTCAGGAAGTCTGACTATTGACCTGCCGAAAATTTCTGGGGTCTCATATATTCTCAATCAGAAAAACCCTCCTAGCTCATGCCACCTTACCCAGCTGTCCCATTCCATCACTCTTGCCTCCTGTAGTACAGCTCTAAATTATATGATATTCAGATGAGTGCAGTTGCACACACCTTCTTACAATCTGGGAAGTTGGAAAGCAAGAGGATACGCAATAACATTGTGCTGGAAGAACAATAATTGTTGCTTGTATTCTGTGTTGCCTTTTTAGCTGTTGATGTCTAGATAGCATTGAAAGCTGTCACTCACTGTACCTTGAAGAAAGTATAAATGAGTAAAATTCAGAGAAAATTGTCACAAACTAAAGAATAGCTATGGACTCTTAACCCAGGAAAAAAGGATTTTTTACTTGACCACATAATCAATGTTTAGCAAGAATCTCTCTAGGTCAGTGGTCTTCATAAAAATGTGCTTTTAACATATCAAAAACTGAAGTTTCAGAGAACCTCTCAAACTTAAGTTTGCTTTGGGTCCTTTACTTTGGTCTGCCACTCTTACTGTCAATTTGGTGAAGACATTCTAGATCTACATTTTCAAACACATCCCTTACATCTGATTTTAACAAAACTCTGTGCCGCTACTCAGAAGTGCTGTGGGGCTTCTGACACTCTGAAAGTGAAACATAACTGTCTTGCATTTCCAGCATATATTTAGTGGATGCTTTTGGGAACTCAGAGCAGCGTGTCCCATCCTGAGAATCCTCATCTGGTGATAAAAATACTTATCTTTCTAGGGAAGCTAGGACGCTTTCAGTGTGAGTCACAGCTCACAGTGAGGTGTTTGAATGCAAGCTTTGCACTGGGATTATTATTGTTGGAAGGCCATTTTTTAAAAGAGAATCTAAAGGTTCCCTTCCTTTTAAAGGAATATTGTGTCTTTGCATAAATGCTTGTCTAGAGAACTCTTGACAGAGAGATTGTAAGTTCAGACACTTCAGCTCCTTCTTTTGCATTGAAAAACTTAAGATTTCAAAGGGAGACTAGGCACGTTTCTATTTTATCTGCATGTATCCAGTTGCTGCTGCAGAGCCATTAAATCTACATGGCTGGCAACATCCTGCAGCACGGAGCAGCTTCAGCGGAGGCTGAGCTATTCACAGGCCAGCATGCTGGGAGTGAGCTCACGAGCTCACCGCTTCCCAGTGCCAGCTGCCAGCTCGGCTGGGACGAGGAAAGGGAGCAAGAGAAAATGCACGTGGGAGGAGGGAGGTGCAGGGGGGACACACAACAAAAAGGGGACAGGATGTTAATTGCTAACATTTAATTTTTAGATCTCCCAAAATCACGTTATAGGTTTCAGTGTTTACAACTCTACAGTAAAGGGTGGCAGGCTTTGCACCATGTGAGACCATGTTTGCATGTTTCAGGCTTGCACTTGGCACTACGGCTGCGTGGTAGGTGCAACTCAGAAGGAGTAACGTGCTCTCACGAGGGACATTTTTATTTCACAACAGACCAGCCAAAATGATCAGCAGCTGCCTCTCCTTTCAGTAGGGTACTGAAGTGGCACCTGCTAAGCCAAGGCTACATACCAGAGCTGAGTCAAACAGCCAGCAGGGAGTACAAAGATTACTGCTATTTCTTGTTTTACTTATAGCAACCATCACATCTTTGGTGACCATCCATATTAATAACCACACCTCCACCTCGCTCTTTCCCACAGGCACATTCCCAGTTATAACTGCTTGGTTTTACACCTGGCCTTAACGCAGGCACTGATCTCACTAATATTTGACTCAGCTTTATGCGCTTCAGCAGCCTCACCAACTTTAATATAAAATTGCTTCTAACGTCAGGGCCTCTGTTACAACCAGAAAACCGGTGTATCTGAATTAAGATGGCTGTGGCTGCAACTAGCCATCAGTATCTGGGCTGAGAGAACCAAGAAGTGGCTCGTTCTGCTCTTGTGTTTAACATGTTTTGTGGCTACTGTTCTGGCGACAGGTGAGAAGGCACCAAGAACTTTATTGTGTGAGACCTACAGCTTATCCTACCTGTATGAGGGCACTGAAGGCAGAGAACTAAAACGTGGAAAGCCAAGGAACAGTTTACCTCAGCTTTCTCCAACTGGGCCATGCTAGTATCACAATAGTAAGTGATGCTGAGGGATACAAATGTTATTATCAGGCACTGCACCATAGTAAGATTCATTCTGCTCCTTTTGTACCCTGCTCTGCACTGCTCAGATGCTGGCTTGGTGCCCAAACAGCCATGCTGTGCCTCAGCATCAATCTTCCTGGGGCAGCAGGAGCAGCACAGGCTCTGCTGCTGCATCCACCCCATCCCCCCTCCAGGTCCTGACAGTCCTTCACAGCAAAGACACAGGAGCAGAGAGAAAGGCTTCCACCTGTATGTGCTCAGCACATGCTGGAGAAAAGGGACATGATGAATGAAAACCCCGCAGCAAAAGGGACTGAGAGAGAGGAAGATGGACCCCAAATGCCAACTTAAGCAGCAGCCTTCGATATGGAGCAAGATCCCCAAGAGGTAACTCCTGTGTGTCCTCCCACTTATCCCAATCATTTGGGACGTGGCAAAAGGACACACAGCCGCCCTCTTTGTTAGTGCTTACAGACATTTCTCCAAAAGTTTTAATATCATGAGAGCTGGCAGTATTATTTTTGGTATTATGGAAGATCAAAATGATAACCACTCGTCACTAGTTCAGTAGCACTCCAACACAGTGAAGTTAAACCCCTGAAGAAGCCACAGTTCTCTTCCCAGGCTGATTTTGCCATATATGCCTGCTCAATGAAGAGCAGTACCGGGAAGCAGTTAGCCTCCCAGAGCAAAAGGGGCTACTGCAAAGCCAAAGGCATCCAAGCACCAGTATCACAAGCGCTTTATATCTGAACCTCAGTGCATTGATGCTCCCAGATCTAGGCGATGGAAGTAGGTTCCACAGTTCTCATCCCCCTGGGGAAACCAGGACCCACTCCAAGCCCGCTCAGCCTCAGCACATGGCTATGTGCAGCAGCGAGGCTAAAAGGAGCTGCCGGCTCCACCTCTGGGAGGAATTGCTGGAGGAATGTCCTCTCGGGCACCACCAGCACCAAATTCCCACCTGCCTCCCTGGCGCGGCAGCCTGCCCTCCACAGCTGCAAACCCAAACGGGCTCCGAGAGCCTCTGCTGCCTAGCAGCTGTACTGGCTATTTTCTGCTGAACCAGGGCCGCCTTAGTATTTCCAGCCAGAGAAAAGCCTGCCTGAACTCACACACACACCCAAGGCGGGGAGGGGGGAAGTCTTTCTGCATATAAACTGAAGTTTTTCCCTGCTATATATAACCTGGAAAAAAAATGGGATTTTAATGGATTTATTCTCAACTCACAAAGATAGGAGGCATTATGTCACCAGCATAGTTACTACGCGTGATCCCGTGTGTGTTGGGATGAAGTGAGTTAGAAGTGAGTACTGGATGCCACGAACTCAAAGCCTGCAACTCCTCTGCCAAAGAGAAGTCTGTCATAAGTTACTTAATACATAACCATGCAAGTTAAAAGAGACTCATAGGCTGGTAAGTCAGTGTTTCAGGGCAATGAGCCTGCTGTGCACCCGTTATAAATCAAAAGGTCTTTAATCCTTGCTCTGCTATGGGCTTCCTGCATGGATTTGGTCACAATGGTCTGAACCTCCATTTACCCCCTCACTCCTCTTCCCCTCCAAAATGAGATCTGTAGATTGTACCCATGTACTCTGTCCAGAGCTGGGAGGATAAACACGCTGAAGATCGTCAACTTCTTAGGTACCACAGTAATCATGCACTGCCAAGTTTTCATGAAACAGTACTATCAGACCAGTATTTTAAACTACTTGGGGGTGACAGAAATAAAAGCACCGATATACACTAGCACAGAAATCCCAACTTTGAGCAGAAAGGAATCTAAGCTGTACAAAAGTCTGTGCAAGCAGCAGGCATGCACCAGGTGCAGCATGCTGCTTCCTCAACACAGAGGAGGCACCATCAACTCACGTCTTTCCTGCTCTTTATCATACACATTTAAAACTTTAAAGTAAGCTTTCTGCTATCGCATAGCTCTGGGAAGACTGCTTGTCAGCACACTCTCTGATGAAGCAGCTTTTAGCTGAATGAAATTGCTGGACTGGCATCTTCACAGATTCCCCACCTTAGTTGTGCTAGATGTTGGGATGGGGCTCCCGTGGGCAGCCCTAGACATCCACCAGTTGCCCAAACATGCTGCAGTGGAATGGGGATAATGGTAAAGATTTTATTAGCACTGCAGGTCTGACTAAAAGGGGAGTTTTGCCAAGAACAGATGTATTTGTAAAGGTAGCCTCATTAAAACACCCTATGTGAGCTCAGGCTCCTCTGAATTAGGCCAGCAAGATCTGGTCCTGGCTACATCAGAAACTGCCCTGTAATTCAAACTTACTCAGTTTCTCAGAATCCAGGGAAAAAAGAAAGCTTACCTCAACTTTTTACGTCTGGCTATACAATTTTGCACTGAAAAGTTTTTCTTAGTATAACAGGAATACCTTCCCTTGCTGTTTGCTGCAAACTGGCTGGTTTACCCTACCAGCTTTTGAGGAGGCCAAAGGTCACTCAGTTTTGTACTTGGCACATGCAGGCAGAGCAGGATACCACAAAATCACCTTAGTTAAGGTTACACAGAGCTAACAACACACACTCCCATTAATAGCAACAAGCCAGCACAAGCAGTTTGAGATGGCATTCACAAATAAGCTATGCATATGTGCAGTACTGCTTACAGTTGCTTTCACATTTTCCAATGCTCATTATAAAAAAAGGGAAAAATAGTTGCATATTAACCAAATGCTTCATTTGCCCAAGCACTAGATGTTCATTTTGTAACCTACTTAAGTCGTATTTTACAAGCTGTGTTTTGAACCAATTACTACTGAAAAACAGGACTATGACAGTAATAAGAAATGCACTTAGTTGGCATAAATATGACTACTTTGTGTTTACGTCAGTGAGATGACAATCATGAACTCAGCCTTTTTGGGAAGAGTCTCACCCTTCAGGAATCAGCTTTCTGGAAACGGGTCTGTTTCTTACAGTTCTCATGGAATTAATTTTATTACTGATCTCAGGCCTAACAAAGACATAAAAGACCAATTAAATGCTGCTTCCCTTACTTGAGGCTGTACGCAGGTCTAAAAAGGTGCACTAATCTAGGCAGCACTTGTTCAATTCAGTATAAGAATATCATGGTTACAAAATATGGCTTCAGCCCATGCGCGCCCAGTGAGATTATTTTACTAGTTGCTCTTTACCACAAGGAAGCATGCCTGAGGTCATGTGAGACCAAAACACATGCTCACGCTGCAAGAAGTTGTTTTAATACAAGGAATAGACAACTTTACAAAAACCAACGCAGCATTCCCGTGTACCCTCCGTGGCTCCTGGGGGGACACGGGCCCCTCCTGGGGCCAGGCCCATTGCCAACCGGTTTGTCACCGACCAGGCACCCCCAGAGAGCTGGCGGTACTTTAACCCAGGAGACGGTGCTCCGGTGCCATGCAAGTTAAGCTAACCAAGGAGTGCCTTGAAGAATGGAGCCCTGCCTTTAGAAACCGTGCCTGTGACACCCCCAAACAGAGCCCTGCCTTTAGAAACCGTGCCTGTGACCCCCCGAAACATCAAGCGCTTTATCCATCACTAAAGTTACTTAAGGTACGTGCTGACATCACAGCTTTCACAACAGGCTCTAATACCCTTAACCAAATGAATCGCTTGAATTGCCTGGGATAGCAAAGAAAGCCTGGTTATCTCAAAGGCAGCGGCTGGGAATCACGCTCCATTGTGTTCCACCTTCAGGCTGAACAACTCTTGGTAGCTCCTGAAAAGCTGTAAAGCGTAAACACGGCGGCTGCGGCAGCCTGGGTCTGTGCCCGAGCTGGCGCTCTGAGGCAGCAAGTTCCCCCCGTGCTGAAGCAGGCACATTGCCCCTATCTGAAGGCAGCCGGGGGGGTCGGCAGGCCGGGGGGGGCTGGCCGGGGGCGATGCCCTGCCCGCGGCGATGCCTGCACAGTCGGGGCCGCGCACCCCCCACCCCCAGCGCCAGGCTATGCCCCGGCCGCAGCTCCCCCGCAGGCGGCCACGCACCGCTAAAAATAAAGCCCGTCGCCGCCTGCCCGCCCTCGGGAATAAGGGTTGGATCGATGTTTTTTCTTTCCGAGCCGGTTTTCATCAATCGCCCCCCGCCCCCCCCCTCCGCCAACCCGCCTCCGAATCACCCAGCCCGGACCGCAGCCCCGCGAACAACTTCAGCGCCGGGATCGCCGGGGCCGGGGGCCGCGCTCGGCACTCACCTGGCCGGCGGTGTCGTACAGCCCCAGCAGGTACTGCTTGCCCCCGACGGTAACGCTGACT
>JAVJGJ010000032.1:17100015-17112067 GCA_035590215.1 Microhierax caerulescens
GGGCGGCGGGGCCTGCCCGCCATCGCCCCGGGCGTGCAAGGGGAACCTCGCTCCGTCCTCCGGCCTTTGCCCGTAGCCGGGTCCGTAAGTACGGAAATCATCAACGGGACCAGAAGGGATCTCTCTCTGCGCCGAGTTTATTGTCGTTGGGTCTGAAAGGCAGCAGCGGGCGCGCATTGAAAGACCGCCGGCGGGTGCGGTGTGAACAGCCCCGGGCCCCCGCTGGAAGGGCGCCGGGACCGGAGGACAGGACCTGGGGAGAGCAACTGCCTTGCAAAACGAGTGAAATCACGCTCCCGCGAATGCCGGCGGCGAAGCCCCCACCGGTCGGTGCCACTAGGCTTTCACCCTAGCAAGCTGTCTCCAACTCCACATTTTCACACGGTGTGAAATACATTGTCAGACAGAAAGCAGTTGCCTTTTCTAGTGTGTGGGTTTTTGCAGATTTATGCTATAAGCCCTGTCCAAGTACAACAAAAGACAGCACGCAGCAGCGCAAAACCGTGAGGAGACCTCGGTTGTCGTACAGTTTGTGTTCCTGCTTGATCTGGCATGCTTGAGGGAGGAAATAAATGCAAATCCCACATTGCACAAAGCTTATCTGAATAGTCAATGAAATGCGCTTTCAAATCAGGACAAAATAGAGAAGTCATTACTTCACAAGTTTTTCAGCTTAGTCAATCAAACTTTCATGCCTTCAGACCGTGGAGGGGGAAAGCAGGACATCCAAGGCTGCTCTGCTGCCATCTCCTCCCGATTCATCCAGAGAGCATCAACACAAACGCGCGAGCAGACAGGCTGCCCCAGGAGGTATTTCCTCAGCCCTTTGGAAAATGCCAGCTGTAAAAGAATGCTGGGTTTACCGAAAAGTCAGCCGGCAGCCAGCGCAGGACTTGACGCACGGGTCTCTCCGAGAGAAACTTTTCCTAACAAGCAGGTATGTCCCCCACGAGTGGCTGTTTCAGGATGGGGTTTGGGACTAGGTACAGGAAAACTGCTTTACAGTGACCTGGCTCGTGAGGTTAGAGGTTTCCAGGTACCCATGAGGGAGCTGAAAGCACGCAAACACACAGTGGCCCAGGTGACATCCACTTCCCTTTTGCTTTACTTACCAATGTGTATGTTAGGAGCACTCAGCACCTGCATCCCTGGGCAACAGCACCCCAGGCCGCCACCTACACCATCGATGGGAAGTATATTCCCTCTGGTCTGCTGCTTGCTAAATTGCTAGTGTTGCTTCTCAAATCCTGTAATCATCATTTTGAACTTGCACAGTCTCAGCCAAATGATTCTCATCCAGTCCCCCATCTCTCTCAGACAACGGACGGCAAATCAGTCTGCACTAAATATTTAGAGAAAATGAAGATGCAGAACTAGTAATCTGAAACACTTGCCTTGGCTCTCCTCACCAGCCTGGCTGGTCGCACAGTCATGGGGGTCACGTAGCTGCTGGAGTGGGACCTCATGAAATCTCACACAAGCCCCACAGCCAGTACAGCTCTGTGGAATCGCCCGCAGGAGCACAGGACTGTAAGTGCTCAGGTGGTTTCATCCACAGCTTATTTCTTGTGCTTGTTTTTCACCCTTTGCAAATGTCATTTTCCAACAAGCACCGACAGCAGTGCGGTAAGGAGGGTGCAACCGTAAGGAGAGTACACTCCCCAAGAGTTCCTGGAAATTGATTTCTTCTCTTAAACTTTTCTGAATTCCAGTAACTCCCTAAGAATGTGTTAGCACGTCTGCGGGTGTCAATTGATGTGGCTCAATGGAGGAATTCACCTCATCTGTGTCCTGGCATAACAAATACCTCACCAGGAATCACATCCTTCTTTCAGATAGATGACAATTTGTTCTGTGTGGTACGCTTCCATTTTTCAGTAGTAGAAATACAAAAAATGTGTTAAAATAATTATTGATGACAAATATTATTTTAAATGTCTTCATTAAAGACACTAAATCTAACCATTTCCCCTAACTTCTTTCATAAGGTGGTAAAATAAACCAGTATGAAATGTTAAAAGGAAACATATTATCTTAGTGCTATTTAAAATGTATTCTTATTTCTCATTGTTTACTATAAAGTTATTAGGAGGAAATGAAAAACAGTTCAATCTCATTTTTCACAAAAAAAAATTACTTTCTAAGGACAGTTTGTGACTAGTTCTGGCTTGTGCACTGAACAGTTACTTTAGCATCATGTATGAGTGTGCTAAACAGTCCATTTTTTTTCATGGTGGTGAAATTAAAATTCTGCTTTGTAGGACTCCTGTAAGACCTCTCTATACATATGAGGCTGAGCACTCACTGGGAGGAAGAAACACTGCTAGATTACCCCAACAAATCAGGCCTGATCCAAATAATTCAGGTCAGTAATAGAGGAAAGTGTGTTGAGGAGAAGGTCTGATAAACGATGGGAAGCCAATGGAGACACAAGCCTCGTGAAACCCCATAGCTGACCATGCAGCTAGGTCACAGAAGAGAAACGTTTCTTGAAAGCAGTTCCTGGGGTATACAGGCTTCTGCAAGTGAGAACAGAGTGGGACTGTGAAGTAGCATCGCAAAGTCCTTACCAGTAGTTACCAGTAGCGGTTAAAATAGAAGAGAAAGTGATGGAGCCAGGCCTTAGTAAGCAGCAAAAGATCTGTTTGGTCTATGGAATCAGGGAGTAAGTGTTGTTAATCATCTAAATTCAACACATTTGGAGAAGATAAATCTGTCCATCTCAATTATGTCTCTAACCTAGAATTTTACACAGTATGGTTATTTTCATCAGTTGCACTGCCACTCTGCATTGTGAGTACACTACAGCGTTTCTCTGTCCGTATCTTCTTGTTCACCCTGCCAGATAAGCCGCAGTGCCTCACCTCATCACCATCACTGGATTGATGTGCACTGCTAGAGAGTGGCCAAGCATCTCACTACGGAGGTGGACATCTTGCCACGTTGGGTGAGATCACTTAATGGGAGTAGCAGATACTTGAGGAAACACCTCTAAAAATGCCAGGTCCCAGCCAAAGCTCAGTGATGTGTCAAAAACACTCCAATCAGTCCCACAAAGGTCCATCAGAGGATTCATTTTTTTAGGCATCCCTGTCTGTGGAAGATTGGAGCCATGGTTTATGATTCTCTAAAAAGGATTTTAGACTTTCAAGGCATGTTAAGTCTTTAGGAAAACTGGTGAAAAGGGAAATGGCATCTGAATGCCCTGTTTGCAACATACTGTCTTTCAGACCAATCAATCTCTCCTTTTTGAGCAGAGCTGTCCCTAAGCAGCAGAAGGTAACACCCAAATGGACACGACACAGGCTTGACTTGCAGTCAGAATGATTTACTGTTGTCATAAATGGAGAGAACACCATTTTTACAATTTATGAAATCCAATTATTATAGTTTTGCTTCTCTACCCGAGTATGTAATGCAAACAATGGTTATGTCCCCCAGCTAATACAAAGGAAACAAATCACATATTTCTAATGTGCTAAAAATGGATAGGCAATTTGATAGCTGCAGATCCAATTCCTTCTGAATATCCATTTCTACTCTGTCCCCAACATACTTTTAATCCTTTACAAGAGCACTGGTACTAATTTCCTGACAATTTAAAGGGTCCTAACTGTGTGCTTGCTTCCCTTCTAAGGTGTTTCATGAACACGGCGATGTCTCCAAGCAAAGGCATGCAGTATATAAAACCAGAATAAAACAGGATGACACACTGTCTCTTGAACTGTCTCACCTTATGCTGTTGCACTATTACAGCTTGTGATACTTTATTAACCACCCTAAATAATTTCCTTCCTTTTTGCAGGGATCTAACTGAGATGGGAGTATTTAGCTGACTAAAGAAAAACAGTGGCACCCAGACCAACAACTAGAGCCCATTACTGAGAATGAGATACAATGTTTTAAAAATAAATTTGGCACTAGCCACTGGAAAGTGTCACAATCACTAGTCTGTGTGCTTTTCCTTAATAGCTGTAGTGCAGAAACTTTAAAGGTGGTCAAAGAAAATACATCAGTGGAACCTTTTCCTCTGAAAAGGCAGCTCCTTTGAGATGAACACTTTTTGAAATCATGTGAATTCCATGAAAATCTTTAAGAAAGGCAGAAAAAAATGTTCTGGCAGCTTCAAAATATCCAGTTTTTATATTTTTAGAGCAAAGCATTTTCATTTCTAAATCACTATGGTTTCAATTTAAGTTAACATAGTGTTACAATACAGTGTAACAAAATGAAAAGATGACATCATTAAACATTTCAATCAATCAGCTTCATTTTTCTTCTATAAGTTTGTTGGTTTTTTTTTAAGGGATTTGAAAATTTTAAGGTTGCATTCCTGATTAGGACAAAGACAAATCTTAATAGTGTTTATAACAGTGAATTTTTATCCTCTGCATAGTTTATCCACTCCCTCATGCTTATGGCATGCTAAACTATGGTAAAATAGCAGTTCCCTTCTAACTCATAATACCTTTTTTTCCTTGAAGTCTCTTTGTCAGCGTTTTTGGTAATGGAGTGCCCTGTTTTCAACAGAGGGCACCAGGATCACTGCCATGTTGTGTCTCAGTCCACTGCTCATGCCTGTGATTACCCCAGATGTAGCTCTTGGAAGACAATACCAAAGCTTTAGCAATCTTTGATTTGGCTAAATGAAAACAATCTTTGAGGAGCTAAAAAGTCCACAAGCTATAACCCTTCAACTAAACTAAATTGTGCCTGAGCACATTCCATGGCCCTAGGACTAGCAGACACAACCTGGCCACATCCACAACACTGATGTCTCGTACCCTGTTGGGAATGGTGCCTTCTCAAAGCTGACTGCTGTGTGGCATTGGTGAGTTCTCTGGGAGAGTCCTGGTGTTGCTCCACCCAAAACTACCCTCAAAAATATTCTAGGGATGTCACAGTCTTAGCATTCAAGAATATACCTTGGCTTTGTCTAATTTGCTAGGATAGATGTCATCATTGCAAGGCCAATGTTCCAAATCTCATTTTTTACTGATCTGTACTAATTCCAATGTAAATTATTTCTCTTGGTTCTTACCAGTATTAATTACTGATTAATTCTGGTAAATCTGGAAATATTTCTCTCCATGCAAAAAAACAACTAACCAACCAACAAATCCTCCAGCTCTAAACATATATTCATTAAAAATACCTCTTTTTAATTCCACTTATTACAAATGAATCTGTGCCTAAAGCTGACCTCTGGAATTTCTCCAAGCTTTGATGAAGTCTGGATTTGGGTCTGAATCTTCATGAAGTCTGGACTTCTTTCATTACCTTCTTTGAAGCTGACTCTTGATCTGCTTGATAGACAAAAGCAAGCTCCTGAACTAGTTAATCTTCTGTACAACAATAAAATTCAGTTGTAAAACCAAATGCTGAAACAAACATCTTTCTTGATTTGAGGGTGTTTCAGGCAGAAAAATGTAGCCGTATTTTAACTCATGCCAGTTATCAGCTTCCTAGTGAAGTAAAGTCTACTGACACATGGAGGTAAACAATGGTGATGGATGGGATATTGGGATATGGGGGTGGATGGCAGAGAATGAGAAAAGTGAATGGGAAGGCAGGGGAACCCCACAGTACCCCCACTCAGTCCTGCTCTAGGACCTGAATCCACCCTGCTCTAGGAAGGAAAAGGTAAGTCCTTCTTTGGCTGTCCTCTTCAACAGCTTCTCATGTAATGTGGCATGTCGAGAATGCTGGAGGGAATTAAAAAACAGACCTCAGGACAGAAATCCAGACTTGGGGAATCTAGTATATGCAGGGAAGCATGGACTGTCAGTGGCTCGCTTTAAGCATGAGAACCTCCCTTAAGTGTAATAGCTTCTAAAAAGCTAACGGCATAATAGGGTTGGAAGGGAAGAGCATGCTGGAAATTTTCTCAGGCAGGGTTAATTATACCCTGATAGGAAATGGAGGGGAGGGAGGAAAGACCCATCATTTTCTTCTTAGGTGTTTATTGTAATCAACATGGAACCAGAATTTCACTGGATTGACTCATGAAACTGTTCATAACTTTACCTTCCAAAAATTTCAGTGAGTGGTGACAACCCCTTTCCATATAATAATGGAGAGGACAGGGCTTCAAGGTCACAGGGTTCCCTTTACTTCATTTCAGTAATGCTGTTGTTGCAATTGTAACTACAAACACCTGAAGAACCTCTAAGATCTAAAAAAACACATCCCTCTTAGAAACATTCCTTTGCTGAAAAGATTTGCTAACGTATGGTTAAGATTGCTCACTTGCTTCTGTAAAGTTGAGCTCAGCATAATTCAAATCTCTGAGAAACCAGGAAATACAGACACTAATAAAGCAATATTAATTCTAACCCTTATAGCAGTGCCTCAGTATATCTGTAATGGAAATAATTATTCACCTTTTCAGTGAGCATCTTTCGGAGAATATAGTATGTAACTACTATAGCACAGGCACACGTTCTCTTTGGAAAAGTGGGCTGTATTGACAGTGACACTTCCTTTATATGCATACTCTGACCCAGTTTCCTAGAAACAGTTCCAAAATAGTTAAATTTAATCTTTCCCACTACTCACCAGATAACAATACTTAGTCACATATGTACTATTAAGCCCACAGAATATTTTTCCTATTTTACTTTGCACAAGTGCCAGTGGCTAAAACATCTCCATCTCCCAGTGCTGATTCAGTGTACAGCACTCAGTTGTGAGAAGAGGCATGCAGCTCTCTCGGGGTGTGTGTATGTTTTTCTTTTGATCCCATCCGTAGAAGTGGTGAGCACTGTGGTGCTAAGGCCCCATCTGAGGGGTATGGCTTCCCATCTTTCCTACTATCATATACTAAGTCTGCTACCACTTGACACAGCAATACTCAGCTCAGCAAATACTCCCAGTTCCCTGTTCCTATTGCCAGCTCCCAGGAGGGAAGAATAAAGGTTGCCAGAATGTTGACCTAAACTCTGTATTTCCTGACTTCCAAAAGTCTGAATTTTGCTGAAGCTGGTATTTTATAAGGGCTCCAGCTACTGCCAGGAAATCCTAACTTTGCATTAATTAAGGGGTTTTGTCAGTCAGTAAGAAGGAAAGATGCTTTACGAGCTGAAATTCACTTTTTCCTTGATGCTCAAAATATTGCCTGAGAGAGCATCTTAGCAATGTGCTGGTCCGTGATTCAAGATGAGAAAAAAAATCTGAAGCTACTGATTTCCGTCTTTGACGTAGCTGAAGTTGAATGATCTATATAGATTGCATATATCTTAAGTGGGATTTCGGGCAGAGACATGATAGAATATATGGGTGTCAGGATATGCATAGAGAGGCAACATTTTAATATTAAAAATGGGATAGTAAATGTCATCCATCATGTGGCCCTATAGAAAACGTTTTTTTAGGATTTCTGTTGGATTTCATAAGGTTCTTTGGATGTTTTGTTACTGAACAACTCCAATGTAGTGGGATTTGCTTATGGCCTAATACGCCTTTATTTCTGTGAACGTGTTAGATCCTTTTGAAATCCCTTAAAGGCAGGAACTTCCGTTGAACAGACCTGATTGCAGTTTCAGATGGGGGGGGCTTGTTTACAAATTACCTATCCTAGTCTGTTACCCAGCTCACAGTGTGACTACACAGTTGTGTAGGCTCAGCAATATGGCAGGCACAATGTGGGAATAGCTGTCAAGGACGAGTTTGAATTGTATTGTGCTCCTGAGAAAGCATGATCTAGTTACAAAATATGGAAACAAAGACATAAAGAGTAGTTGTTTCTTCATATGAAATAATACTGTTGTAAAAACAAATACCACAGTCCAGCTCTAATGCAAGTGATTATTGTTTTCATTTCACACAGTAGTTTTGCCCATATCCTTGGAGAGCTGCTTCTCAAATTCTAAGGTTTTGTTGAGATCACTTGGACTTTACATGGGCAGAAACTGTTGGCATGTATCCAACTGCATGCTGTTTGGGAAATAGCTGTAAAAGCTGGGTTTAGAATTCTGGCTTTGAATACTGTGTGCATGTCACTATTCTGCAATTTCTGATGATGCCAGTAGCCTTTCAATGAACTTGAAAGAACTGTACATGTGTATTTCAGCAATAAAGTAGTGGCAGTAGAGTTTCTAGAAGGAGTTCATTTTACAGCTTGAGTCAGGAATGAAAGTAATGGTGCTGTGTGGATTATTTAGGATCCTTGTCTGACTCCAACTTATTTAACATAACTATGTATCCTTGATGTTCATTATTTTAACTTAAATTTCTGTTTCTGGGATTATAAGACCAATGCTGCCTAGGTGTGACTTTTAGAACACAGTGAGGAAAGGTCTCTGGTTCCTACTAGGTGAACATAAGCAGGTGTACTGTGTTTTTTAATTTTCTAGCTATTGGTCATGGTAGTACTGAAAGATGGACGGCATTTTGTCCATAGAAGAGGGGTCACTTGGATAGGGATCAGAGTAAATATCAATAATAAAGACAGTATGATAGTGGAGTTGTTTTTAGACAACCGATAATAAGACAGATGTGTAGATACATTGGAGTTTTTTGCTGTTAATCTTCAGATGCTTTTCAGCTACAATAATCCTTGCCTAAAGACCTTAGTCTATGTGGGTGGATATTGTTCAGTTTAATCTGGAAGCATGGGCATGAGTAGAACTTGGACCTTTCATGTTTTACACTGGGACTTGAATTCAGTAAGTGCAGAATGCACAGAAGCATGATTTTGGTTTTTTTCTTTTGGTTTTAATAACGCTTGTTGAGTTTTGTAAAACAATTCAGCCATGCAAAACTATTGTGACCTTTGGATACTTTGGTTTGCAGCTCTGTCTTTACCTAATGTTTAGGACTGGACCTTAGGAGAGGATTTGAGTGTCTGGGACTGATTCTTTCAAAGCTGTATGCATGGAAGAGTAGGAGGGAGAGCTGATGTGTGTGCCCATGGGTCTTGGACTGGATGGCTGGAACCAGACCCAAAGTGTAAATGCGTCCAGCTTGCCCTCTTCAGTGAAGGCAGCCTTTACGAATGAGCCTTTGTGACAGGAGAGCATTAGTTGTTCTGACAGTTAACCAGATTTTGGTGTGTGAGGCTCTACAGCCATTATAGTAATTGAGCAAGTATCAGGCTTGGATTAGTCCTTGTCCTCCTGCATTGCAAACAGAATCTTATGCCATGGTTTGTGCATATCCTTCTGTGTTTTGTGCATTCTCCTTTATTCTGTTGATTCTTCAGTTGAATAACGTAACCGTCTGGAGACTATAATGGTCCTAGTTAAGAAATAGGCCTGGTAGAAGGTGTGAGAGTGGCCACGATTCCTGAAATGTTAAGGTCTGGACTGCTGTGGACAATTGCTTGTGATTCTGACAGTAACTTTGCTGAAATGGCCATTAAACGCTGTGTTTGCATGATTTACAGTGACTGGAGAAACTGGGGAGACACATCTCCCCAGATGTAATTCTGAAATCCTGCAGAGAAGTGTCTTTTTGCCACTCTCAGGTGGAAACAATGAGAACCTCAGCTGGAGGATAAGTCCTGGGTTTGCATAATGTTAGTTTAGGAAGCCATGTTCAGTTGTGCAATACTTGCCTGACAAGGGAGACAGCATAATCAGGAAGGTGCTTTTCTCATGGTGTTTAATCTGTTACCATGTGGGTGTGCATGACCCTTGAGGTTTATCCTGAAGTAGGAAACATGACTGCGTAATTTTTCTCCCCTGGGAAAAAGAGAGAGAGACAGTAGTTGCTCCTAAAATAGAATTCATGGGGGTTTCTTTACATACTATTTCCTGATACGGAACAAGCAACCATCTAATACAGGAAAATGAGTTCCAGTAACACTTTTATCCATGATTTATGTGGTTTTAATATGTAGATTAAAGTTGTAGAGAGCATTCTGAGAGATGGAAAAGAGAGTGCTCTTGAGTTTGGGAACTGTGTAATGGGATGAACTTTATCTTACTGTTACTTCTAAGATTTTGATGAAGATAGCGTTAATATATTTATATAGGGCATGTATTTTAAACACTGTCCAGAAATTTTCAGTCTAGGGTGGATAAAAGATGGTGTAAACCACATTGTCTTCCTAAAATTTATCATTTACCTGAAGGGCTTACAAATGCCTGATTAACCACCATGTAAAGGAGTTTTTTTGAATTTGAATAAGCCTGGCTGTTAGCTGTCTTATTTGGAAATAGAATGACGATATATGTGAGGTGCACATTTCAAAGCTGTTTTTACATGCAAGTGCAGTATAAAATCTCATATGGAAGGTTTACGTCAAAATTAATACTTAGGCTTGCATTCTGCAAAGATACGTGTTTCCTCCTGCATACAGGCTTTTAAAATTCTGTCTGATTCTACTGTGTCAAGAGGTTAATTTGGTCTCATAATTTGCTTGTATTTCCATCCTTCCCTTCCTCCCCCATCAAAACTGGGAGGTGCTGTAAAAGAACTGGGGGGTGCCACTAGAAAAGCCTCAGCTGACCTCGAGTGAGAAATTCAGGAAAAATTCAAGATCTCCATTGCCTTCATTTGCCTGATTCAAGCCTATTTGAAATCTACATTCTTCATATTAGCCTCTACCTCATTTATATACTTTGATTCACTCTCTTCTAGCTCAAACTGGTAACATGCTCATCAACAATTTTAGTGCTGCTTACACATGAAACTTGCTGGTTCCAGCATAATGTCTGTGTACTTTAATCACTGCAGCAATTTCTGAGTTACTTGGATTCTCTGCCAGAAAATAATGGTTTGAATTCATGCATCTAGTAATGAATATTCATGTTAGTTCCTTCTCAAAAATCTCAACCAACCAGTCTTGTAATTATGCAGGTTTTTTTTTCTTGTAGGGCATTTGCTGTAGGATCTCCAAAGTTATAGATATATTAGTCATGAATCCATCAAGAAACAACTAAGTTCACCTTGTGGCTCTGTTACCAAGTAGTGGCACACTGTTACATAGCCTCTTCATCCTTCTTTTTGTGATTTAATAATCTTTTTGAGCAGCTATGCTAATTGCTTATAACTTTCTTAAAATTTCTTGAAAAGCATAAAGAAATTAATGTAGTTCTTGAATTTTATTATTGGGGTTTATTACATAATTTTGAGTAGCAATAAATGCTGCTAGATCATACTTCAGATTTATGATATCATTGACTATCAGATCCATCAATAAAAATGGGATATTTTATTAAAAAAAACAGTTTTAGTATACCTCTGATTCAGATAAAAATTGCTTAATGAAATACAAGCTTTTTTTTTAAAAAAAAAAAAGAGGGGGAGGAGGGAATGCATGTTTGTCAAATGCCCTGAAAACTAATTATCACTGTTGATAGATGGGCAAGTTTATTTCTTGGATTCCCCCCTCCCCCCAGACCACATACCTAAGAGCAGGAGCTCAGAACAACACAAAAAGACTTAATGAATGGGATGTCTTAGCATAACAAAAATAGGTGTCTTTCAGTACAATCTCACATTAGTGACACTGTATCCTTATTGTGATATATAAGGAATGTACTAATATATTATTTCAGCCTGGAAAGCAAAACTGATGTGTTTATGCACTTTTAGTTTGCCCTTGCTTCAGTAAGAATGTCTTGTCTCTGAATCAGGGTATGTAAGAGCTGTTAATAAAGTTTAATAATTTCTGGTGAATGAAGAAGTTGAACTAGAGTATTTTGTATTTGCAGTCCTTTTTGCAGGTTTCTTATAAACTGCAAAGCAGTTTATAAGAAGTTTATACTACTTATGCAATCGTAATAAACTGTAAAGCCGATTCTGATAATTCATGTGCTTGATTTTTAGAATATGTTTCTTAGTAGACTTCCTTAATTTTATAAAATACAAAACACCAAACTTTTCTGTTTACTTATTTAACTCCAGTAAGTCCAGTCTCCATGTTTATATGTCTTATGGTTAAAACCCCTTCAGAATCTTTTCCTACTCCACTCTTCAAATATTCCAGTTTCAACCTCTTAATGAACAGTAATAGTAAGTGGAAAACTGTTTTTGGGGGGGGGGGGTTCATACTAGAGGTGAGATTCAGAAGCAGTGCCTTGATGTCTTTTTTCATACATATTCA
>JAVJGJ010000032.1:17117607-17137997 GCA_035590215.1 Microhierax caerulescens
GGGGGTTTGGAAGTAGATAGTCTTTAAGGTCCCTTCCAACCCAAACCATTCTGTGATTCTATGAAATTTGGCTGTGTAAAGGATGGACTCATTCTTGTTGTTATTGATACTTGTATTAGAGTTGACAGTTGTTAGTCACTAAGGTTTGCTAGCAAATTGTATTCAAGGCCCATTCAATTCTCCCTTGCCAGTATTCACAGAAATCTATCTCTCCCTTAATCAATTAGCCTCTAACAATTTTTGTAGACTCTGTAAAAATTATTCAGGGATCACAAATTTCCCAGCGACTGCAATTTCCATCCTGAAGCATTATTGGCTAACACATCCTCCAGACACTTTATATTGTTTATCTACTTGTGATCTTTAGCCTGCCTTAACCTTCACCTCACTGCCACCTGGGTAAGCATTGTCCTTCAAGCTAGAGAATACAGGAAGCAGCTTAGAGCTGAGTATCTTTAGTTTCTCTCCAATGGGCCCACAGAAGCAGAAGGGACTCAAAACTTTGAGGGGAATTGTTGGTGATCTTTTTTTCTCCTTTGTTCACCCTTTCCAATCAACAGCTACAAAAACCTTAGAGATTTTGCATTCCTCCTTTACTGGGCTTCTTTTGTCCTTTGAGGGTATGTGATTGGTATTGCGGGGTAGCTACGGAGTATAGCTCATCTCCCACATCCCCAGCATCAACACCAGAGACAGCCTAAATGCTGCCAGCAAACATCCTGGTTCTTCTTCCCACCAGTTCAACAGCTTGCTTACTTTTCTCTCTGAGTCTCTGCTGAGTGGGGAGTCGTGTATATGCATCAGCTTGTAACTCCCCAAATGTGATTAATAGTTTTATGGTGTTTAATATATGAGATAAATGTGAACTGATGTGAACTGAAATTTAAGGAAATTACCAGGCAACAGGTTTTAAACAAGCAGAAAACAATTGCTTTAACACAGTGCTTAATACTGTTGTGGGACTTATCACCATCAGTTGTGGCAGCAAAAATGGATAAATGGGCTTTAAAAAGATTGGAAATATTTGTGGAGGATAATTCCATCCTTGGCTATTAAATATGATGATCCAAGTGCAACCTCTGAATCAGGAAACTGTTCAGCTTTGCCAAAAGGAGCCACAATGTTCTAGGAGAAGAAATACTCCAGAGAGAAACACTCCATGAGCATCAAACTTGGCTCCTGATGATGATAAGATGTTGAGCTAGCTGGACTTTGGTATGGCATGAAAGTTCTTACATTTTTCCTAAAAATTCTGCATTTGGCTAATACATTTGTTATAGTAGGTAATCTGTGTCATACAGGGGCTCATCTGCAAGGCCTTGTACAATTCTGGTGAATTTACTACTAGCAACCAATAGGATATTGCTGGACCCTATGTAATTAAATATATATATTTCTAATAATTGGGGGGTTACCTAGTATACAGCCAGTACTCATTCTTCTCTGCCATGGCTCACCAAATAAAAATAGAAACTTGTAAACAATGGGAGTCTGTCCACACTGTGCTTGCAATGCTTCTGAGTCTGCAATACAGAAGGCAGGCTATAGAGAGAGGAAAAACACTAGTGTGCTGCGGCACCTCCTGATATAATCTGCAACAGACCTGGCTATTCTTGTAGTCATAAAACAGTCACTGAAAAAAAAAATACTACTTTATCCAATGATTGCATATCCTAAGCAGCCACACTGCAGCTGAAGTGAGAATCGTGAAGTCAGTTAGTTTGGAAAAAAAGAGTCTCAAATGCCAGCTCCTCTGGGCAGGACACTGTGTTCACTCCTGTTCAGCCTAGCAGGCTCAGAGCTCTCCTGAAACACAGAGGTTCAACTTCCTGCTCCAAACAGTCCCACCCAAGAGTCAGCCCTGAAGCTTTTTACATAGAAAAAATGTAATTAGAATGTGATTTTCATGGTGCACTGCAATACTGGGTATAACAGATGACCGCCAAAATGTATGCTTTGTGTTTCCTGGTACTGGTTTGCTTAGACAACTTTTAAGATGATCCCTAAGCATAGAAAGGGCGAAGGCACCAGAGGTAGGAGAGGCTTTGCTGAGCAGGTTTGAATGTCATAAATGCACAGTTATGGTTTAGTAATTGTATCACAGTTGACAGATGCTGCAGCAGTCACATGACTAGAACATGACCTCATATTTCGGCTTTCTCCCCTCCTCCCCAGCGATGAGGGCAGCACTGGCACTTAAATAAGCAGAAGGCATTTGCAGGAGGCTAGTTTGTAAGTTACTTAAAGGAGAAGCCTGAATTTGGAGGTATACTTTGCATGGACTATTACGCAGCTGCTAAACAACAGCAATGAAGCAAAACTCTTTTTTTCTACTTGGGAAGTGCGCTACAGTTGCTGTTAGGGTAAAAATATTTAATCCCAAATCACATGGGTTTAGATCATTCCTTCCCAAGGAAAAATCTGCAGGAGAGGCAGTGATCTGTTCACAGGATTACCCTGCAGACAATGGGGTTGCTGCAAGCTCAGATGTCCTCCAGGGATCTGTGAGAGGATGCTGCAGCAAGGAGGAGGTAATCTCTGCCCTGCCACTGCCCTAGAAGCCACTCTGGATGTTCTGGCAGGGTGATTTCACAGGAGGATGGAACAGCCTGGAATAATACATAATTTTCTGGAGATTTTCCAGGGGTACTGAGTGTTCTCCTAAGCCTGTCCACTCCTTTTTTGTGTAGAGTTTGGATCATTCAAGTCCCAGGAGGGTCCTGAGAGGAAGACACAGGATGATGTGCCCTCAACAGCTGAACACCATTTCAGCATGAAGGGGAACCCCACCTTGGAAATTTCCAAAGCTGCAGTCATCCCTATGGGGATAATTTTCTACCACAGCACTGTTACACAGGGACCAAAGCTAAGGCTGGCTGAGAGTTAAAAGTCCTAAATTAAAATCCCAGCTTTGGCACTGACCTCCATGGCAAGTTATACCATGCATGCAATGAAGACAGCAATTGCTGAGTTATCCTAATGGAAAGTATTCTAAAAGTGCAGAGATTTTTGGTTTTTTTAGAGTTTTCTCACTAACGCATCTGTGATCTCTGGCTGTTTGTAGACTACAGACCTGAAACTTTTCCATACAGCTTCGGTATTGTTCAAAAGATAAAAATCAAGAATTTTCTGTACATTTACTCATCTCTAAATGTTTTCTTTTGCCTGATGTTGCTTATCTTCTCTTTGGATTGAAACATGGCATAGTTTTTCTAATATATATATATATATATATATATATATATATATATATATATACCAGTTGCAGTGGTAATGCTTTGGAGCAGCAAGATCCTAGTGAGCCTTGTTAATCTTGACAGCATATCAGAACAGGATGGGATTTCTCTGCTTTTGATACCAGACTTTCAGTCACATTTGGGTTTCAGCTGCAGGAAAGCCTTTGCTTGAAAAGCTCTGACTAGATCCAGCAACCATTATTTTGATTATCCCTGCTGAAGCGTTGACTATTCCCAAAAGAGCCAGCAGCTCAGTGGCCTGCTGCTTGTGCCCTGCTTTGCTGCTGCTTGTTACATGACTTTGCTGAAGGCCTTCATATAATTATTTAGTTTCTTAAATGAAAGAAATTTAAAACTGAAAATTTGGGGACAAGATGAGCTCTGTGCATGTGTTAGGTGTTACTGCTTGACCATAAGCAAGGGTCTTCCAGTCCTTCGGTGCATGCTTGGGTGACTGAGCCTGCATCCCCAGCAAGTGCAGTGCCTTTCTTCCATGGCACTTGAGACCACCTCCAGGGGGTTCAGGCTCTACAGAGCTGCAGGAGATCACCAGAATATTTTGGCTTGCTTGGTCCTTTTCCCCTTCCTAAACTTGTAGGGCAGAAAACCAGCTTGTTTCTTGCTGGTTTATGTGCTGGGTATGTGACTGACAGGTGCTACTGGAGAAGCACCAGGCACAAGGGCGCGTGGAAGGCCACATTTGGCATGGAGTTTTTCCTAAGGACCTGAAAAAAGTCACTCAACGTGTGCAGCCCGGAGCACCCAGGGAGCTGCCCCCGCCACGGGGCCCACACAGCCCTCACTACGGCCCAGCTCTCCCAAAGGGCCAGGCTTTCACATCTGAGGCTCTGGGATACTTTTAGTCAGCACTGTCAGTACGGAGGCCATTCCAAAGCAGAGAAGCCTGCCCACTGGAAAATGAGCATGCTCAGCAATATCACAGGGGTTAGCCCAGCTCCCACCGTCCGTGATGCTGGTGTGGCAGCCATGTTGAGAGCAGCGTGGCCTGCACGGCGCCATCTTGTGCTCCCTGAGGGCCGGTGCCTGGAGGCAGGCGGGAAGGGCACTGCGCCGCCAGTCACCGGAGAGGGGTCTGGCTGGTGAAGGCGTTGCCCTTTTTGTTCTGGAGGGAAATAAAAGCATTTGAAAGTGTTGTAGGGCTGCCTGCATCTTGGTGTAGCAAGCAAGTGGCCAACAACTTCAGCAGCCCCACTCCAATGCCTCACTGAGCTGGGTGTGCACCGGGGTGGAGAGCTGCACTGGTGGGGAGAGCTGCCACTCTGGTGTGAAGATTTTCAGGTGCCTCAAGGAGTCCCGCTCCTTCCCAGTGTATTGGAAGGTATCTTCCCAGTGGAAACAACATCAGCAGCAAAGGACTGTGTCTCATGCTACAACACACCAGTTGCTGAACAGGTAAAATACCATGGTGATAAACATGCATTACTCTTGTTCAGGGTGAATCTATACCTAGCTCGTAAGTCCATACAGCTGAAAATATAGCTCCCAGCATTTTACCAAGTTTTAAAATCCTCAGGCACTCTTTTTCACCTAGAACCTGGCCTATGGCAGTGCGATTTCTGGTAAAATACTGAATTGCAAGTGAGCATTTTGGGAAAAATAATCTATTGACCGGTTCCATTATTCCTCAGATGGTGGTCACCCTGAGGCTGGTGGAGAAAACTGATATACCTCAGGTTTTGAATGGGCCTCCCCGTCTGCCAGGCCACAGCAACAGAGAGAAGGCACAAAGCAGCTCAGGTAAAACTGGAGAGAAAGCTCCCACACTTTCTCAGGGCTTACATAGGCTTTGGAGCTGGATTTGAACTGAATGAGATTGGCCTGGGGCAGGATAGATAGTAAAGTGGGATCAGTCACGGTTTCAGGTATTGACCTGCTTGTCACAGTGTCATCCTTTGGGGAGTCTCACCTTATCCACCCTCTTGATAAAGCTTTCTAAAAAGTGTTACACTTTTTTCCAATCTGCTAGTATATCACTGAATGAAAAATTTTCAGAGACAGTTGGTATTCAGTGTTACGAACATTGGTCAAAACATCTAGATTTCTTCAGGTTTATGCTGTACACTTAAGTGCCTGTAAACATTTGAAAATCTAGCTTTTAGTGTTTAGTTCATATTTTATTTCATTTTCCTAGCACTGGTAAATCAAGTAGTTATCAAATTATTGTTATTTAATGAAGTGCTGTTAGTGTGAAAGCATCAACTTTTAACTACTTAAAAGTAGTTAAAAATCACTTTTAGGAGTTAAAGCAGTACAATGTCTCTGTACTGACCCCTACCTGAGCCATGAATATTCAGGAGTGAAGAAAGCTTATTTCTATAAGTTTCCAGGAAGCCTATGTGGCTTGAGTATAGACCATCCATGGTTTTATATCACACACCAGACCCCGCCAGCCAGTCTAGGTGAGGAACTTAATTTATTGGTGAAGGGCCTCAGGATATATACCCTCTTATAAATGTTGTGTACCACTGTAACTGAAATTTTATTCTGGGAGTAGATTAAATAACAATATCATTGACAATTTGTCTAGGGCTTTACAATTTTCTCTTTTGGCTTGAACTTGGAACTAAATTAAGCTTATAAACTCTGCTTTTCTGCTCACAATCTGCCTAATCAAAGCAGGAGATCCTTCTGAACATTTCAATGCCCAAGTTGCTGGTAGGAGTCCCTGATAGATTTCTCTTTTAAATTTAGCACAGCCCAGAATAGTAACTCTTACATAACATATACACAGCAAATATGGGACTTGCTATAATTTCAGTGAGAGACTGCAGATTTCTTGCCTTGCAGAACAGCTAAAGTAGACAGCATTAGAGTCATGCCTCATATAAAAAGCTTGAGCAAATAAGCTTATTCTTACAAAGCAAGGGATAATGTTTCTCTTCAGTATCAGAATACAGTTGACAACCAAATGGACTGTGACAGATCCTAGCTCCTCTCATGTGTCTGTGACTGGCATTGTGGCCCCTGTTTACCTCAAAACATACAGGTGTCATGGACTCTGTTCCTGAGGATAAGGAGAGACAGTGAGGCAAGAATTTGCACTCCATTGTGGACAGGCTGTCAAGGCTGCTTGGGAAGGACAGTTCTTAGATAAATATGTTCTCTGTTTATTCACAGCTGTCTATCTAACTGTGAAACCTATACTTCTCCACGCAGCCTGTGCCACAGGTGGGGGATCTTGAAGGAGTAAAGAACAGGAATTAGACCTTTCTGGTATAGTACGATTGGCAGGGGATCTGGCAGAAGGAATGAAATAGACCTTTTTCGCCCCACCCCCCTGCCTTCTATTTTCCATAGCTTGACACTTCCTGTAACAGTGAACTGCAGAGCAATTGTAGAGCCCACACATTATATGTGTGTGCCACAGCTGGAGCTCAATCCCTGCTGTGTTGCAGGGGTAAATCCATGAAATACTGTGTCCTCTGAGCACTCTCTCTCCTTCAAGGGCTGTAGCTTACTGAGCTGGGCAGGTGTCAACTGTTCTGGCAGGCAGGACACACCAGGGTACCACAGCCTTCCAGAGTCACTCCAGTGCTGTTATACTGGAGAAAGCAGCAAGGACCTTCACTGTGCTTAGTCAGATGGTAGTAGTCATGTGGACTCTTGGACAGGATTTCATTTCACTGGGATCCACATATACAGTGTCCTAGAATTGCTGGCACCTTGCATACAGAGTATAGGCTGGACAGTATTTGTCCCTGTGTCATTTGATCAGATTATTTACACAGAAGAATTTGCTTAGCTAAGAAACCTGGATGGAAACAGAAACATGTCATGTAAGCAATTGCCCCCATACTCAGAGGCTTAGGGATATCAATCATACTGACCTACAGTCCCTGCCATTTCCTGGATTGCTTTAAAAATAAGAAACCTACCAGGAAAAGCATTAAGGCATTATTAGATTAGCCTTGATTTTGCAGTCAAAATATTTGATTTGATAAGAAGTATCCTACCTGCTGATTTGGTAAGTTACTCTTTTCTTCTAGGTGTAAACGATGATGCAGACAAGGCAGTGGGGTCTCCAAACCAGTTCATTACACAGAGATAACGTATCAGTTTCATTAGAAGGATAATGTTGCACCAGTTTAACTGGGTGTCCCTTTAAACCTTGCTTATCCTGGTGAAGTTACCCCTGGACTATTATGGACTATGCACATGCACACACAGCTGTGTGGGTTGTACTAAAGCAGTGTGATGCCATATTTTTAGCTAAATCATTAAAACTCCTCAATAAATATTTAGGTGTGGCATTTATCTGTCCCTCAGATCCATAGCAATGCACTGATCCTGCTTTCTTATCTCTGTTAGGAACTAGTATGTGACTTTTCTGTGCTGATACAAAAGGCTGGGGATTGAACATACTTGATGTCTTCCTTCCTGCTTGCTTCCCCACAGATGCTGGGTTTTCCGGACCCATAGAAGTAGAGGGCAGTGGTTAAAGGAAAGGTAGCTTCAATGCCAGGCATTGCCATTCATAGCTATGGATGGACTATTTCTGCTCCCACAGACTCCCAGGAGTCACAGCCATTCAGAGCACCTAGATTCTGTGCCCTTATTCAGTGTCATGATTGCTGGTCACAATAAAATTTCCCTAAGGGGTAAAAATAAAAAAGAAGAGCTTGCCTTTCTGTAGGAGATAGACTGGCAATAAATCCCATGGTAACGTGGGGAGGAAGACTCCAAAAATTAGGAGTGAGCGATCTAGCCAGTATGGGTATCTGAAAGTCCTGCTCCAGTTCAGGCTGTAGCTGCATGTTTTTAACAGTGAAGTATAGTTGGGTATTGGGTGTACCGAATTCCCTGTTGTTCATAGTCTCTATGACAAGAAAGGATGCCTTCCTGGCAGTCTGACTACTTTTCAAAGAAGAGCTATGGGCTTTAAATAGGAATTCCTGGGTTACTTTATTTGGTCAGTCCTTTGGAAGAAGTCAGACTAGTGGATCATAATTGATGTAACTGAATTTAAACTCTTTGAGACAGAGATTTTGGTTTGCTAATAACAACAGGGGAGTTTAACCTGTGTGTGTCCAGTGAAGACTGCTGTATATCTGCTGGTGTGCAGGCTCCAGCAAAAATTCCAGCATGCCAGTCTCCTGTAGTCTGGGTCATATTCTGGAAGACTTTAGAAAGCCAGTGATTTAGGGTACAAATCAGCAATAAACTCTATAATCCCAATGTAGAGGTTTAATTTAAAATAGAACTTGATTAAAAGGGTTAGATTAGAAGCAAGGTTTATAAATAGTAATGTGGGAGACATTTAAACAATACACATACCTTTCATGAAACACAGTACTGGAGTTCAAGAAATACTTAAATAAAATACGTGGATTGAGGGTTTTGCCAAAAAAAAATTGGAAACTTCTTGGAGAGTTTAATCAGGTTCTTGCTAGTGCTATAAATCTGTCCTTAGAAACACTTTCATTTCTCTTACAGGCCTTGACAGGGGCCAGATAAACACCTTGGGGTACGCCTGCTGGGTTAAGGTCACCTTTATGCAGAGAAACATCACAGTGCTCTACTTAGCAGCATCAGAGCAGGACTTAAATGATGCATAAATCTTGAGCTCTCCAGGATTTATTTTCACTCTCTCTGTATGAGCAGAAAAGCAAGTAGTTCCTTTAATCCTGTGTGGCTTCTGTATGAAAATAAGCCTTGATACTAATCCCTGGATATCTGGATTTAAACTGACATATATCCTACAGCTTCAAATACCAGAACATCTGAGTTACCAATGTGTCCTTAAACCCAGAGTGTTTATGCGCTTAATCACACCAAAGGACAGAAAAGTTATTATCCTTCTAGTGTTTCCCTAATACTGCAGCAGGTTCCTTCAAAAACCCAGGCAGTTTTCCTCACGTTACTTCCTTTTGCTGCAGTGTTTGCACTCTTCCCCATTCTGACTTGAAAGAACATGACGAGCAAGATAAACATCACAGAGCAACACTTCAAGGCAGTGTTTAGCAACTTGAATAACTTCAACTATACAACTTACAAACTGGAGTTTGCACTTGAATTTCACAAAAGGCAGGTAGCTTCACTTGTATGTGAGCAGATTTTCTCCCTGATGGAAACACACTGATTCCTAGGCCCTCATCCTAATACAATTGTTAAGCTTGACCAAAATGAAGTATCAGTAAATGACAAAGCATCTGGATTTCTGGTTTATAAATATATACGAGTCACGTGTCAGAACAATGCTCCTGTAGTGATAACTTCAGGAATGTCACTTCCTCTATGTACTGTACACATTACACCCCATAAATAAACTACCAACTTGTACCCCCTAGCACCCCTGAAAGTGCTGAGGTACTGCTGCTCTGTTTGAGTGTAAATGACCAAACTAAGCTTTGTTTTCTATGCTATACAGGGTAACAGAGGGAATGCTAAAACAGAGCCAGAGCCACTACACTGTAACTTGAAGTAGCTTGTGGCTGCCAAGGCACAGCACCGAAAACCGGTGCTGGCAGATGCATTCTTTACAAGAAATCCATGCTTCATAAGCCTCACAGATGACTCCACTGAAGTCAACCAGTGAGGAAGAGAACAAAGCTGAAGCTGCTGAAGGGATGACCAAAGGCCAAGGACTAGGGTCCACAAAGAACTGAGATGGTACCAAGAAGATTATGTCAGTGCTTTTTGTCAAGGACCAAGAGTTCCCTAGCCAGGCAGTGTACAAAGTAATTATCAGCTCCTTTTTTAGGTATCACAGCAGGCTTCAGCCCTGCATTTTTTAGTCATTGGAAAAGAAATATTAACGCTGTGGGAGATGGTGTCCCATTTATTCCCTACTCCATGCTTTGTCACAAGAGAAAAGAGATGATCCTGGAATTCCAAAAGCTGTTACAATTATTCTTAGATTGAGATGGAAATACTTCCTTTAAAAGAAAGATGCACATTTTTTCCAATGATTCTTTTGGAAACTTTCATTTAGTCTGTTTTCAGTTCAAGGACTTTTGCTTCTGGAATACTGGAGACCCTTTAAAAGGATTCAAACCAAAGCATATTTAGAGAAAATTACATTCTTGTCAGAAAGGAGGTTTTTTACTAGAAGAGGTTTGTTGTCATCTAATGTTCACATTAGTGGCTGGCAGGAATTGAGAGCTGCAAAGTAGCCAGATTTCTGTCCTTGCTAAAATTGTAGCAGGTACCTCTACATTTGAAAGGTACATGCCAGAAAAAAAATACAGGAAAATCAAAGACAGTCTGTTACTGTGTCAGTTCCAAGAGTGTCTCTATTCTTGGGACATACTAGCTGATGATTTGTCCAGTGAATATCTACACATAAGATGGAAAGTGACTGATCTCTATGTCTATACTTCTAGTCCTCAGGAATTTCTGGTTAGATACTCATGTGAGACTTACTTATTATTATTATTAACTGATTTTTTGATCTAGCTGCCTGGCAAAAAATAAAATTATCAACACCACATATTCCATGTATAAATGGTCTTGGCCACACAGCATTTTTATGACGGTCACAGAAAAGTGTGAAAACAGATGGAGCACACACTCTTTCAGGCTTTGTTCTCTGATTTTCGCTCCAAAAATATATGTCTTAACTGCAGTATTTGACTGTTTGGCTCTTTAGCATCTGCTGAAATAGTCCCCAACTGTCCAATTTTCTGAACTGGCATTGTCGCTGTTTAAGCCCTTCTGATCGAACAGTTATTACTAAGAAAAGAACCAAGTTTCTAAGTATAACACAGAGCTAGAGAGAAAAACAGCAGCTTTAACCACAGTGTGTGCCTTTGGTAGCAACAGTCTGACAGCATTTATAGAATTTCGCCAGTTTCATCTTTGTCATAATGCAATGTCCAATGAGTACTTCTGTGATAGTCAAGAGACACCCTTACCCTAAAATCTGAAGAAAGTTAGGGAAAGAGCTTAAGTTCTAGAAGTTATGGGCAGTTTGTGAAGGTACCCACTGAAAGGAAACTGTATATTTTGGGTCAACTATGACTCAGGATTTATTGAACCACCTTATTTCATACGGAAGTGATCTTGTCTCTGTTATGATCCTGGGGTTCTGCAGTGCTGCAGAGGTAGTAGGACAGAAGGGAGCCAAGTGAAAACTCAGCTGTGAAGAGTATCTATTAAAATGAAAGAAAAAATAGACTCTAACGAACTCTGATACAAAGACAGCATTTCAGATTTAGTGCCTCCCTGAGGCAGTTGCAACTTTTATAGTGAGAAGTGCTATTGTTATAACTAACACATTCCACAAAATTCAGTTTAAAAAAGGGCAGCTGCCATAAAAAAACACTGCACAGCATTTGTTTCTTCTTCCTTTCCCTTATGGAGGGTGCTTCTGAAAGAACAGTTTATGCACCAAAACTGTATTCAGGACTGCACCCACGACATTTTCAGTGCTACAAAATCAGTAGTTTCTCCTCCTTTGCTAAGCCCAAATATTCAAAAATCATTACTCAGATTTAAAAATCACGATTGGCTTAAAACTCATGAGAATTTTCTTTTTAAGCAAATAACTTATTTAAGAGCCTTAGAGCTCTTAAAATTGACATCTGGTTTCTGGACTTCAAGTCTTGTTCTGGAGTTTTTATAATTATGAGAGCTTGAAACTTGAAAAAGTGTTTACTGTGTAATTCTGTAACCGCATGGCTAGAGGCTGCGGTTTACAATAAAACCTTTAAGAGCCAGCAATACTGGTTTTGATTTGTATATCCACCTTTCACAATGAAAAAAAAATTAAGGAAATTGGGCTTCTATATCCTCGTGCTAGACCTAATAGATCTTACACTCAGCTACACAGTTCCCGCACTTCAGGCAGGAGGGGAATGATTGCAGGCAAGGAAGCAAAATTCTGGTTTATCTTTGGATTCATACTCTGGAGCCCTGCAGGGGCCGCAACAACTCTTACTGTGAGCCAGAGCCTCCTCAGGGCCAGTACCATTTGCACTGTGTCTCTTTAAGGTCCTGTGAAGCAGAGGCTTAGCGCCCACCAGCTGTGCTCCTGAGCTTCCCTGTATGCTAGACTGAGAGAAAAGCTAACGGGGAGTTCCTAAAACAGTTCTTCATAGCCCGGACGGGGTCTTGGAGCAGAAGTTACTTGTAGCAGATTACTTACCTCTGCCTGATGATGTCAGAACAGAAATACCCGCGTAAAATCTGCAGTGTTCTTAGATGAACTGGTTGAAATATGCCAATTATTTTGCTTTTATATATATTTTTTTTCTAATGCAATTTTCTTTTTGAAATGGAAATAAGAAAAAAAAAATTCCTGAAAGCCAGCAAGTTACGATAACAGTGAAAAAATACTGCTGAAAGAACATTTTATTTTAAATTTTGCATAGAAAAGCTCAAAGTTTTTAGCTCATATACACACATCACACACACACATGCACATCTATAGTTAAAGTGGCTTTATCTTTTTTTAAAAAAAATTGTAGTGAATCCAAAACATACTTATATTTTGAGATAAATGAGCTTTGAATCAGGATCTGTTTTAGAAATGAACAGATTTGGACGCCACATTTAAAGGCTTTGATGAGGGTTTATAGAAGGAGCCTGTGGTACTTTAAGGAATGAAGCCTCAGAGCCCTGCCTGTTAACTTTCTTACACTGCAGACAGTCTTCACCACTGGCAACTGCAGAAAAAAGTACCACCTCTGGATTCCACACAAGGTTTGGATTTGTTCTTCTAAAGAGACAGGAAGTGCTGACTCATTTTGGTCTGGTGTAAAACCACTGATGCAGGGCAGCAGCACCTAAGGCACACATTAGCCCCCAGACTTTTGAAGTTGCCTGGAAGAGTATGTGTTTCTTCTGGGAAGGTGTTATGTCTTGCCATCCAGATAGGGGTGCCATTTACAGTGGCATGTGATAAAAGAGTCCTAGCAAAATAATTACTTTAATGGTGATGGATAATTTTAGATTTTCTGATCTTTATCCTGATATGTGTTCCCTGCCTTATTACGCTCTCTGACATGAGAGCATGCCATTGAATAATGCCACCAGGCTCTCAGCACAAGAATAAGACATCTGTGAGCATCAAAGCTCTGCTTAGGCAAAGCTGAATTTGAGCTTGTGATTTTGGATCAAAGGTCACAAAGGAATATCTGAGCACTAATGACAGTGCAATACCAATGTTAGGCTGGTGATTTTGAAACTTTGGCTTAGATGACTTGTCTGTGGACAAGTAAAGTAGACAGAGGAATAAGAAAAATCTAAGCTTAGGTATTATAGTTCTGAGGCCTGTCTACTACCCAGCTTAACAAATTCAGCAGTTATGATGGCGGGGTAAATAGAAAGGCTGAGATGATGTGTGTCAGTTCTCTTTTTAAACCTAGTTTTAAGGTCAGAAGAAGACTGTAGTCTAATAACAACCATATTTTATGAAGGATTAAAACCCCTGTAGATTCTAGATTGTTCAAATTTATCAGTTATTTATTGCCCTCCTAATATCCTTTCAAACAAAGACTGAGAGGTATGTGCTGAGTCATGATTATGTTTAGTGGCATCTTCATATCTCTGATGAGTAAAAGCCATATTTGTTGATGCGTCTACATATGGGTGTGTATACGTATACGCACATACCCATATATGTAACTAAATCCCTTTTTATCCAAGAGTGAGATCAGGTTCTTCATTTTCCTGCTAATATAGAGATCTTTTATGCAATGCTAATAAAAATCACAAATCTGGTCTTTCACTTGGGAGGCATTGCCTTCAACACTCACTCTGATGTCTACAATGATAAACCCACACTGATGATCCATGATTGGGTAAGAGTCTCTGTCATTAATTTAAGCCAGAATGATGTACACAGCACGCCTCAATTTTGTTTTGTAGTCAGGAAGTCTATTCACTCAGCAAACTGTATTCTGCAGCATCTTGGTGACCACAGATCTTTCTCTACTTTATTAAAACCACACAGGCTTAATGACTCAATTTGTGTTCATTCTTATTATCTGATTGGATAGCGGCATCACCCATGGGGATTGCTGAAGAGTTGTCTAAACCAGTGGCTGTAAATGAAACTGATGATCTAACTTCCCCTTTTAAACTATTTAAATATAAATCACTTTGTGAACTCAAACAAACACACAAAAACTGGATTCTGGAGGTCACTTAAGACCATAAAGCCATAGGTCTGTATTTTCAGAAATATTCAGTGCAGCAATTTTTGGAACACTGTATTAACAGTCTATCAAATCTCAATGCCAGACTTTATAGGAGGGGAAGGTGATTTTATTGTAAAATCAAAAACCTGAAACAAAACAGAAGTCATCCATACACACACACGCTGTCATCACCACATACAAGCACCAGGACGTGTGCATCCAAGCAACCTCCTGAGCAGTCAGGCAGCGGGTGTGTGTGTGTGTGTGTGTGTGTGCAAGTATCCAAGCAGTTTGTCCAGCACACTGGCACCAAAACACATGTGTTCAGGCAGTCTGGACAGGATTCCTTGCAGTGATGCAGAGGACAAGGGCATTAGCTACTGAGTCCGGACATCCATCTGCGTCCTTTGCAGGTTGGTGACCATGTGCTGGTTTTGCATGAGCCTTTTTGTATTCTTTTGGAGCTGACAGTGATCAGACTGTCCATCCTGTCCCACCTCTGTGAGTAATGAGGATTTATTGGCCTTTGTCTCTCAACATGGGTATGCTGAGAAGTTGCACATGTATGTGTGCCAGGGTCCTGATGACTTGCTAATCTAGGCCACCAACACAGGCCATTCCTATAGCCCTTTTCTGACATTGTGCCCCTTCCAGTACTTCCACACCCAGACAATTCCCATTCACACCACTCTTAGCATTTCTATCACAGTGCTCTACAACAGCACTACAACTGTAAATAAATAATTTTCCCATGCCATTAAAACTTCTGAAGATTGAAGGTATTTCTCCATTTCTTATCAGATGAAACTATTAACTCTCCAGAAAGCAAAGGTTGCTGGGTGTTTTTTTTTCAGATCAGCATGCTTAGATTTTCCAGGCATCTGAGTTTGACCTAGACAATCAAAGTTTTAGGTCATATAACTAGGTCAGAGGAAAAACAGACCATTAAAGATGATGCAGGTGCAAATGAACAGAGTTCCCTATTGCAATATTAATGGGACAGAACAAACATGTTCCAGATGGCTCTGGTAAGTCTAAGCATGGTAGCTAAAGTACTCATCTAGCTTACAAGAAAGCCTTGTTTGAGACTGCATCCTGAGTCCAGAAGACCAGAGGTTCAAACCTGAGCATTAGAAACCCTAGAAGACTACTCTCATCAGCTAGCTGTAAGACTGGACTCTTGCTGCCTTTCTCAATATTGCATCTACTTTTTGATTCAAAGCAGTGGCTCCGGAAGGAGAAGGATAAAGCACCTAAGCTTCTCCCTGTTTAGATAGAGAGTCTGAACGAGTCTCAGGACTGACTAATGCCACCAGGAGACAGGGCCCTTAAAAACTAGCTATTGCCTATTTTAAATCATGGTTTAACATGGCCCTAGCATCTCTGAAAATATTATGTGATCGTTTAGAACCTGTGGCTTCAATTTTTGTGTCTATCGTTATTAGCAAATACACTTTATTTATTCAGACACCTAGCGACCTTATTGCCCTTACACAAGAAATGCTTAGGCATCAATACAACCTAAACTGTAATCCTTGAACTGTTAAAAAGCACAATTTGCACCCGTGATCAAATGTGCTTTAATTTACATTCACATGCAGTTTTATTTGGTGGCTCAGTCCCCATGGTTTCCCTTAAAATCTAATGCCCAGTCTGTAGATAATGAAAAATCAAGTGAAGCTGCACCGCTTTTTTTCTGTTTTGACACCCACCACCCCAGCCCAGGACATTTGTGTAAGTCTCTGATATTCTTTCCCCTAAAGCTCTGAGCTGTTTTTATCTCTCTGATCATTGACAGAGGGTACAGCCCTGCCAGCTCATAAAAAGTGAGTAGCTAACTCCCCCTTAGGTAGTGCCTCTCCTTACTTGCTGTTGCCATTACTCAGAGAACAGGACACTGAACTAACTGCCTGCCAGTCCCCAGTGTGTCAGCACTGAAAACTTGAAATGATGCTTGGCAAGTCATTGCTGGGAGTGAGGATTGCACAGGGCTGTCTGCCCTCTCTGCTTGCTCTCTGCAAGCGAAGTTGCATTCCACAGTCACTGGCACTGGCTGCACTGGGGCTCGGTTTTCCTCACAATGTGAAGATAAAACAGAAGTTTCCACTGCTAAAGGGTGTAGCTATCGTCATTCCAGCCCCATGGCAACACTGAAGAAACAGCCTTCTAAACTGTGCTGTTCTGCTTCAGTGCACACTCATCACACCAGAAAATCACCACCTGAAAGAGATTAATGTGAAGATGCTCCTTTCCCTACTACCATTTTACCATGCTGTCTGGGTCCCTGTTGCAGCCCAGCAGTTACTCAGCTTTCTGCTGGGAAATGCAGTCAGAGTAGGTGGTTATTCACAGGCACGTTGTGATGACTGTTGCTTATCCCTAATGTTACACTGCTTGGAGAGTAATTTGCAAGTGGGACTGCAGGCCAAGACTGGTGATTTAAAACAGCAATCCTAATACAGTGAGACTGAAAATAAAGAAAACTGGAAGGCAGAAGAAAGTAAGCTCCTGAAATTAAAATAACAACCCGAAGATCCACAACTTTTCAGATTTCTTGGGTAAAACCCCCAATTCTACTGATGAGGGAGACACATGCCTTTTAGTTTCTGTGGAAAGATTTTGCTGCACACATTCAGAGTTCTTGCATCTCCCTGTAACAGCCATACTCCTGCGCTCCATCTTTTCCACACACCTACTTCCTTCTTCTGCCCACTTCCCTCCCAAGAGGGAGTCTGACACAGACTGTGTGGCTCCAAAACCCACCTCCTTCTCCCACAAGAAGTCATCTTCCTTCACCCAGTACAATGGTCAAAAGACTTCCCTCAGACAAAGTGTGCTCCTTTGAGTCCCCTGAACTCTTTAACATCCATGTTTTCAAAAGCCAGCTCTTTGTTCCTTCTTTTTTGCTGTTTTTTTTTCATGACACACCCCCAGCTCCCACAGACCACTGGGTGCAAGGGCAGCCACACATTTCTTCTAAGACAGTCCTATTTAAATGGAAGACTATTAATGTCAGCGACTCAGATTTTTTTCCCTTTTCAGGGAGTTATATGACACCAGCTGTGATAACAAATTGCAGATTCACTAGAATCTTAACCTTTCCATGATACAGCAATTTAATAACCTTATCCAGCATTCATAAATTCCAAATAAATGGATTTTCCAACCTGTCATTCTTAGTTATTCAAGACAAGCTCTGGCCCTACATGAGCTTCTGGAATTGTTTGATGCAGGCCTAAATGCAAACTTGACTACTGCCTAGAATTATGGGGAAATTACATTGTATGCGCCAAAATGTGAAGCCTAGAATACGTGAGAAAATACACAATATATGATCCTCCAGTGCTTTGCAATTGGCTTCATTTATAAAGGTCCAGGGAGGAGGTTTACACAACCATTTCACTTGGTGGTTGCTAGCAACAGTGTAAATGACTCAGCACCAATGGTACAGAGTCCAGCCCAGAATTTCTTTCTGCCATATGTGCTGTGTCAACATGATGAATCACAGAAAGGAAAAATTCTAACAACGAAAAAACAAGCTGATGTCTGCTGCGAAAGAGAGGTTGCATAATGCCATTTTTTTTCATTCTTTCCATTTCATTTCCTAGGTAAAGGATTGAAGCATGGATACTCGTTTTCAGAAACATAAATGCATAGTATCAAAAATTATGAGATGAAGCTGTCCAATAACTCAGCTGTAACAAAACTGCATGTCAACAAAAGCCATTCCATGGGAATTCTTTCCTCTCCAGTATTGACCCTTTTGTGACTTGAGGCATTCATACATCATGAGACTACACTGAACTATTATTTTTCACTGTGGAAAACTGACACAAAGGAACTCACTTGTACAAACCCTGTAGCAAATCAACAAAAGAATTGGGGTTAATTCCCAAGGTTTACCCAGCATCATAGAAGAAGGTGTGGTTCTACTTACCACCGAGTGCTGCAGATATCGGAAATGCTAGAACATTGAAGTGCTAGGGCTCTCCTGGGCTCTTCTAATGCTTAAGGGATGAAGCTGGGTATCTAAGGAACAGAAAAATGAACTGTGGGGGAAGAGTGAAGACAACAGAGAACCCATTATAGACAGATTATTTGCTATATACAAATGTTTTCAACCCAGAACTCAGATATAATGGGAGAGTAATGGTTTCTAGATGAGAAGATCTCTAAGTGTCTTAGTTTTGCCTGAGACCACAGGGCTGTAGTGTGGAACAGAAAGGATCATGTGAGAGCAGGGACGAACTTCATCTTTTCCCTTACTACTGATGAGCATTCTGAGAGCTGACTTTTGTTGTGAGGTATGTGCCTCCACTGGTAGACCAACACTTTTCCTCTGATAAATTCTTAAAAGCCTATCACTGAGTTTTGCCAGTTGTTTGGGTTTGGTTGTTTTTTTTTTTTTACTGGGCTAAGTTTAGCAAAGGGAAGTGTCTGCTTTTTCACTAGACGGCCTATATTTACAAGCTTGTGCTGAAAGCACGGACAAATATCTGGCAAGTATGGACCAGTGAATGAGGGCTGATGCAAAGTAATAGGCTTTTTAATTTTGCTGCTGGTTGAATGTAAATGAAGACTTAAATTCACTGTGGTTAGAATAGAATTTAGGGTTACTGTGGTTTTCTTTCAGCCCTGACACTTATTCACATGGCCTATTTTTCAGTCACCCTGTTCTTTCACTTAAGGGGAGAACTCTTCCATTATTGTGATGTCCTCCAGTGAAACGCAGAGCCACTTCATGGCTGCTGCAATTAACATAGCTGCTTCTGATTATTTTCTATTATCCCCAGGATATAAAGAATACTGTATTACAGTACAACATAGGCCACTCCAAAGAAATGTTGGGCCCTCATCTGGTCTTAAGCAGCTAACAGTTCTTAAAGCTGGCAAATATAGACCTATTGTTGCTCTATGAAGGCTTTCTGCATGGGTGTTTGCACTCGAGTTTCTATGTGCTGTTAGTTCAGCCCAACGGAGCTTTGTGATCACTGAAAATAAAACCTTTGAAATAGATTCATGCCAGATACTCAAATACTTCAGTCTTCCCAGCTCAACATGAAGCTAATAATACCTGCCTAGCTTTTTCCTGAGTGATACATACATATCGGGCATTCACATTCGCATAGCCATTGCAGATCCCTGTATAAGTACATTAGAAACATACATAGTCATTACTATTTATGTATTTTCTTCTTTTCATGATTTAGTGCTGTGGTATCTAGATACTCCTGGCCTATTTAAGAAAACTGCTGGAAAGGACACTCTGGTCAAGTCCAGTTCCCCTGCTACTGCAAATACATATATAATTTCTGGCAAGAACTAGCAGAGCTCTAGCTAGCTCAGTATTTAGTATTCTTCCCCCTTCTACTTCCACAGAAAGGCTGTTGCAGGCTATCACTCTCTACAGGAAAAAAAACCCTCCTCATTTCCAACTACAACATCTTTGCCACCGGTCACCTTGATTGCTTTTGTGCAAGCACTTCACCTTTAGCTTACATAATTCTCCCCCCTTCTCAGGCTTACATCACCCAAGGTACTTATGCAAAGTGAATTTATCTGCTCTCAGTCTTTGTTTTGCAAAGGTTTACAGGTTGTCCCTTCTCTTCTCCCTTTTAAGCCTTCTCGGCAGGTTTGGTAGTCCTAGTTCACCAGTATTTTGAATGTGAGGGACCAGAATCACATGACTGAACTGGAGCTGCATGTAGCATCTCAACTATAGTCTGCTGAATGCACTGGTATGGTGGCATTTCATACTGGTAACACCGAGGATCACATTTCCTTTTTTCATAGCGGCACCAGTGGCAGCTCACAGCCTGGATCCCTCCTTCTCGGTTGCTTCCAAACTGACGATGCCCCAGTTTATAGGAGAAACTCATTATTCATCCCTAAAGTAGGGACTTGGCCTCATCCCACTTCTGCTACCGCAGCCTCCGCGGGCCATCGTTTCTTCCCATGGGACGCCCATCTCCTTGCGCTTGGACCGCGCACTTCAGCTTTGGACCGGGCGCAGATTCCGCCGGCGGCTTCCGGCCGCCTGTGCCAGGGCCCC
>JAVJGJ010000032.1:17138245-17159579 GCA_035590215.1 Microhierax caerulescens
ATCCCGCGCGATTAAATCGGGCTCTGTGTGCCGCTGCCTGCCTCCTCCTCCGGCCCGGTACCTTCCGCTTTCCCCGTCTGCCTGCGGTGTGGTGGCTGCACGTCCGAGACGCGCCGGCGCTGCCCCCAGCCCGAGGCTGGGCCGCTCCGTTCAGCGCCCACCCACACTCCAGCCCCCGGGATGAGGAAAAACGGGCCTTCACATTTCACCGGGAAACAGGAGTCATGGCTGGAAAGAGTCTGCTTACTGTCACGGATATCTTTACCGAACGCGCAGGATTTTCGCACCGGAACAGCTGATTCTCACTCAGAAGGTCCTGCGCTCTGCCGAGTGTAGGGAAGCGTTTTGAGCGGAGTAAAGCCCGTTTCTAATGTGTCCTAATGCATAAAACGGGCTTCAGAATGGATTTTGTACCACATGTATTTAATAACTAGCCATTACATGGAGTTTATACACAGATAACTGGCTCTTCACATATCAAATAAGCTCTCAGAAAAAGTGGCATCTGGAAAATATAAAATTGTTTGACTTGAAATGGTGAAAAAAAAATTAAATAATTGCCAGTTATTTTTCCTGCTTTGTTATCCTTACATCCCATAGCGATTGCTTTGCCTCTTAGGCATTCTAATGGAGGCTGTTTCTATCCTCTTTTTATGGTTATGCGTAACTTACATATGCTGAGCAGCATGTCATTTCCTCTTAGAGATAGCATCATCATGCCTGTCACCCTAAATCTGCTGCTTAATTCTTTCTTGTCCTCGTGGCTCTGCTCCTTTTTTTGATTTCTTCTCTCCTTTATTGTAGCAGCTTTCATCCACTTTTCCTGTTACTACATATGCTCCTACTACACCAGCCAGCACCTGCCATTCAGCTCATTTCATCACCCAGGAATGTGAGTTAACAATGGAGGAGTAGCAAGCTGATTTCCTGTCCTGAAAGGAATCCTTAGTAACATCTGTAGGACCTGACTTTGGGGGCTGCTTCAGCTGCTGTCATTCTGCAGCTATGAAAGTCGGATAATTAACAGGGTTCTTTTTTTAAAAAAAAAAAAAAAAAAAAAGTGTTCTGTTGAGGGAGATAATCACCACTTTTTCACCCACAAAAGTGATGTCCTTTAGAGTAAGGAAGTAGGACAGTTCCACAAAGGCCACTGGCTCAGTGAAGCAGGCTCTAATTTTAAGAAGATAGAAAGCTGCTCTGAGTCATGCCAGAGACCAGACTGGATTCCTTTCTGTCCCCAAGATTTGAAGGACGTAGGAAGGCGTAATGACCTGTGCCTAACCCTGGTCCTGCTCCTGCTGTTTATTACAGCATCTAAGTTTAGACTTTAGTGAGTGGATATTGTGCAAATTGTCATCTCAGAGCTCAGTCTAAATGGCTGGACAATGTTCTATGTTTGGAAAAGAGTATAAAACTATAAATCACCAGTGATTTAGGGCATGATAACAAGGGACTCCAGAAAGACCTGTTTGGAGAGACTAAATTGGTTAGTGTTTCTCTGCAGTGGCTATCACATTACATATTCTGATTTTTGCTTTCAAACACATAATGTTCTTCTTGTCTCTAAAATGCCAAGGCTCTTACAGAAATCTATTGATTTAACTCTGGTCAGATTCTCTCAATCTTTTACCTTGCAAAGGGAAAGGAAGTAGTCTCCATACATCTCAATGTACAAGAACTTCTTGTTGGCCTAATAGCCAAGGTATTTGTTTGGTAACAGGCAGGTGTTTGCCCAGAAACAAATCTGGCTTTCTATTATGGCAAAATGTTTAGGCTTTTGTTGGTGTCTTTACCATGTCCTCAGAATTCTGTAGTCTTGAAAGTAGCCAAGCAGCTGTATGCTGCTCAGTGCAAGATGCTTATCCTTTATTCCACCATAAACCGTGTTTCAGCTGCAACTTAGCAAGAAGTCATAGCACTGGACTGCAAAAAGATGGTAGCTGTTTATAATTGTAGATAATAATGTAGTTATTGTCTACACCGAGATAGGTCTGATCACAGTTTCTGTGTAAGAACATAATTTTTTCAGTGAGGTGATAAGGCAAACAGTGGCATAGCTCCATGGGAAGTCTATGTGACAATACATTCATAAAAAGGACTAAAATGGAGATAAGGCTACAGGCAATATCAACAACTGGCAGCGTATCTATCTCTTCATTATTTAGCTAATGGTAGAGCTGCTATCTATGGTCTTCTAGTCAGCTAGAGCTGCTGCTTCGCCTGGTCAGAAATCCTTTCATGACCCAGACCTTCAACCCAATTAGGAATCTTCTTCATGGCCTTCTATTGAAACTGAGGTTATTCTCTCAATAAAGCAAATAATCTGTTTGGGTTTGATTTTGAAAAAAACAAACCAACCTGTGTGGGAAGACCAGAGTCCAGTCCGTCAAGGAAACCATGCCTACCATTCCTCTTTCTTCTGGGATTTTAGATCTGCAAATTATGCAATATTTATCTTTATCCTTACTTTTTGTAGAGGAATGAAGGCAGTGGGTTGATTAGCATTGATAACGTGCAGCTGTGGCCTTGCCTTGAAGGCAGCAGGTTGATTGACATGGATGATGTGCAGCTGTAGCTCTTTCCTGTTAAGTGGTTAAATAGCCCTGAGGAGTGTGGGGGAGGGGGTTGGATAGAGAAGGAGTAGTGTGGTCTGGCCTCTGGAGGAAGGAGAAACGAGAAACAGCATGGACAGTAGATTCTGACTAGAGGTAAAAACCTTGCTGCAGTCTACTATTTTGTTTGTGCTGCAATGTTTACTCCTAGGAGAGAGATTATTTAGTAAAGCAGTGAGCAGCTGGATGGGCTGGAAAGAGAGAGAGAGGTTGTAGAGATCTTATAAGCCACAAAGACTCTTAGAAGGGGAATGACAGAGTGAGTTGGAAAGGTGCAAGGGCATGGTGTGCTTGAACAGTGGGTATCTGTGTTTTGCCTTGCAGCAGCAAGTTAGTGGACTGGAACTGCAGCATGGCAGTAACTTTCTTCTTCCTGAAGTGAAGAATGCCAACCTAGCTGCAAAGGAAAAGCATCCAGCCAGCGATGCAGATGTATAATCGGTTTCTTTTGCATCAAACTCTAAATCAAGCATAACATTCCTAATTCAAATTCTATTTGCTGTAAGAGTTCTTCTTCTTTATTACTCTGTGTGTCTAGCTGATACCCCAGACTTGCATGGGTGATAAAGTTTAATGAAAAAGAACCGGTCAAGAACATTTTCAGGATTTATGGCTGGTACTAATTACCAAATCGAGTTTGGGAGTGGGGAATGAGGTTTTGATATGTGTTTCTTCTTTTTGCTTGCTTATTTTGAGCCAAAGTCTAAGCTTACCTAATCTAAATAGGTTTACAGTGGTGCTAAGCTGAGGCTCTTAGAGAACCTTTAAAAATGAGCAGCATGATTTATGACTGGAGAGAGGTATGAATATTTTCTTTCTAAATGGTTTCTAGGCTCACAGTGGGGCTCTTGTCTAATGCAGGCTGCATTAGAAAGATGAGACTAAAACTGACTTCTTTAGGTTTGTTCTCAGATATTGTAGGCAGCTGTGCCTTGTGATCCCTTTTATATCCTTCAGTCAGCTCTAATCAGCATGAAGAATATTGAAGAGTGTCTCCGTCAACTGGTTCAACTCCTAGAATAACCTTGTCATGCTCTGTTGATCCCAGCAGTGCATTAGGGCTTTACTTGGGAACATCAGTCTTCCTTTAAACAGATCTTTCCTAATATTTTCTTCCCTCATCTCCTCTTGGCTCCTCTGATCCTCTGTTAATTTCTCTTCCTCTGCTTGTTTTGCTTGCCTAGTGATTGTTTCTTTTGTTGTTGCTTAGCAATCATCTAGAATCAAGGAGTCTGACAGAAATCTCTTTAATCTGGAGTCTAACTGGTCAAAGCTGTCTAAAGTGAGCACAACACAAGATCATGCCAATATTTGTGAAAAATAATGGTTGTCCTTTTTCCTTGGTCGTGGTTTACTTTAAGACTAAAGTATGGAAAAGAAAACATGAAAGTATGGAGAGAAAAGTGTACAATGTCAGATATTCCTGGCAATAGCTGTTACACTCTAGAATAACCTCCCAAGTTACTCAGATATGTCTTGCTTGGGATTTTTAAGATGGCATCAAATGCAGCATTCAAGAAGACAGAAGGAGCTGACAAAATGCTGTAGTACATATTTGTGTCATCCGTTCTTATACCATACTCAATTAGTTAAATTATTTTTTATGAAGGAAACAGTTTATTATCAGTGAAATAAATCTACAGGGCTGATAGGGCATCAGGAGGACAGGATGAGTTCTCCAAAAGTGAAGTACCAGGAAAAAAAAAAAACACCAATAGTTTGTATTACATGGCTTCTCATAAAATGCCTTTCATCCTTACATCGGAATATTGTGGACTGTAGTCAGGAATTTCAGAGAAGGCTGATATTGGAGAGGAAGAACTGAGAGCAAGCAAATAATTCCAGAGATTTTTAATTAGGTATAACAGAGTCATTACAATAACAAATAGCTGATGCTTCTCAATGAAAAAGAACAGCAGTTCCTTTCCTATGTAGATGAGGAGTGTGATGATGAAGCAGTACAAAACCAAAGCGATCTGGTCTTGAAACACATAAATGTTCTGTAATGTTTCAATAGGCTGGAAGAAAAACAGCAAAAATAGGTGATATACAGAAGAGGATTTAATCAGGTGGGGAAATCTAGTGTATCCTTTCTGCCTTCCCCAGCACTGCTTGTATAGTGGTAGACAGTTGACCTCCTCCCATCTGAATTACAAGCTGATCCAGTCGTGAATAATTCAAGGGCAAGCACTTGTAACTGACATTTGTCATGATCCAGTGAAAACTACTAGAACTGCATGGGAGAATGCCAACAAATTGCAGACTGATGGCATTGCTTAGTTAGGGAAACCATTCAGCTAGTACTTGACGGTGTATGCTAAAATATCTCTGAATACCTGAATATTCTGGCAATGAATTCTGCCTTTCTTATGCTTGAAGCTATTTTTCTTCTCCAATAGCATAGACAGGAACAGCAATATTCTAGACATTTTTATATCAGCTGCAGAATTTTTCTTTAAATCCCACATGACTAGTTAAATAACATACAGCTTCTAGGAACTTGTATGTGAAGTCACCTGAGGTCATTGCTGCTACTCATTTTTTACTCTTTTGAGACTGGTTTTTGGTTCCCCAGACCAGTCACCACAAGAGACTTCTGGGACTTACATTCAGCACACTGCTCTAAGACTGAAATGCTGCTCCATTTCACTATTGTAAGAACAGCATCATGCTATATATTAGGTAGCTAGTAGCTGCTTTAAAATCTAGCATGAAAGCTAGGAATCTAATACGAGAGCACTGGTGTCCCTGAAGAATTATTCTAATTCACATAAGAATTGCATTAGACTAGCATTTTTGCCTTTGTGTTTTGTCACAGATATATTTCATGAATGCTTGTAGTCTATGATATCACAGAAATTCCATACTACTACATATTCAAACTATTTCACAACACTGCTGTAATTAATTTTCTATTTTTCATACTGAGTCATCCATGGAGGTATTGCATGACCTCAAAAGACTTCCTGGAACTCAAACCAATTTGATAATCTGATACAGAGTGAAGTTATTAACTGCTGCATTACTTAAAGGTTAAGCTTTAACTCTACTTTCTAAAGTGTCTCTAAATCTGTGCAATTGCAAGAAAAAGAGGCTGTGGGCATTCTTGTATGGCTCTTCATCAGATGTGCCATAATAGGTTTCTTAGTATCACCTGCTCCACTTTGATTTCAATTGGGTAATTGTTAAACTGCCACTTGCTTGAGACAACCAGAGCTTTTTTTGCAGTCAGCAGCTTGGATCTGCAGTCAGCAGCCTGAATAACTGAGGACTCATTTCAGAGCTAGCTGAGTTTCCCCACAGCTGTACTGCCATCTGGCCTGTTTCTTTTACATCATGCTCCATGTCTCATTATTCTTTTCCTATGAGCTGTCCTTGTGTCTATTAATCATCACAACTGCTTGTTTTCCCTTGCCTGGGATTTGGTCCTCTAATCTCCACTTCAGTTTCTTCAGACTTTATTCAGCCACAGGGTATTTTTGAGCTGACTGACTCAGTAGTTCCTTGCCTCAGAAAAAAAGTGACCTCTGTAGTACAGGTTCTGACCTCAGCTTTGCCTTCCTTATTCCCCTCCAACCAAAGAAACTTGGGGGCTATACACTCAGGCAGGTGGTTACAGCAAGGAATTCTGGAAAGATGAGTGGCTGCATGTAAACACTCCAGAGGGAGTGTAGGAGAGAATGAGCTGTGGGCCTCTCCTCCTTGCAGAGGGCAAGGCAGTACCTTCCAGTTACCACACAGCAAGTTATCTGGGAAGGAAAACACAGAAGATTTTTGTGTAGTGAAGCTGCCTGTTGGAAGACACTGAGCCACCAGGCATCTGGGAAGAGTGACAGTTTTGGTTGAAGAAGGTAAAAAGGGACTTGCTTCCTTTAGTCAAATGTCAGAGCTGAAGACTGTGGTAGGTAAGAGGAAGGTTCCTTCAGCTCTGCTTGGCAAGAGGGAAAAGGAAGGAAAGAAGGCTTCCTTGGGAGGAAGTCATGCTGAGGAGTGACAGAGGAGCTTCTGCTGGTTTCTCTGCCACTTTGTCTTTTAGCCATTCTGTTACTGGCAAGTATGAGATAAGGATAACTAAACTGAAGACCCAGATTCCTGATACCAGGATGGAAAAGGCAGAAGGGTCACAGTGAATGAAACTGAGAACGAGATAAAAGCCAGCCATACAAGAGTCATTAATTTGTCTACCCTCTCAATGTAAGAAAACTTGAACTGATTAATCCTACAGCTTTTATTAATTGCTATTACCATGTATTTACATTCTTAGATTTTTAAATTTTTCTGAATATTTTAGCATCTCTAAGCTGCATGAAGTAGAGCTTGTCAATGTTAACCAGTTCATGACTATCATCTTCACAAACTTAATTATTAAAGAAACTCTTGTCCCTTCCCTTACTTGAAATGTTTTCCCATCATCTGTGACAAATGCCAAATCAGCAATGTGGGACTGAACTCTAAATGATGGTACAAATGGAAGGATGACTATGGCATGCTTACCTTCCTTTTCTTAAACTGAAGGTCACTTGTGCTTATAAGCAGAAAAAAAAGCTAGAGGAAACTAGACTGTTTTCTCTCCCACCTAGGCTTTTGAAGCTTATCTCACTTCTGAGTCCTTTTGTATCACATACTCTTCTGCTTTGGACCTTTGTCTTTCTTACAGGCTCTGTATCATCATGACTAAACCCTTTAAGTCTTTCTCATTTTCAGAAGAGAACAATTTCATGTTGACCGTAACTGGAGGTATCTAGCTGCTTATAAAGTTTTAAAGAAAGGACTGTTGGGTAGTTTCATCATCATATGTAAACCTGCATAATTCGGTGCCCTTTCAGAAGTGATGTTAGTTGAGGTAAGCTGATGGATGTTTTCTGAAGATCTGTCTATTCAACAAGTAAGCGCAGGAAACCTGGACAAGAGATTTCACTTAAAAGATCAAACAGAAAAGGTAAACTCTTGCTGTCGCAGGTGTTAAATTCTGTCATAGTTCAAAGTCTACATAAAAGAGTGAGTAAACATGAAACTAGATGGTATTACTCTTACCACCAAAAAGTTAGATACAAAATCAGAGAAACTAATGCTGTGCTCATAAATGGTAGCCTCTGTCTCTCAAGCCTCTCATTCTCCCTGCAGAGGACTCCATGAAGCCTGTCCGAGGTCAGCTCAGCGCCCTGTGACCAAGCTCAGCACCAGGCGCAGGGAGCAGCCGTGCTGACCTCACTGGCCATTGTGCTGCCCTCGCTGCCTGCCTGCTGCACCAGGGTTGCCCCTGCAGGGTTGTGGAGCCCTTTGTCTCTCTAGCCTGGAAAACTGGATGATGTTGAGTTTCTCCAACGTATGCAGCCTGGAGTAGAGCCGCCAGGTCAGGATGCAGTTTACCTGAGACTTGATTTAAAGCTGTGATTACTAAGCCATCTTTCCTACTTTCTCTCCTGCCTGCCTCCTGTTTCCTGGCTTCTGTGTTAGAGATTATGCAGTTCCATCTGTGTAATTCTGCATGCTACAGAGTGGTCTTAGCTCACCCTCCAAAATACTCATGATTAACCAGAAGACCTGGAGAAGAAAAGACTTAAAAAGGAAATTGAAGAATGCACTGGTGAAGTTTACCTGTGTTCTGATAGCAATTTTCATATCATGTCACGTATCAATCATGAGAGATCAGGAAAGTTATTCAGAGGTGTTTATTAGCAGAATAATGAACTGGCATTGTCATTTTTCTGTCAAAGAAGATCTAATTACCATAGTGATGTTACCTTGCAGCAGTCTTTAAAGCCTTAAGAAGGAAGCTCATGTTTAAAGTAGTAAGATGATAAAAAGAAAGCAAGGTGGAGCTGGAGACATAAGCAAAATGCAAAGTAGAGAACAGTACTAGTGCTTGGCATAGATGTGAACGACAAAAGGACTGGAGGCAACAGAGTTGGAAAAGTGTAGGTGACAGTAGTCAAGCAACAAGATTATCAGCCCATCGACAAACATTTTGGCAGTCTCTCAGGCAAAACATGATGGTCTTTGCAAAGCTGTGGAGGAAGGAGTGATAAGATTTAAACAGAGCCAAGATATAAGGCAATCTGGGAGGGGGCATGAGGAAAGATGGTGCCCTTGTTATGCTTAGTGAGTGGGAAGATGATGCTGTCATCCCTGATGAGAGAGAAGGGAAAAGGGAAGAAGTGTGAGTCTTAGTTAAAATAACAGTTCTGCAGCAAACACTGAAGTGTTGTCATGGTTAGATGGTAAATGCTTTTAGAAGAATTTCTCCAAGTGTTTCTAAGGTATTCCTTCATGCCATTTCACTCCTCCCTGTGAACTGAACAGCTAAGCGCAAATGTACCTTTGAAATATCTGATTATTCTGCCCCATCCTAGTGTCTCCATTTCTGATGAACAGTATTAATCCAGAGGCCAGAGAACATCAAAAGAAGAAAAGATGAGCTGTGCTCCCTTTTAAAGAATATGAAGCAAAACAGACTGAATTACTGCCTCTTCAGTTCTATGAGAACTGATCTTCACAGGAACTGAGGCAGGAAAATACCTGACAGGCAGGCAGGGTTGTGTGGGTTTTTTTTTTGTTTGTTTTGTAATGGATATGGGGCAAAAAAATCCTGGAAGAGCATGAGCCTATACTGGGAAGTGCACAGAGGCAGCTAGAAAGAGCTGGTGGTAGTGCTCAATCTACTCAAAGCCTGTTGTTTTCCACAGGGAAAGCTATGTAAGCTTGGCCTCTGACAGATGTAGTTGTTGGATAACTCCATGGATGTCCCAAAGAAATACAGAAAAAAAAAAAATCTAAGAGGTACAAAAAGAAAGAGTGTCAAAGCCATTTCAGAAGAGCAGACAAAAGTACTCAATTGCAATAAATTATATGCATTATTGCAATGTACATAAATAGAAATGTGAATTGAACCAACAATCACACTCTCCTTGAAGAAAGAGATAAGGAAAGAATTGCTAGGTGTCAGCCATATCCATCATTGTAAGATAAAAATCATGTAAAGGCACAGACACAGAAGGCTTACAGTAGATGTGAGTTGCCTCATGCACATGAGGAAACATGGAAAATCTGTATGGAGTGAAAAATGGCTTTCACTGTTTCACAAATACACCTCATAAGTATGCAGAAAAATATGAGATATAGAGTGTGTATAATTGGAGAACAGTTCAAGAGCCAGAATGTCAGCAATGGTGATGCTGTCATGCTTTATCAGAGTGACAAAGCATGCAGAATTATTTTAACAGATGCAGAAGAAGTATCATAGTAAGGCACAAATAGAGTGAGAGCATGTAAGGAAGCATGGCCCATTCTAAAACATTAACATTACTGAATACAGAACATATCTATTCCGTATAGCTGGGGTATGCAAAGATAAAGCCACCACCAAAGCACAGGTTTCTATGTAACAAATGTGTGGTGATACTGAAAGCTTTGAGTCTGTAAAGCTGGTTAGATCCCAATGACAGTGGCATTGTTTGGAGAGTTGCACAGTGGAAGGCATTTTTGGAACATTTCCTTAATATTTCTGGAAGTATATCTCCTGTGACATCACTGAGATCTCTAAATGCAGAGCCTGCCATGCATGCACTGAAGTAATCGCTGTTGGAGAAGAAATGTAAGGAAGTATAAATTAATTTGAGAATGAAAGAAAAAGTGGAGGAACAATTGCAGGGCAAAACAGGCCAACCCTTTTAGCCATAGATGAAGGCTGTAGGCCAGACCTAATGGAATCAAATGAAATTAAGAGATTATTTTTACTGTCAGTCTATTATAAGAAACAGGTACTAGAAAAGCCTGTTCATGGGAGGTGTCCTGAACAACAGACAGGAACAATCATGTGGGGTTGCTGCTACCCACTCAGCTTGGATGGCATTGGTTTGCACACTGTACAGAGCAGGTGCTAGATGCTCAGTGTAGACTGTTTTCAGGCCTCAGATGGAAAACAGTGTTTCCAAAGAATGTCTCATTGATCTATCACCTACATTAGAGCTATTACCAGAGCTGATGACATCCTTGTAGACATCAGCTGAACTAGTAAGATAGAGCTCATATAATATGGACAAAATCAGGACAATTACTGAAGTGAAACTCTGCCAAAATACATTCCCTTTTTGCGGAAATCTGTCTCTTCAGTGGTCACTGGATCAGCCTTGGGCCTGCTGATTCCTTCTCTTCAAAATCATGTGTGTCAATCTTTGTGGAAAAATATCTTAGTAGTCAAAAAACAATGGCAATGCTTTTTAGAATGTCCAAAGCTTTGCTGGTGGATTGATTCCAGGCAAGAAAATTTCAATTGGAAAGAGGTGGTAGTTTCAATTTACATTGTGTGACAAGAAGAAAAACAAGGGACTGCAGACATGTCTTGTTTTCTCAGTGCTAAGAACTGTTCATATTAAAATGTCATGAGCAATGGTAAAAGAAAGCCTAGATAAAGTTTCTCAAAGTGTATATATCTGAAAGTCATGCAGTACTGTACTGGAAGAGCAAGAAAATGCCCAATAATCTTCACTACCTGAAAAGAATCTGATAAATTGCATGAAAGAATTTTAAAGAAATTTCTAGAGAATTCACTAAGGAGAAAGAAAACTGTAGCCTTTTGTGGGGGGAATGACCTTCTGTAACTGAATCATTCTCAAAAGACTTCAAAATAAATCTTATTTGCCTCTCCACCATGTGTTAGATTTTTGACTGACAGCAAATTACAAAGGGCTGGTAAATACAGCAGTGGTATTGTTTGGGTTTTTTTTAAACTTTTTAAAAACTGAACTAAGTGCCATCTCAGTTGTGGATTTCGTTAGCTGATCATGTGGCTAGAAGACAGAATAGACTCAGTTGTTCTGGTTTCATTGTCTAGACTTCCACAGACTTTCTCTTCAGCTTAGACAACCTAAGGTCAACCCTAACAACCCACAAAAATCAATTGTATTCTGAGAGCTTTGTGTCAGATCTTCATCTGTTAAACAGTGAGTTCATAGTATTTCTTCTTATTGTTGTCCATTAGCTCTAAAAGATGCATGGTTTTTGTCTCTTTAGCTGTACTGATGCAAATACCCAATTAATTAATGACTTTGACACCTCTATGTTTTTTAGCTAATGAGAGGCAAACACCTAAGCTGGTTATTTGCTCTTGACAAATTATACTGACTAAACCTTCACGTGATCATGGGGATGTCATTAGGTGCCCCAATACTGTTAGAAATCTGCCGCCTCAATTTTTGAGGCAGGTATAAGGACAAAACCGAGAGAGGGACTTAAAAACTATAGCATTCAACAGTAACTTAAGGGAATTTAGAAGTTGCTTATTGGTATCATGACACTTCAAGACAGCCATCTGGAAATTCTAAGAGGAGGAACAGACTTTGTCTTGTGTTTCTTCAGGGGTAGCTTTTTGCTCTCCCTTTAGGATTCACACTTGTTGGAGATGATTGTTTCAAGCTGTGACATTTTTCAGAAAAATGAAATTTAGAATTTGGATTTGTTTGAATCCTCCTTCTGATTTGGAGTGGGGATACAAATTTAGATCTCCATCTCTCCAAGTGAGCAGTCTAATCACTGGATTAGTAGATACTAAGACTGTTAAAGAGAGAGGCAGCTCTTATGGCTCTGTCTTGTGCAAAACAGACAAAATATGTAATAGGTCTGTGTTAACAGGAAGAGTTTGGATGCTCTGTCAGGCAAGGGGGAGTGAGGCCTTGAACAGTCCATGTTAGGTGATCACATTGGTGAGATGACTTTCCTTAGGTGATAGATAAAACCCACTGAAGTCGTCCCTCAAGTGAATTATTCTTAGCAGTCTGAATATAACTTTTCAGTTTTAATTTCTTATCCTTCTGAGCTTTTAACCTTCCTTCTTCAGGGCAGAACTCATGATACTTTAATAACCTACCTCATCTATTTGAGCTTCCCAAAAAGGAGTGTTTTGGCTTTGTTTGTGAATACATTGGCATATTCCCCAATCTAATTTAAAACAGGCTAAGAGGATTTCTGAAGGGTATTTTCTGAAGGAAGGAGACATTAGTGAAATGCAGAAGCATTTAACAAGGGAGCTGGATATGATGGTACCTTCTGTGTCCTGCCCAGCCTTCCTTTTCCCATCCTTGCTTACTGATTTTTGAGCTGACTGTTGACATCCCTTCTCCATTTCCTCCTCAAACACCTTTCGCATTTAGTTATCTCTTTTTTGTTTGTTTCTGAATCCCACCACGTTCGCCAGCCAGCTGTATATAATGTTCTGTGTGTTCATGCTTCAAAGATGTCCCAGGTCTTCCAGATTGTTTGGCAGCAAGAGCTCTCTAATCGGCTTTGGCAAATGTTCATTTAAGACATTTTTTCCATACATTATCCTGATGGGTTACCTACAGATAAATCCAATGACCTAGTCACATTGCTTTTTCCCCTTTTTGGAAAATATCAGACTATACAGATAAGACTGAAAGGCATCTGACACTGATCATAGCAACAAGCTTATCTAAACTATTAGAGAACCCGTCATCCATTCTTAAGAGCTGGCATAGGTTCCTTTCGCTTTGATAGGTATTTACTTCTAAGCATCATTTCTATTTCAATATCCTTCAGATACTGAAAGTGAAACAGCTGTGATTGCTTCAGAATCTCTTCCCCTCTGTTTTTTTATCTCCTGTTACAACTGCCAGCATAGAACCTGCTGGTCATACTCTAGTAGCTATTATATCTCATTGTTCTGGTGCATGTATTGATTTAAGACTTTTAACCTCATCTTTACCTTCTGAAAACTCAAGCATAATGCTAACACGTCATATGTCTGTGATCTGAACTGGCATTTATCACCAAAATGGCACTAAAATCAAGAGTCGTTACAGATGCAAAAGAGTTATTCTCATTGCCAGTTAGTTGATTTCTGGGGAAAACCATGATTTACATAGAAGAAAGTGCATATTGTTGATGCCCACAGTACTATCAATAAAGATATTTTCCTAATATTTACAAATTAGTCTTTGGATTCTCTGATTTTCACCATAACATAAATTTACTTTCTTCCCTTTCTCCACGGTAGGTGATTGAAAAACATGAGATTTTCAAATCTGACTTAGGAGACACTGAGTTTTTGTGTATGTTTGACTGCTTCCATAAGAGAAAATGCATATACACAGGAAAAGACAGACCTCTTATAGCCTACTATATTCCTTCACTCCTACAAACTGGCATCTCAGCTCCGGATGCAAACCCACACCACCCTCAAATCTCGCACCTCTCTCTCCCTCTTATTCACACATCAGCAACCCACATCCTCCCACGTCCTGAGCCAGAAGTGCAGCTCCCAGCACATGCTGAGTTCCTCCAGCAAGCGCTGCAAGTGAAGCAGCCAGGCAGCACGGAGCCTCTGGCACACACAGAAACAAGCTCTAATTAATTGCTGGGCTGAGGGTAACTCCCTTCATAGAGTGATGGTTAAAGCTCAGCTCAGCTAAATGCTTCTCCACACAAGGAGCTGGAAATTGCTCTTCCCACCTGAAAAAAGTGACTCTGAGCCCATGATCACAAGGGTCATTTAGCCTCTCTGGGCACCAGCTCCAGTGCTGGACCATTTTTGCTAGTATCTGATCAGAGTTTCACTGTGCTCATTGCCCCTCAGCTTTTCTCTGTATGCCTCTGAGAAGGATCTGGCTCAGTTCTTTTTAGCATTACCCAATATGTAGTTATTACAGTAGGTAGATACACACACACAATTTTCTTCTGTAAGCTGAACAAACCCAAGTCTCTCCTTCATGCATTGCAGTCCTCTAGTCATTTTAACATTACCTCTACTGGAGTTCTTTCAGTTTGACAGTGTCTTTTGTCTGCTGGGGAGTGCAGACTGGGTACAGTATCCAGATGTCTCAAAAGTGCTGAACAGAGAGAACAAGCACTTCTCTTGACCTGCTGTCTACATTTTTGCTAATGCATGCTTGTATGCCATTGACCATCATGCCCCATTAAGGTGTATTGCTGACTCATGGTCAACTTGTCTGCAAATGCCAAATACCCTGTTTACCCCGTGAGTCAGCCGCCACGCAGCACAGTTCTCTGCTCTCTTACTGAGACTGCTTTTTCTAGGTTTCTATTTCCTTTTTGTGCTGTAGATGAGATACCGTTCCTTTAGCTTCCCTATTGGGGGTGGAGTGAGTCTTGTGTCTAAGACTAAGTTTAAGAGCTTTCCACATCTAGTGATGCTGTTGCCTGGTTCTGGACAGTGGTAAAATGTCACGTGCCCACCTAGACAATATAGGTTACAATTAGGCATACTGTTCACACACACACAGACCCCCAGACACACTCTTTTGAATGTAGAGTGCTTTTGCAGAAAGCTCAGTAATGGAGAAGAGTTTCCTATAGGCTGTTCCTGTCCAGTTACATGTCCACTCCACAGAGCTCTAATTGCTATTTAAATGGAGACACAGAGATGTACTCCATCTTCCAATACTATGAATATTTGTAACTGTGATAGACACTTCCTTGAAGTTTGTTATATCTTTGTATAGCCTCATCTCCTCATGCTTTACAACTGACCATTCAAGCTCATTCACCATTCCTGGACTCCAGGATGGTTTGACAAGCCTTATAGAACGATAACGTTTTCTTTGCTGTTGTTATGTTGCCACAGTAGTTTATCTGGCAGCAAGAATGACAACTACAGCAGGCACTTTTCTTCTTTATTATATAAGACTGTTGCTCCTTATGGTATTGTCTTTAAAACGGGGAGGTAAAGGAGACTTGACTGTGTTGTGATGGTCAGCATCGTTCCTGAGTTGTGCTGTATAGACTATGATATGACCTTCTCCTCTTCCCCTTCCCCTTCCCACTATTGTATGATGTTGCCATTTGAAGAGATGGCTGCCTGTAGCAGCAGCAGAGAAGATGGGGAATGGGGCCAAGTCCTTACCAGCTAGAAACCTCCCAGTTAACATTAGAAGAACAGCTGTTAGGTGCCTCTGAGAAATGCTGAAGGGGAAACTCTGGGAATTGCTTCTTGGAAAAAGGGTGAGCTTAGTCAGCTTCTCTAGAGATTTTAGCTGACAGAGAATCTGTAAGTATTTGCCTTCAGGGAGCAGGAGGCTGATAGCCAGGATGAGAAAGATGAGTCATACTGGTAGGAAACCTCAGCAGGAGTTATATTAGGGATGAAGTACGAAGACCTGGAGCCAGCTGGGAAGACTGGATGGATATTCTTGTGTTGTTTGTTAAGTTTTTCAGTAAATGCAAATCCCCAAAAGGGAAATGTTCTCTAGGACTTGTTGAACTTTCTGGGAGAACGTGAACGGAGCTGAGAGCCATGGCATTAGCCGGGTTACGCTCTGCCACAGGCATGCATGCCCTGGGATGGGGCAATGTTGGCTTCCTCCCCAGGCAATAACACAAATGCAGATTGAAGACAGAGACTGCCTTTCACATCAAGAGTGTCTATGTTCAGTTAATATTTCTTTGCTCTTTCACTCCTCTCTGAGTCATCTATTGTTCTTTGTTCCTAGAGCTTCTCCATGAGAGAGTCCAGTCTTGGTGATATTAATTTGCTTTGTTTTTCAGGAGCAATTGCCATTTAAAGCTATTTGTTAGCTTCCTTTCTTTATTCAGCCCATATATTTGACTTGTTTCTTCTTTCGTATCTTTGTCCTATAAGGATTTTCATGCTTTCTTTTTGCTTACTTCTCTAAAACACTTAGCGTTGTCTCCCAAATTGCTCTTTATATGTGTATCCTGGATTATCAACTTCCATACACTGGACTAAAAAAGCACTGTTGTGCTTCCATTGCTCTTATTGTAATTCTACTTCCTTTTTGAGAGAGAAAAAAAAAGTCAGCTAGTATAAATAAGTAATGTGCTCCATTTATAAAAGTCGAGCTGTGCTAGGAACAACTTGGGCTTTTAACTGATACATCTGACCTTTGTTTATATGGTAATATCCTGGAAGAAGGGACTCATCTACATATGTATATCGACAGACATATTATTAGTGTTCAGTAAAGTTAGTCATAAAGAGGAAGTCACCATCCAAAAAAGTTTATAAAATGTCAGATTTGGGTGTTTTTTTTAAATTAAAGGAAGAAATGTAGTCTTCATGGCTTGAGAACTTATTTTTTATTTTTGAAATAATAACTATCCTTTTTTGGAGGAGGATTGTTGATAAACTGAGAAACATATTTCAAATGCTAATGTCATACTGAGACAGTTCTGACCACACAGTATGAGATGGAGCAGGCTGAGTAACCAGGCTGACATTTAATGCAAGTGGTATTAGTGTGGGGGTACTCTGAAGTACAGCTGTCATCATGAGCTGGTTCCCAGGGTAGGAGGAGAATAAGAGCAGGTATCCAAAAAAATCATGGTGTCAGCTCTGTGATCGTGTCTCAGGCTTGAGCATAGGTCTGATTGCTAACAGCATGCGTGGTACCTCTCTGTTCTTGGAACACTGGAGATGGCTTCTCAAGTAGCTACATTTCTATCTCCATCCTTTCTCAGTGTATATGCTAAATTTTCTTAGAAGAGATATAGTTACACACTAATTTTAGTGAATCATCTCATCTGAACACAGATATCCTGGATATTTTTTTTAAAAGAGAGATTTGCCAGCTATTGAAAGTGCTCCTATCCCTGCAATGAATGGAGTAAGCTGTGGTTATAAAGAGGAAAGTAGAACTACCTCAGACATGAAACACCACCCAAAAAGCATCTACGTAGAAAGAAATTACATTTGTCAGTTGATTGTCATTCTCTGAAGGGAACCTATATTCCAACAAACCTGCAGGCACTGTGAAATTCATGTTGGCATAAGCAATGGGAGAAACCATCTTCTATAGTGATGGCCCAAAGCCAACAGAAGGACTGCATTCATCTTTCTGGACTGGCCTTTCCGTGACTCAAAAGACCCCATCAATGATCCAAAACCTAACCAAATCTTCGAGCTTAGAACATGGAGCAATTAACTTGGAAGCAAAAATTTCATTAATTCCTTGGTGATTGATATGCTGACTGCAGTGAAACCAGCAGCAGAAGTAGCTCAGGTTTTGCAAATAATTTTATGTTTATTCAGAGCTTATTTCTAATACTACCTAGAATAACTGCAGAAGCTCCTGACAGGTGTCCAAAAAAAGCCTTTTCCCATTTAAAATGTATTCATGGGTCTTAAAGGACCTATACCAAAGCCCATTCACCAACTCCTTACCGAAACTCTGGATATTGTTGAAGACCTGTATAATTATTTCTGACTAAAAGTGCCATGACAGCAATACCGTGCTGTCTCGAATCTTGTGATGTCAATTACAGCTCTGCAAAATTATTATAAAATTTCCTTTTTCCACAGTTTAGTCAAGGACTCCAAAACCTACTTGGGCCCCTGAACCAGTACTGCTTGTTTCTATACTGCTTCATCATTATTGTGATTTATACAGCAAAAGAGCTGGCTGCCTACATTTCCCAAACCCATTGAATGTTCTGTTTTGCTATTGTGCTCTTTTACATTCTTAAAAAGGTTGTCTACAAAATGTATTGTACTCTTTTTGCCTGTTTTTGCTGCTTTTTTATTATCTTTCCCTCTCTACACCAACCATACATGCAGGATTTTAGCTGTTGTTATATGCACGGTAGCCTAATTATGGAAAATTAATTGATTTCCTCAAGAAAATTTTGACTGAATGAAATCATTTGACTTCATGCTGTCTCACTAACATGTTTGGCATCATTCAGGGGCATTCATCTGCACAAATAAAGTTACACACAATAAGACATAATTTTGGAATGTATTCTTTCTATCTGACCTCACCTCCTCGGATTAACACGGTGACTTGGTTTACTATAATAAATTATCACAGAGTGGTTTCAGAGTTGGGTTTATTAGCATGGAGGGAGGTGCTCAGGAGAATATAATATTCTGTTATGGGTTCACTACCATGCACCGGGCAGACACCTTGCTTTGCATTAGGGCTGTCTCTACCTTCTACAGAAGCATTCCCCTCCATGCTGTGCCATCTTCTGTAGTTACACGCAGTTTCTATCATCAGCATCAGACCAGCAAGTACTGGTGAGTGCATACGTTCTTTATAACTGAGGTATCATGATTTCTGAAATTTCCACACTGGTAACGAAAGGTATCAGATATAGCCCCCCCAAAAGGTATTTTGTCTGGTGATGACTAGACCCTTTTAATACTACTTTACTCATGCAGTAGAGGATATTTCCAGTTGAGAAAAGGTGATGAGTTATCTACCGTATGGTATGTCAGGTAAGAGTAATTACAATCTTATCAACCTTCCAGTGTTGTTAGAATCAAAGCATAATTCAGCCATATATCTCCGTGCACATGCATTCTCTTTGCTTTGTGTTCTTGACAGGAAAACAACATAAAGAGTACTTGACAATCAGGCTGGATAATCAAAAATCCATGCAGGTCTGCATGAAATGGGTGTAGTCTAACCCTACTCAGGTTATCATATATCCATGTTAAGTTTGACCTCAGTCAAGATTGTATTCTTTGAGCCTGCCAGTGGCAATGTGTTTACAAAAGCGATCCTATGTACAAGGCTGTCCGAATCAAGGCAGTAGAGAAAAGAGCATCTCAGATCCAGGTGTGACTGGGTAGTTTTCTGACAGTGCAGAATGAGTGCAGAGTGCAGGGTCTTCTTGCATTTCCACAGCCTCTGCCTTTCTGAAGCAGTGGGAGGTTACAAGGAGGGTCTGCTTTACACAGGCAGAAAAATCTGCAGATTGAAATGAACGATGACACAATCTTCCTGAAAGGAAATTTAACCACGCAAAGTGAGGTTGCTTGGTTGCTTGCTATAGGTATGCCCTACATATACAGATTTAGAGAGCTAGACCAACCAAAAAAAAGAGTAAAAGCTTTATCCCAGCTGCAGTTCCTCTTTTTCCAGCAAAAGTGGCCATTGCCCTCATTGAAATGCTGGGCCCCCTCATCACTCTAGGATTTCTGTGGCAGGCTGTGATTTGACTTTATTTTTTTTAAATTACTTAAAAGCAAGACCTGTAAATAAGCTGCTTTCAAATCTGTGTTTTCTCTCAGCAAAATCATAAGAATGTAATTCAGACAATTTAGAGAAGCCTGTCCTTTGTTTTGTGCTGAATTTGAAAACACTTCCTCAAGATAACCTGTATGTAAATACAGTTTGCAATAGTACAAGCGACTTGGAATACTTCTCTTCATTGTTGGTAATTCTTGGGTTTTAATCAACAGGAGAGATTATATCAATCTGCATTTTAAATTGTTAATTCAAATGACAGCTAGAATTAGTCACAGCTGTGAGGGCACTGGAAGTTCCAGAATAGAGTCTGCATAGAAATGTTATGTTTAATACTCACTCAACACTAACTTTTGGGGAGGGGCAGAAGGGGTTGGTAGTCTTTTGCATTTTATTTGCTGCACACAGGAGGTAATACTAAATAGTCTTATGACAGCTGCCTCACTATAAACACATATTCCAAACACACACATATCCGCAAATCATAAAATCAAGGAGAAAAATAGGTTAGCCTTTCCCGGATAGATGCTCTCAGAGCCACTATGGGTACCCATGATACACTTTTAAACTTATTCCCACACTGATGAAAACTAGTTTGGTTCAGTTGTTGGGCTTTTTATTTTCCTTCTTTTTTTTTTTTTTTTTTTTTTTTTTTTTTTTTAAGTGGCAATTTCTGTGTAGCTGCCTAGCTTCTGGGAACTACAGCTCAAAAAATTATTGAAAATAATTGTTGATAAAGTCAAGTAGCAATACAGCAAAGAACAGAAAAAACTTCCCTACCTGCTTCAGGTCCCTCTGAGCTTTGATCAGCTCTTGCCCTTCCCTGGGGTGACAAATACACGCTTTGAGTTGCCTGGCTGCGCCCTATACCCTTATTTTACAACAGTAGGCTCACTCATCACAAAACGTATGGTTTCATGTGAAACCACAGGGAACTTGGTGGTTTCAGCTATTTTAAACCTAAAAGTAGGCAGTATTTTACAACTGGTTTGATTTCAAGAGAACCACAGCAAGCAAAAAGAGCTTTTTAACCCTCTGGGTTGTAGCATAAAGCTATTCAAAAGTTTCAGAAGCCACTATGAAGAGCCCCCAGTTGACGATTAAAAATAATAATGTCACAATTCCCATGGATTTTGGTAGTTAATTTGTGATTTATTAGTGCCTGAGTTGGGAATTACTGATCTTGGCAAAACAAAACGTTTGCTAATTCACCTACTAGTCAAGGCTACATGGCACAGCACGTATTGTTCTGCCGTAAGAAGGCTGCACCAAATCCAAGGGCAAACCTGGAATACAAAGGAAGGCTCCAACCCACCAGCCAGCAGAAACTTGCCCCCCATTTAGCAACTTCATCCTGGGGCCCTCTAGCCAGAAATTTTTCTGAACTCGAAGCTGGGGCTTTTTTAAAGGCTGCAAAGTCAGCTTTGCCGCAACAAGTTTGCAGAGGCTCTTGTCAGTTAATTGCTGACTTTAGACCTCAGCTGTACATTTTGAGCCCAGGCTGAGCTCCTACCTATAAACACGCTTAACAAACCCGATCAAAACCCTTTATTTATTTATTTATCTACCTATCTATCCATCCTTTCCCCTGCAGCGGAAGGCTAAGGTGCAGGGACGGGGGACAGAGAACGGGCCCGCCGCGCCAGACCCTGCGGCTCCCCCCGCCCGCCCAGCAGCCTCCCAGGGGACGCGGCGCTGCTGGAAGGCGGCCCACCGCGCCGCTCGCCACGCGCGTCCGCTTCAGCCGCTCCCTCGCCG
>JAVJGJ010000032.1:17159679-17170066 GCA_035590215.1 Microhierax caerulescens
GGCAGCCGCCCCGGAGCGGCGTGGGGCGGTGGCGGGAGCCCAGCCCCGCCCCGGCCCGCCCCGCCCCGCCCGCCGCACGGTACGGCACGGCAGGGGGCAGGGGGCAGGTTGGGAGCACGGGGAGGAACAGCTGAAGGGACGTCGCTGGCGGGCGCCCAGAGCAAGGGGTGAGGAAACGTTGGCGAGCTTCAGCGCGATGCAGGGGTGAGTGATACAAGCCTTTCTGTAAGAGGAAGAGGGGTGTTATAGGTGGGTTTTCATGCTCTGAAGAGCGCAATGTTATTTTTATTTATTTTCACCTGTGCAATCCCAGAGGAAACGTTGCTCAGACTAAAAAACCTGTAATAAGTTGTGAAGAATGATTTGCAAGTTGCAATTGTAAGGAGTGAGGTGGGATAGGAGGGGAAGAAGATAGAGCTTTTGCTGAACTGCAGGAGTGTCCCAGCTGCTCAGCAATGTGTGTGGTCAGGTGTGCTCCCTGCCACTCTGAGCCGGGCAGGCACAGGGCAGGGGGGAAGGCTGGTGCCAGTAAAGGGGGGTGGTGGGACCCCTGCCGCCTGGTTTTACGGAGCAATCTGTCTGTGGTAAATGTTAGGTGCAGTTCTGCTAGTTGTATAAAGGGTTGCTGTTACTCTAGATTGGATGCTTTTGCTCCAAGTCTTCTTTGGGACCGGTTTAAAGGCCACTGGTTTAATGTACACTTAATGTAGCAGTCATGAGCAGCCAGCTTCTAGGAACTGCATGTGCTCTGGGTTTGGGGCAAGTGTGGAGAAGAGAGTTTTGGGTCTTCTGATACCCCTTTTTTTAGATTAACATAAGCTCTGCTGGAGAAAAATGTTTTAGGTCCTGCGTGCTGCCTTCAGCTTTATAAACTGCTTTGTAAGTCTTACAGAATGAGTTAGGCTCTCAGTTGCATTACAGTTGTGGAGATGACTCTCTGATGTACAAAACCAGGGTGTAAAAAGTGTGTGATTGCGTATGCAGGTGCCTGGTCCTTCCTCTCAGTGGTGGCAAGTGAGGCCTGACTGGTTAAGTGCTTGCACCTGGGATGCAACTGATCACAGCCAGGTGGGTTCAGCCTCCTTAGAGGAGCCTCACACCCTAAATCCCGGTGTTCTTTATCATCTTTCATTTTCTTTCCAAAGACCCAAACCACCTGGCCTAAATTACTGTAATGTTCTTGGATTACTCTTTTGTCTGTGCTTAGTTGTATAAGGGCTGGCTTTGACATGTATTGCATGTTTAAAAGCAAGGCACTTTACCTCTCTGCAGAGATGCACTGTGTTGGCATAAACACAGGTGTTCTTGCCTTTTCCCTACAAAATCAGGTGTCTGTAGTTCTGTTGATTAGGTTAATTAACTCTGCACTTTTGGGTTCCTTTCTTCTTGTTTGGAGCTTGGGAACTGTAGCTGCTTAGCACTTCGAGGACTCAACTCCTTTCAAGCTATTTGAAATATCCAGCTTTGGATGGGTGTTACTGAAGTGATCATTTGGCTTCTTTAAAAGCCATGGTCTCTTGAGGTACGTTGTTGCTTTATTGTTGTGAAGAGAATTTTTAAAATCCTGCCTTGGTGCTTTTGCCCAAGGACCCTATCAAGTAGATAGCCCCAATGCTACAACCTGGTCCAACTTTCACTGAAACCAGTGAAAACTCATTTTGTTAACCTCAGTGGTAGCTGGGTTAGCTGTTCTGGCTTGCAAAAGTACTTGAGTGTTACCACTGTAAAGGCCAATGGGATAGCATAGCTGTAAAAGTCTCATTACAGCCACGACGTGCTGGGCAGCAACTTTGATCTGAGTTGTTTGGTGTTTCCCATGGTGTTCTTCTTTTGGAAGCAGAAGCTGGTGGAGTGTTTGTTTGAGGGATTTTTGAGTACTGCAGTGACAAAGTGAGAAAATAGGTCCTTGTTTGCTTCCTTCTGCACCCTTGAAATGACAGTAAGGAACTTCAACTTCTATTAAGAGATGTCCCCCCTGTATTCTTTTTTGTTGTGTTCTGCCCCCAAAAGTCTCACTGCTGTTGTGAAACTCCTGATATGCACATGGGTTAACCTGGACTTAATTAACCTGGGTTAATACTGGAGAAAAAAATTGAGTGTGTGACCTCTTTCAACAGCTTAGTGAAATTAACAAAACCAGTCTCTAGTTAAATTGGTCACCAGCATGAACAAAGATGGCTTCGTGCGAGTGCTTGGAGGAGAAAGAGATGGAGGAAAAGGGCGAGGGGCATCTCTTAAGATGCTGAGGGTGGTTCTGGTTGAGGGAATGGAATTCAATGGAGTCCAGTTTCTTTCACTGCAGTGAACGTGTCTGCAGGCTTTGCCACCTGTAAGGCAAGAGCAGCTGCTGAGTGTGATGCTGTGCAGCTGGACTCAGGGCCTTAGTGGGATACTCATGTATGTGCATCAGGATCTTGTTGCTGAACTGATCTGAGGCAGTACCATACTTACAACCATTCCTCTGTCCCTAGTCTGGTAAGCATTTCTCCCGTGCTCCTGAAGGACAGCCTGCACCTGTCCTCGGTACGCTGCTACTTTGCATGACTCCAGCGCAAACACCGTTGCCCCTGGTCCCCAGAGCTCTGGGTGCTGCTTCCTGTGTCAGCTGGTGGCTATGCCTTCAGCATTGGTGTGAGTAGAGATAAATGGCTTATAGGACTTGAGTTATTTCCAACCAGGTTGTCTTCTGAGTGTAACCACCCAAAATCTGGTGTCTTTCCAGGGCCTGGGAGCCACCATCAATCAGCTGGTGCGCCGGCTGGAAATACTAGTATCAAAACAACGAGTCTAAAGCATGGAGGGGTTGGAAGCAGTGGGAATTAGTGGAACATTTTACCTCTTTCTAGAAGCCAGTCTGCTTACTGGCAAGGAAGAAGGTACTGAACTGTAATTTGGAGCTGACTTTTCCAGGTGGTCTTCATTAAGGATTTGAAGAAAGGTAGAGAAGGGTCTGGTCTAGTTTTCTCTCCCTAATTGTTTAGGTAGTAAAGCCTCTGCTCAGATCAAAAAGCAGAGACCATAGTCTAGCTGGCTGATAGTGACTTCAATAAAATAAAAAATAAAAAAAAGAAAAAAGAAAAGAAGAAAAGAAAAAGGCTCAGAAGAACCTTTGTCTTTGGGGGGAAAGCATTTAATTTTTTTTTTTTTTTTCCTTCCCCTGTGCTGGTATCTGGTCCTGCAGAACTTGTGCAATAGTCTCTCACCGTGGTCTTGCCGCTGGTGAATTCAGGAGCGAGGAAAAGTGTTGTTGACTGCTGTAAAACTGATGGTGTGTTTAAAGATGAGCATGCGCTTAACTATATACTTCTTTGTTGGACTAAATCCACGTGCAGAACACTGTTTCTTATGTTATAGCATCTCTAAATGGGAAATAATATTTCCCTCCCCTTTGAAGCTTGCAAGAGGATAACTTGTAATTTTTGAAATATAGCAAATATTTTTTTTTTTTTTTTTTTTTTTTTTGATTAACAGTGCGGTTTAAACATCAAGCTTCTCGGGTACATACGGTAAAACGGGGCAGAGAACAGCTGTTAACCAGAACGCCCTCTGTGAATCATCTTTGGTCCAAGATTGCCCTCTCTTGGAGATTATCGGTCGCCGCAGCGGGCTCAGAGGGGTCTCTCACGTAGTGTCATCCCTGCTTTGTAACTGACCCTCCCTTTTACATCTGTTTTGGGTTTTTTTCCCAGTGTTGGTTGTCCTTTGGAGGAAATGCTGGAGTTTAAAAATAATTCAAGACACTTGCTGATGTGTTCACCCCAGGGTAGACAACTGTCTTCTAAGTGATTTTATTATTTTTTCCCCCTTCCTTCAGAAACAAGGGAGGATGATGGAAGATCAGAGATAGAACAACCTTTTAAACCATTACCATTTGCTTACATGTAACAAGGGTAGAGTTCCAAGGAGCAAAAAGGGATGTAGTTGACCAAACCAAGCTGAATTTTTGGAGGGATTTCAACATCGAAGTATCTCGACACCGTAGGAATCTTCCCCTGTGTTAGTATGCAGTGTCTTACATGGCCTAGCTGATCATACATGATTTTCAATTGTATCCTACTTAAATATTTTGAGTAACATCTTTTTAGTAATGTGACCAGGCCAACAAGAAGGAATATGGACTAAAAATTGTCTTTGGCTAAAATAGCATTGAAATGTTTGTTTAGATTGATCTAGACTGGCAACTTGGGCTGGTAGACCTGCTTATCCAACCTCATTCTGGTGCTTAGAACACAAAATATTTATTTTATTCATCTGTCAAGGTTAGAAAAAGAAAAAATTCTCCAAGGTGATTTAAGGTGACAAACTTAGTGAGGTTGGTTTGCAGAACATTCTCCTACCTTGCTGCTAAAAGTCTGTCTTGGTAGATTTTGGTGAGTAGCTTATTTGTTTAAGCAGAGAAGGTATGTGAACATTTCTGCTGACCTAGGAGCTTAACAATTTTATTTTACTGCAATGCTCCCCTGGAGCTTGATTTTTGCCCCGTTTCAGGGGATATCCTGAGGCCAGAGAGAGATTCTTCCTCTGATCCATGTTCCTGGCCAAGAGAAATATGCCCTTGACACTGAAAGCATGCCAACAGACATAAGACAGTAAGACTTGTAGAAGTGAGGCAATCCAGAGCAGTGCTGTAGGCAGCTCGGTAAGACCATTACAGCTTACTTGCTTAACTTGTTTTCAGGGGCGTCTTCTCAGAGTGAGCCTGCCTACCTTTGGGTTGAGAACTGCAAAGGGCTAAATTACTTTTTGGCTTATTTGGGGTCACATTATTTGTCACTTCTTGATGGAGTACTGGAAACTTGGGCTCACCCCAGCATGATCTTGTATCTGTGCTGGACAAGGATTCAGATGAGCCTTTAGTTGTCACGTATTCCCAACAGTGTTCTTCAGCTCACTGAATTGGTATTTGTTGTTGGTTCTGCTACAGCAATTCCAATGGAGAAAATGCTTTTTTTTTTCCAGGAGAACAAGGAAATTAATTGATTAACTCTTGTTGACTCACCAAAGTTGTAGCATCCTTCAAAGACATCCAACTTAAAAAAGGGTATTCTGAATTTCTGTCTCTAACAAAAGTAGCTTTTCAAGGGTGAAATAAGTTATCCACTGTGTTCTTCCTGTGAAGTAAACACTCCCTCTGTCTATTAAGACTAGAAAATGCCCCACTTTTGTTTTCTTTGCACAAGCTGATGTCTGAGAACATTCTCCTGTGGTGGTGGGAGCATGTTCTTTCCAGAGCCTGTAGGGGGTGGAAAATTATTTTGACCTCAAACCTTAATTCAGAGGTGCTGAGTATGTAGCCACTCTAATAGCAGGAGTTTTAAGAGCATAATTCCCTCGGATGCTTTAGACTTTAAGCTATGGTGGAATACACATTTTAAGATCAGTTTTTCTCCTGACCCCTGGCTACCATCAGAACCGGATCCAAACAGAACAGCACTTGCTACAGGCTAGAATAGCTGCTGCAGGATTTGGCTTGGGGTTTGAATTTATGTGGGCTTCCATCACTTGTAACTATGGTGGTATTTCAGCACAGAAAATGGAAATAAGTAGCTAGTCAGTTGTCTTGTAGTGTTTAGCACAGGGGTCCTCAAACTTTTTAAACAGGGGGCCAGCGCATGGATTAGTGGCAGGCAGTCATCTGTGGCTGCTTGGTTTCCCCCTCCAACCCCCGGCGCGGGGGCACGGGGAGGTTCTGTAAATACCGAGGGGCCAGAGTGAGGACCCTGGGGGGCCGTATCTGGCCCGCGGACCATAGTTTGAGGGTCCCTGGTTTAGCACATCTCACTGCTTTGTAAATACTAGGACAGCCTGTAGTTACATATATAGAGAGATATGCCTCGTGTTCTTTGGATGTTTTCAGATCCTAGGCTTGTGGGTTTTAACCAGTGAGGTCTCAGCACGTTTCAGGTGAGGTACGAGGCTAAACTTACTTTCTTGTCTCCCCTTTCTTACTGGAGAGGAAAATCAGCAGCACAGGAAGACCAGGGTGTCTTTTAGCATCTGCCACGCTGAGGTGCTGGGTCTGATCTGGCTGTGTCAAAGTCCTTCTTTCTCCAATGCCCTCTGCAGCTTGACATGCTGCTGCTCCTGCTTTTCAAATAAGCTGAGAAGGAAGGAAGTGGCATGCCCCCTGCAAGCAAAAATTCTCATACTGCACAAATAACATTTTTTACTCTCTCCCTTCCAGCACTGAACCTCTTGTGTGACGTTCATTGCTCCTCCCTCTCAGTGTTATTTTCATTCACAGCTACAGTAACTCTCTTTGAGGCTATTAACATTGTGGTCTTCAATGTTCCTCCACATCGAGGCCCAATTTCACATAAATGCAGATGGGGACAAGGAGCAAGAGGGAGAGGAAAAGAAGGGTAACAGCCTAGTAGGGACAGCAGCTGGATGGAATGGAAGACTTGCTGGGAAAGGCTATTCTGGGAGACTCATCACATTACAGTCTTTTGCCTTACTCCCTTTTGCAATACAAGGGGAGCATGTTGGTGCTTTTGACCTTCTGAAGGGTGATGTCCTTGCAGTCTCCTTTCTGGTGATGAAGAGAGCGCTCACAGGGCTGGAAGGTGGTTTAGTTGGCCAGTGACGTGCAGGCTCCTGTGAAACTTACCCTTACCCCTTGGCATCGCTGCCTCGGAGAGGCTGTACAGAAAGTTTCTGCCGTGATTTAAAATTGCAGGGTTCCCTGTCCGAGAGAAAAAGTGAAGGAGATCCAGTGTCAGTGCAAAGACCAGTTTTTATAAAAACAAAAAGGCAGGTGAGGAGAGGGATTTTGGTGGGGCACAGCTACAGATTGCGCTGTGAGCTAAAATGTGCTGTCTGGTTTCCTGCACAGCCACTTGTGGCGAATGGTGTGGCTGAGCTCTGGCTGCAGCCTGTCCTTCCGTGAGCTATTAATGCTGTCTTTCCTTTCCCTACCTATTGTCAGGACTCTTATAAGAGCCTAATAACCCTGAGGCCACTGTCTTTGTCAAAATGGGATTGAAATCAGGCAGCTAGATTTAAAAACGGAAAATAAACCCCAGACCTCCTCTGGGAAGAGGGGCAAGAAGGACAGCAGAAATTACTGAATTTGCTGCTTCTGTTTCTACTTCAACAAATGTGGTAAGAACATTTTTCTTAGAACAGCTCAGGTTTTTGCTTTATTGAGGGTTTTCTTGGAGTTGTGTTGGGGTTTTATGTGTTTTTATTAACCTGATGACTTATTTTGATGTCCAACTACAGGTAAAAGATATCAACAAATCCTAAACCAGTATCTTTAACAATTGTGCTTCATATGTGATATAAAAACACCCATACAAAACGCATCAAAAGAGTAGAAAGTATTTAGTTTTCTCCTTGTGGGCTCTGTCCCTGTTTATCAGCAAGACAAGCCACCAAAATTATAGCAAAGCCAATGATGTTTTAATCCAATTGACCTGCAATCTGTTTTGCTACTGGCTCACCTACTGCACTGACCCCTGTTTGCCCCATCCTTGCATGTCTGGGGTCAGCACTGGGGCCTGGGGTAGGAAGGACTATTTGCAGTGACTAGTGAAGAGGCACATCCATACTGGCAGCTACCAGCCAAGAAGTATTCTAGCTAAGTTCCTCCTTTGCTCTCCCCGAATGAGGCATGAATTTGACCATAGCCCACCTTCTCAGCTGCTAATTCTCGGGAAGTGAGTTGGGATTTTGTTATCTGAGATTTCTCGTGTCAAATTTGATTGAAGTTGGCTAACGCATTAAAAAAATGCTTTCAGCAGATGAGATGAACAGACCATAAAAAAAACATACCTTGCTTTTTTAGAAACTGAGGAGGAAAAAAAAAAAAGCCTAGCAGAGCTTAGGGATCCTTTTGCAAGTTGTTGGTCTTTTTTTCCTACTGGAAGTTAGCTGAGAAATTAAACCCATTTGACTCTGACATGTGTACAAATACAGAACCAAGCCTGGAAATTTGTGAGAAAAATGGAACGTCCTGTTTGCTCGGACTCTGAAGCCGTTCCCCAAAAGGTGGCAGTCTCTGCTAGCAGGAATGTGTCTCCTTCTGACGGATGGATGGTTTTCCTTAAGGTTCATTCAGTTCTGTGTTCTGCATTGGCTGGGTTTTTTTTCCCTCCCCTCCTCCCCCATAACCTTTATCTTTCAAACGAGACCAGCAGCCTGTATATTTGACAAATATTTGTCTAGCACTGTAAATGCACACAGACTTAAAAATGACCTTTGAGTTAAACCAGAGCAGATTCCCACACAAAAAGGAATTAGTTTTAGTTAGGGTGGGTTTTTTTTCCTAAGCTGTATAAACAGAAATTATTAGAATGCATGCTATGAATGCTTCATCTCTGCATCTGTGGCTGGGCTTCCACAGCTCTTTTAAAATGTCATCACAGCTACAACCATTCCCTAAAAACCATGCTGAAGGCCTGGACCTGTGCTATCCAGTTATAAGGAAAGCTTCCTGACTTCTTCAGTGTTCACGCGGTTTGGGGTCACACCTGAAGGATCTGAAGCTGTCCCTGTATCGTAATAATGCAGACCTTGTGGAGCTGGCACTCTTTGCTTACCAATGTTTTTCTGGTGGAGCTGTGTTTTACTTCCTTGCCTGCACTCTACAGCTACACAGGCATGTTTTTTCCTGGGCTGCCGCTGGGTCTGATGATAACAAGCCTGTGGATCCTCCTGCAAAGTCCGACCAGTGGTGATCACCAGATGAGGGGGAATGCAGTTCATACCCTGATGTTTCCACCCCCCAGTCGCATCACATCCTTACACACGTGATTTCCTCATCTACTTCTATAGTCCTCTCAATGAAGAGCTCAATGAATCTAAGGAAAGGATTGGAAAATGTCTGAAGAAGCAGTTAATTCTGCCCTTCCATGTGGGTTCAGAACCCCAAGTTTACCTCCTGGGACACTCAAAGGCATGTGCTGGTTGTTGCTTAAAAACAAATGGAAAATCAGACTGTCCAGAATGGATCTATTGCACTTAGGAGCCTTGACAGCTATATTTCAGCCCCTTTTTGAGGTGGGGCTAAATTAACAAGGATATTCTAGAGACAAATTCACTGAGACCAGAGCTGTTTCTGCTGTGCAGGCACTCTGAAGTAGCTTTGTCTTCACTGTATGACCATTTCCATGTTGGTCTGGTTTGAATGAAAGGTTCTTCATAGGAGTAGTAATTCAGACTAGCGTGGTACCACTAGAAATCTTATTTAACTAAGCTGTTTGTATCAGTGAGTCTGTTCTATGACTGTCTTATCTTTTTTAAAAAAAAAACCTCATTAGTTAACAAATCTGACATGCCTCCACTCAAGAATTACATGACTTAGAATGAAAACCTGGATTTTGCGGGGGTGGGGGGGAGTGTTGGGTTTGTTTGTTTGTTTTAAGAATGAGTTTGCCAGACCTTGAGGAACTGGTGAGTACAAAATCCAAATGCTTGCCTTGCTACTGATTTTTGGAAGAGCTTTTGATTCCACTGTTGCCTGCATTGAGGCTTCACACAATGGGATAAATAGTCAAAAGCCAACAGCACGGAAAAGGGCTAAGGGCAGCTTTGCATCAGAGAAGGTAGATCAGAGCTAGAGAAAATGCAGAGCAGAGCAGCAGTACTTGTCAAAGGCACTGAACAGCTTCTGTTCAGTGGCAGGTAGGCTTGGGACACACTTTCTTAGGAAAGAAGCTACTGAGAAAGGATGGATGAAAGTCTTTTGATGCCACAGGGAGGGAGAAGATTAAAAGGAATTAGTTGTTTGCTGCTGCTTATAATATGACATTCAGGGGACATGAAAAATTTTAGTGGGTTTGTGTTTTAAAGCAAGGGAAGGTGGTTTGTAACATCAGCTAAGCTGTTGAGCAGAGGCTATAGCTGCTAGAACTTCCTATATGTTCAAGAGTCCTGTGAGACTCCTTAAACCCAGGAGACCCGTGAGTTGTGTTGACCCTGGAAGAGAGTAATCTGTTGAGGTGTTGCCACATGCTTGTACTAGTATTACACTTTTTTTCCCAAGGACCTGATACATTGCTGGTGTTGGAAACAGGCTAATGTAGGCTGCACAGACTGATGTGGCCAAAAGATGGTCCCATCCACTATGGGTGTTGTGATTTTGAAATGCTGTAATAACTGATTTTCATGTGGGTGAGAACCAGTTCAAAAGTCAAATTAGTACAGTCTTTAAAGGTTTTCATTCTTTCTTTTTAAGCAATCATGACTTCTAAGTATCTTTCTTCCGTCTAAAGAAATATTTCACATGCGTAATAGGAAATTAGATGATCCAGATCATTTCACAATCAGTGTAGAATTTGCTTCCTTTTTTACCCACCTCCCCACCCCCCGGTCTTCTTGGCTTGGCACGCTGCAGTTCCTCACTAGGGGCCAGATTCGGGGAGATGAATGTCCCAACGCCCAC
>JAVJGJ010000032.1:17176753-17226819 GCA_035590215.1 Microhierax caerulescens
TGCCTCTGTGTGTGTGTGTGGTATATCATAGCCTAGGGGAAGAAGTTGCTCAATCTATTCCACCTAGTGTGCTAAAGCAATATAAGTATCAATGGTTACCAGCAAGGGAAGGTATCAATGGTTACCAGCAAGGGAAGGAACCTCTTTCTGAACTTGCATTTACCACTTACCCATTTTCATTAGACCTTTGACCTAGAGATGCCTTTTTTGTTGATCCAGTGAACTGGTGATCCAGGCTTTCTTAAGTATTTATTATTTTTCAGATAAACTGTCTGCTGTCCCTTTGACATCAGCTATTGAGAAACTGGAGGTTTTATTGCGTATTGTAAAAGAAAACCATTGCTTGCATTACCAGGTTTAGTAATTGTGTGTGAAACAAATTCAACTTTTCCAAAGAAAACTTGCTGTACAAAATAAGCAACTGTAAAATTTAAACTCAGACCTGTTGAATTCAGAACAGTGAAAACTGGTTTTGAGGCTGTACAGTTTTGAATAATGTCCTGTTTGTGCTGAAAATGATTGCAGGAATAGCAAATCTGTCAGTTAACCAATCCAGATTATTTTACTGGGTGGCTTTCACTTCTGGGAAAGGTCCATTCAGCTGACCTGGAGAAAAATCCTTTCCACATATCAAATTTTTATTCTTTCTTTCTTTCTAAGCATGTGAGCAATCCTCCCTTTCAGTTGCTGCTACACCAAGGCAATGGTACTTGAGTTGCAAATTTATGTTTGGTTTGGGAGTACCTATACAAACTGTGGTAATGGTCAAGTGACAATATGAATAATATAACTACTCCTGTCATAGAGTTAATATCTCAGAAAACTCTACAAAGGTAATTGGTAATAAATCAAGTTAGATAAGTAGAAAACAAAAGTTCTCTGCGAGCAAATTTATGACTGTTGATATGAACGAATTCTTACTAGAGGAAAGAAAAGTCTTCTAAGGAAATAGCTGTTCCAAATACCTGCAGGGGTTTGCCTTACGTATTCTTTGCAGTTTGTCTGATTTCATTACATGCTTCTAGACACCTTACCAACTGAGCTCTTGAGTTTTATTTCCCTCCTTATCTTGAAGTGCCTTGAGAGTTTATAATAATGGTGATGTTTCAGAGTAAAAGTTGGAATATGCTTTCAGAAATTAGTTAATTCAAGTTAGCAAACAGTGTTTGGCTCAGATATTAAGAATCCTTCTGTCTTGCTCTTGTGATTTTCTGCCCTTTCTACAAAATGTGATCTTGATGTGTTCAGGTAGTGGAATTATTTTATTTTGCTTCTGTGGGTTCTGGACTAACTAATGCTATTTTCTGGTTTTTTTTTCAGCATATGTCTGCAGTATGTTGAAGCACTGTTGCCTATGGAAATTAAGCTACAACTTTTTGGCTTGAGAGGTGGGTTAAATAGATAAATGCTAAATTAATGAGAATTAGCATGTTAGAAATGTAATCCAAAAGATCTGAGTGTATGGAATGGGCATTAGTTTTAAAGAGAAAAAAAATGCTTAGTTTCTTTATTCAAGGAAGACTTGAAATAACTATTATTAATTAAAATGTCATCTTAATAGTCAGAGTTGGTAATAACTGTAATCACTTGCTGTCCTTAGCCTCTTCAGAAAATATGTCTAAACATCTATGTAATAATTTATTTGTGCTACTAATTATTTTTTTTTCATTTTGATGTTCTTTATATCTTGACTTAATCATATTCATTTATGTAGTGCTATTCTAATCTTCAAGTTTTAGGGGACTAGAAGTCATACCATTTGTGTGTCAGGTATTTAGTAACTGGTTCATAATTTAATGAAAGTCAAACTTCCTTCATTTGCTGCTCCTATGGTGGAGACCTTTTCTGGTGAAGTCTTTGTCATATTAGACAGTAGCTTCCTTAATCTGTACTAAAGAGGTATGTAATGTTCATAAAAGACGTATTTGAAACGTTGTAAATATCCAAAATCATTGACTACTCTGTAATCTCATAACAGCAATGACAACAACAAACACAGAAAACACACATTTAGTATCTGTATAAAATCATAACTTTCAATCCTTGTCTGAATAGTGTAGAACAATGGTCTCCTTATAGTTGATACTGATTATTTTTAAAAACACACCCTCGTGATATTTTGATGTAGCACTGAAACTTATTTGTTCTTGCAATTATTTTTATCATATAATTCCAAGATCTTAACTCCAAAATCTGATTTATTTAAATTTTGAGAGAGCTAGAGCTAAATTGGAGGTTCTGAAGTAAAAGAAACAGACTTTGCCAAAACCAGTGACAGATAAAGAAGAAAGAATGAATTGAGAAATCACTAGTAGAAAACATTCCTGTCTTCAGCTGTGTTTCTGTAGTTGGAGTTCATAGGTTTGAATGTCAGCATGAGCATCTCAGACATGCAAGTTCTCAGAGGAATTTTTTTTAATTAGTGCTGTGTGGAGGACTTGTTATCTTTTGTAGTATTTGTGCTTGTAGTAGCCCTTTAAATTGATATCCTGTATCTGTGTAGTTACAGCAAAAAAAGCTACTATCATCGAGTTGATTAATGTAAGAAAGACTTCTTGCAGGAGAATTGCAGAGGATGGAGCAAAATGAGAGAGGTGAAAAACTACTTGAAAGGGAGAAGCAGAAGAATAAACAGAGGAAAAGAATGAAGAAATGGTACGTACAGAATTACCTTAGAAAACCAGTTCTGTTAAACAGTGAGTTTTATTGATTGATGTTTAATATAAACTTTGTTTTTATTTGCTCCACCATTGCTTTTGAAAGTTTTCTAGGTTAGAGAAGTTTTTTGGAGCTCGTCTTTCTTACTCAATTATTGCTGCTCTCTACCAAAAGCCTCTCCGTTTTAATTTGTCTAGCTACAAATTTGAATGTCTCTATTGAGCTTTCAGGTTAAATTAATTTAAGCTAAGATTTCTTCTTAATGCACTTCTTCAGTAAGGTTTTAACTCAAGGTTATAGCTAAATTAACTTCCTTCGAAGGACTTTGTTCACCTAACTTTCTGCTTCAAAGCAGTATTGGCAAGACTGCCTGTGCAGCCCTCAAAATGCTTCTCTAGGGCTCTGTTGAATTGGATTCCCTGTTATGAACTGGACCGAAAGCTCTTCTGCATAACAGCACAGAAGGCTAAGAGACTCTTAATGGCAAAACTAGTTATCTGTTTTAATGGGGATATAAAGAGGCCCTAACTACTATAGGCCTTTAGGGAATTACTCTTACCATTTTAGAGAGGATGAGTATTAATGCAGGCTGAGTGGACAGTGGGGAGGCACTTTGTGGGAGGGATGAATATCTGAATGGCAAAGTTATTAAAAAGGACTGCTTACCAGAAAAAAAAAATAATAAAAAAAAAATAATTGAAACAATTTTTCCTCAGAAAATGCCATGTTGCCAAAATTAAGATATTCTTATGGAGTTATGTGTATATATACAGAGATATATTTATGAATGTATGCACCCATATATGCACATATATTATGCATACATATTTTTCTAATATCGTCACGGCAATATTAATATTTTACTGTTTTTACTGCACAATGGTAACTATTTAACATAATTATACATTAAACTGTGAGTTGCATGCTACACTATGGCAGTATTTTGAAGCTATCAAAATATGACAGTAGAATATAATGATTTCTAGATTTTGCAGTGTAACTTCTTAAGGAATCATACGGAGAAAGTAATACAACTGGTTCTTTACGTTGATTTGGAGCAGATAAATTTTCAAATATCAAAGGTCTTCTGCAAAAAGAGCTTGTGCTTTCCAATCACAACTAAATGAGTTTTGAGTGCTTTGATTTTATTGTCTGCATTTGGTATGATAGTTTGTTCCCAGATTATTTAAAACGCCCCTGGTATATGGTTGTGTTTTTGACATGAAAGACATCTGGAAGTATTTCTGAAATAAGTGCCTTGCAATTGAACTAGGGAAGGAAGAAAATGAAAATTTGCCATTAGTAATAGATACCTTCTTTATACATTGTTGATTAATCTTTATATCATTTGTTTGTTTTATCCTGTTTAAAATTGATATTTTTTTTGTTTGCTTTTTAAAATCCATTTAGCTGGCAGATTAGGTTTTAAAAGGTAACATATTTGCCACAATACCAACAAGCTGGGCGTTCTAGCATGTTAATGATTGAATTATTTTCTGTGCATGAAGAATGTGTTATAAAGGGGATGAAAACTTTGCAAAAGTATGCACTTTTTTTCATGCTCATTGTGGTGTTCAGAATTTGGGTTAACAGGATTTGAATGTTAATTGCCTCTCAGTAACATGAAAATGAGCAGACTAAGTTAGAAAAGCAGCACTAAGATGATGGGTTGACTCCATAATTTGTTTCTGTAGCTTTTGGTTGTAAATTAGTGTTCATCAGAGACTGCTATAGAGAAACTAACTTTTAATAAACACAGTTTCCGCAATTTGTTTAAATCATCTTACATCTTTGTTCTGCTCTTTTCCTAGGACTCCAAATTCATAAAGAGTATTTTATTTTTGGGTCTGTTCTTGATTTAGGATCTAGTTCAAGAACATCTTGAATGTGTATTTTTGGTTGTATTGCGTGATTAAGTGTTCTTGTCCTGCAAGTAAAACTATGGGAAATTACTTTATATGTAACTGCCAAATATTGTATTAAATGTCTTGCATATTACTTTGCAAGGCTACTAGGTATTTAATGAAATGATCAATTCCAAGCAACTTCAAATTATCAAGTTTAGGAAGATGCACTACCTGTGTAAATTGAGTCTTTAAGTGAAAAGGAAAAAAAAAAAGAAAGGAAGCACTAAGATCAGTAGGTAGTTTCTCAAAGATTTTTTTTTTTCCCTTTATAATTAATATGAAGAAAAAAATCAGAGCTTTGGTACTATATATAGGGCTACAGCTTGATATATCCTCACTACATAATAAAGAGGAGGGGGGAAAGGGGTCCCCCCAGCTCCTCATGTATAAATTGTCAGAATGTAGTTTATAATGTTTTTGGAGAAGGGAAAAAAGATGGAAATACGGAAAGGTATATCTTCAATTGTTTACTCTTTCCATTTACATCTTATTTCTTTTTCTTTTTGTTACAGGAATTGGGTTTTATTTGGAAATGGATACTAATGTTTTCAAGTACACTGAACATTTTTGGGGGAGAAAAAGACTTTTTCAGTCCAGGGAAGTAAAATTCTCAGTCTGTGCATAATCAGCTACTTTCAGTGGGGCAGCTTTTTAAGATGGCAGGCCTGGATTTAAGACTACTTGCATTGCTTTTTAACTTTTGTTGTACTTTGCTCCTGGTTTTCTGTAAGACTTGCAGATTCCTTGGAGTGCACCAGTATTCTTCTCATATTGACCTCTGCAAAACTTACTGATAATTTTTCATCTTTGGGCTTTATGGGCCCTCTGTTTCTTACAGAACAGTTTTCTATTTGGAGCAAGGTAAATGAAGTAATAGGACAAATCAGTCTTTTACATGCTATTCATAGCTCTCCATCCTTGCCTCTCCTCTCTCCCCCCACCTTCCTCCCTCTGCAGGTGTTAGGTTTCTACACTGTTCTGCCTTTGCTGCCTCTGTACCTATGTGAATGGTCTTGGTCCCCTGGTTACCCAGATTAGCAATGCCTTGGTGTGCTATGGATTTCTTGGCTGCACATCTGGGCTTCCTCTGCATGTTCTGCAAGCAGAAGCCAGCATGCTGGGGAGGAGTTTGGTGAACTAGGAATTGGCTCCAATATGAATCAGGCACGTGCCTGGAGCCAGGGGCTGAGTTGGAGGCTGTTGGTAGAATGTTGACTGACTTTGGATATAGACCACGGGTTCCTTAATGAGCCACCCACCATGAAACAATGTAGAATTTCATAGGATGAATAACCAAAGGGTACTGCAGCACAGTATAACAAGCAGCACATCTTGTATTGTCACTGGCCAGGAAAACAGAAAACCAAGCAAAGGAAAAAACAACCAAATTCCCTGCTCTTGCTCTTTCAACTTTGGCAGTGCCAATTTGGCATGTGATAATTTGCTCATTCCTAAACTGTTGTCTGTGAACAGTCAGATGAGTTGACAGTGTACAGATTAGTATAAATGACTATGGAATTGTCATGGTTTAGCCCCAGACAGCAGCTAAGCACCACACAACCGCTCGCTTGGTCAGTCTGTGTCTGGATAGAGGAGAGAATTGGAAGAGTGAAAGTAAGAAAACTCATGGGTTGAGATAAAGACAGTTCGATAGGTGAAACAAAAGCTGCACATGCAAACAAAGCAGAACAAGGAATTAATTCACTGCTTCCCATCAGCAGGCAGGCGCTCAGCTTGTTATGGTTTAAGCCCAGCCAGCAACTAAGTACTACATAGCCATTCCCTCCCTCCCTCTCCAGCGGGATGGGGAGAAGAATCAGAAAAAAGGTAAAACTCTTGGGCTGAGATAAAAATAATTTAATAATTGAAATAAAATAAAATATAATAACAGCAACAGCATAATAATTGTAATGAAAAGGGGCGGGGCGATGTAAAACCCAAAAGGAAGAAAAACCCACAAGTGATGCCCAATGCAATTGCTCACCACCCACTGACCAATGCACAGCCACTCCCCAGGCAAGAGGTGACAGGCCTCAACCAACTACCCCCAGTTCCTGTACTGATGATGTTCTGTGCTATGGAATATCCCTTTGGCTAGTTTGGCTAGCAAAATATCCTTTTGGCTAGCTGTCCTGTCTGTGTGCTCTCCTAATTTCTTATGCCCCTTCAGCCTTTTCAGTGGCAGGGCCTGAGAAACTAAAACGTCCTTGACTTAGTATAAACACTACTTAGCAACATTTAGAAACATCAGTGTGTTATCAACATTATTCTCATATCAAGTCCAAAACACATCACTGTACCAGCTATTGAGAGTAACATTAGTTCTATCCCAGGCAAAACCAGGACACATTCCAGGAAATCAGGGCTCCATCATGTGTAACAGCTACTTGCAAAGACAAACATCATCACCCTGAACATCCACCCTTCCTTCTTCCCCCGGTTTTATATGCTGAGCATAATGCCATATGATATAGAATATCCCTTTGGTCAGCTGGGGTCAGCTGTTCTAGCTGTGCCCCTTCCCCACTTCTCGTGTACCCCTGGCTGACTCCCTGGTGGGGTGGGGTGAGAAGCAGAAAAGGCCTTGGCTCTGTGTAAGCCCTGCTCAGCAGTAAGGAAAACATCCCTGTATCATCAACACTGCTTCCAGCAGAAGTCTGAAACATAGCCCCATACTAGCTACTGTGAAGAAAATTAACTCTATCCCAGCCAAAGCCAGCAAAGGAATTAGAGTAAGAGGAGAGAAGCTGGAAAACTTTGAGGCTGGCTTTGCTTCTTGAATGCCAGAGATGAACTTGCAGGTCTGTACATAAACTAGGTGGGACAATAAAACGTTGTTGTTGTTGTTGTTGTTATTATTATTATTATTATTATTAACTTTTGCTTTTGCTTTTGACATGTGTAGTTTTTTGCCTAGAAAAACAGAGTTGGAGCTTCATCTCTCCCCACTTTCTTGGGCATGTCTTGGGACAAGTTTTTAGAGTTAATTTTCTTCTGATTTCTTCAAACCAACTAAGAATATGCTTCCCCTTATGGGTATTCTTGAATAGCTCTGCTTCTTTGCAGCAAAGGGTAAATTGTTGATTTACAAACTAAACTCAGTCCTGTAGCACTTGAAACTATCTTCTAGACCATAAATAATTTGTGCTTTCTGAATCCCTTTCTATGCTGCTAATGGAGGTGTTTGAAGATCATTTGTCTGAGGGACCCATACACTGGTCCGAAGCTCAAATCTGTTGTGCCTCAGACATTTATTGTACATAGCATGTTTTTGAGGCTTTGCAGAAGTAATGGTTAAAATAAAGGCTAGTATCCATGCTGTACACAGCATGCTGTTCACATCAACAGTGATGATTAGGAAAACTAAATCAATTAATAATTTTCGTGGTTTACTGTTTGAATAACCTAACCATTGAATTAAATACTTACAGGTTAGGGTCAAGTCTGTAAATAGTTCTGTCTAAAAAGACATGAATAAAAAGAGGTAGGAATGTCAAGCAAAACATTTCTGCTCTACTTTTTGAGGTTGTAAAAAATTTTTGTTAGCTTTCACAAAAACTAGTAAGAAGAAACTGTCCTTCAAAATTTCATATTGGTAGATCCTAATCAAAATGTTTCTGCTTGGGCAATCCAAACACTCAAAGCCAGTGTTAGGATTGCCCAGGAGACTCCACTACTTTGCCTTGGAATATTTTTCCCCTTGGCACAAGGTGGAAACCCAGCAACAAATTGTGGCTGAAATTTTTAGAAGATAGAAATGGTTATGAAATATTTTCTGATAAAAGAAATTTATTGCAAAAATGTTTCTTTCATCAGTTTTTCAACTTCATGAATAGTTCTTGAGCCTTTTCTGAAGTGATCTACTTTATGTTCTAGTAAATTTTGAATAATAGTAAAATATTTATTCTTAAGATAAGATACGGACTTTGTATTACAGAGAAAATTACTTGCACATAGAGATTGAGCCACTGTGAGTGTGCATTTTAGCTGAGCTCTGTACACTGACTGTTGTACTTGTGCACAGCCTCCCCAAAACTGGGAGGTTATCCTGCAGATTTAAAAAAATCTTCAACAGAAGCAAGAAAAAACTTGAAGTATGTATTTACTTGTGTAATAGTGTAAGGAATGGAAAACTCAAACCTGTCTACCACCAAACTAGGTATCTATCTGTTTATTGCTAAGATCCACCTGCCACAATGCTGTCTTTAGACAAAAAATATTCTATGTTTTGGACTCAGATGAGTTTCTTTAGGATTTTTGGACAGTTCCTGCTCTGATACCAGTGATAGGCATGCCCTGAGTTTATAATAAGGCAATCAAACACTTCTAGTGCCCTTGCCAGTATAGTGTTCTCAGTGTTCAGAAGTAGTGATGGTGGTTTTCTTCTTTAGCAAAAATTATAGTCTCTCTCTCACCAGTGGTTGTTGCCAGCCATTGAAACCACCAGCTGTTTCTTTTCTATCACCACCTGTTGCCTACAGGGATGTGCATCTTTCTTCAGAAATGTTCTTTCAGTAAACTCTGAAATTACATGTCTTTTAGTAATGCAATGTTCTTCCATTTATTTTATTGTTTAAAATACAATATTTGTAAAAAGACATAGGATGAGAATAAAGATCCAAGAAACTGTCTCTGTATCTGTTAAACACAGCTGTGTGAATAACTGCAACTCACTTTTATGCTAGATTGTCCAAACAATGTTCAGAGATAGCTGTTTCAATACAGGATGATCTATGTATAAAAAGACATACATGTGTGTGTGTATATGTGTGTATATATATATATTTAGAACAAATTTTCTTCCTCCCATTGAAGAAAGGCTCCTTGCATAGCCAAGATGATAAGGAAAGGAGAGTATTAAACTATGACACTGAAAGCAAGTACCACACTGCTTGAAATAGCCAAGTAAAAACTTTCAGATTTGCAATTAAGTGAAGGTTTTTTAAATCCTTTTCTGTGCTAAAGGATACTGAGAACTGGTACTTAATGGAGGATTTTTATTCAAGAAAAAGCTGTTTTATTGGAACAAAGTTCTTTGAGAAAGTTACTCTGTGTGTTGGCGTTTTTATTTTTGTTTAGGAGATACTTTTAAAGCAACTTGAAGAAAAGCTGAAGCCTACTAAAAAGCTGCTGATGGTGTTCTGTAGTTTTTCAGTCTGTGCTTTCTTGAGTTACACTAATATTATCCTCTAGAACGAAGCAACACAGGGCTTTTGGAGAGCTCAGAAGCTTTAAAACACTTTACCAGTACATAAAAATATGACATTTCTGAACTGAAGCACAGAAGAATTTTGTTGACCCTCAGATACTAACTGAGAACAACAGAGGAAGCAATTGGTTCCACGAAAGACTTTGCATTTATCAAAATATTTGAGAAGATTCTCTTAATCTAATCACATGGTACAGTGAATAAAAGATGTGATACAAATATGATGTAGCAAATTAGTGTGGAAATGGTATGAAATGTGTGCAATTGATTGTATGAGTGCTGAATGAAAAAATAAATGTAAGGGGAAAAAGCAGATACTTTAAGTGGGAAAAAAATATTAAGAGGTTAGTGGACAATTAACATGCTAGAACAGATAGCTTATTTATCTCTGTCTGGGGGCTCCTTTTATATGGATATCTATGAATGGGAACAGGAAAACTCTTTTCTTCCTAACAAAATGTCTGAAGTTAATTGGATATGACTCTACCATGTTATTGGTATAGTTTATTGACCACTTTGCAGTCAAGATGTCCCTGCTGACCATTCCGCTGTGGAAAATCCCAGTAGTCCCATGTCTCAGATTTACTTAGGGTAATCAGAAGTTAGGTTGGCCAGAAACAGTATGCTTAGGCATGCTGAAATGTTAACTTTAATGGTGAGTCAACAGGTTTTTTTCTGTCAGAAGTTTCATCTTTGGTCCATATTTGGGATCAAATATGTAATGGCTTTGCATGGCAAGGTTTTGGTAGTGGGAGGGATACAGGGATGGTTTCTTTGAGAAGCTGATAGAAGCTTCCCCTGTATCTCATAGAGCCAATGCCAGTCAGCTCCAAGACAGATCTGCCACTGACCAAGACTAAGCCCATCAACAATGGTGGTAGCACCTCTGGGATAACATATTTAAGAAGTGGTGGTAGGATATATGTGTGAAGAACAACTTCAGAAGAACAGCCAGAGAGGAGTGAGAATATCTGAGAAAAACAGCACTGTAGACACCAAGGTCAATGAAGAAGGAGGGACAAGGAGGTGCTCTAGCCGCCAGAGCAGAGATTCCCCTGCAGATCATGGTGAAGCCCATGGTGAGGCAGGCTGTCCCCCTGCAGCTCATGGAGGTCCATGGTGGAGCAGACATCCATCTACAGCCTGTGGAGAACTCCATGTTGGAGCAGGTGGATGCCCAAAGGAAGCTGTGACCCTATGGGAAGCCGATGCTGGAGCAGGCTCCCAGCAAGGCCTGTGATCCTCGGGAGAGAGGAACCCACACTGGAGCAGGTTTGCTGGAAGGACTTGTGAGCCCATGGGGGACCCCTGCTGGAGCAGTCTGTTCCTGAGGGATTGCATCCTGTGAAAGGGACCCTTGCTGGAGCAGTTTGTAAGAATGGCAGCCCATGGGAAGGACTCATGTTGAAGAAGTTAATAGAAAACTGTCCCTGTGGGAGGGACCGCACACTGGAGTGGGGGAATAATGTGAGGAGGAAGGAGCATCAGAACAACATGTGATGAACTGACTGTAGCCTCCTTTCCCTGTGCCCCTGTGCTGCTGAGGGGCAGGAGGTAGAGAAAATTGGGAATAAAGTTGAGCCTGGGAAGAAGGGAGGGGTGAGGAGAAGATATTTTAAGATTTGGTTTTATTTTCTCATTGCCCTACTCTGATTTGATTGCAATAAATTAAATTAATTTTCCCAAGTTGAATCTGTTTTTCCCATGACTGTAATTGGTGAGTGATCTCCCCCTGCCCTTACCTCAACCCATGAGCTTTTTGTTATGTTTTCTCTCCCTTGTTCAGCTGAGGAGGGGAGTGATACAGCAGCAACTTTATGGGTGGACACCTGGCATCTAGCCCACCACTGCTGGTTTTTTTCTTCAAACTCATTTTATGTTATAGCAAACTCATTTTATGTTATAGCAGATGAATGCTTTATTTACGTTATCTTTAACTTTGAGCAAGCTACGTGGTTTCGCTTGACAGACTGGTAACTCTGCATCTGGCTTTTGTTTTTATTCTTTCTACTAGGGATGTGAGAATAAGAATTCAGACTGAATTATTAAAAAAAAAAATAAAATGGGTAACAGAAGACTGCATATGTACTTCTCTTCCCAGTCTGCGAGACTTCCTCACAGAATTACCTTTAACTGTTTGATATTTCCATGGTTGTCATAACTTCAGTTTTCACTGTTCCTGGGACCACTTTCTCTTTCCCTGGTACTTGTGTGAACTTGTTCAGTCTACCAAGGGCAGTAGCGTGTGGTCAGTGGTGTCACTCTATATTGATAAGGGTAGAGTTGTGGTAAAGTACCAGCTCTTCCTGTCTGTGGTGGACAATATTTAGATTATGTCAAGAGAAGCATTTTACCTCCCTAATTCATGTGCTAAGCACACAAATCTCAACTGTATAACTATGTGAAGAAGAGCTCTGCAAATTAATTTTTTTTTGTGAGGGTGAAAGGCTGAGAGTGCATGGTGCCATCTGGCTAACTCCAAGGGGGTTTATGTGAATGTGTGGAAAAACTTTGAAAGCAAAACACTGTGTCAGTAATGGCTGAATTTAGCCAGCACTGTTTTATGAATTGTCCGTTTTTATTTCAAGGGCTGGTTATAAATCTTTTTTTCTATTAAAGTTAAGGAACAACAGCAGTAAAACTCCATATGAAAAACTCCCCACAATTAAAACCCCCAAAACCTCTGTAATAATATGTCCATGTTAATTTGTTTATATCAGCAGAAAAACTCAGCATGGAATGGGATTTTTTTGGTATGCTGCTGTTGATGAAATTTTTTTAATGCTGTTGTCTAGTCTATTCTTCCATGTTTGGACTGCCTCTCCAACTGCAAAAAACTTGCAGAAACCCCAAACAAACAACAATAACAACCCCCGGCTGGCTTGCATACCCTGGAGTTATCAGTTGAACTTGCTTTACACTTCATTTGTGAGTATTTAATTCTTAACATTAAATCTGGGGTTTCAGCAGAAATTTCTGCTCCATTCTATATTGTATTATTGAATATTGTATTGTAACCAATCATTTGTTGGGGAGCACGGCCTCTAGTCTCCCTATGGGTTTAACAGTTGAGCACTTCTTTCCTTACCCTGTCTCTGTCAACATTTAATTTCAGATCTCCAAAAGGTCATGCCACCTGAGTAGTAAAGTGGTCTGGAGAGAAAAGAAGCTGTTGTACTTGAGTCTGCCTGTGGAAGTGAGGCAGGTAGGTTCTGTTTCTGGCTCTGCGGAAGATTTTCCATGTGAAGTTGGGAATAGGTGTTCTGTCAGTCTTCTCTTGCTATTAAAAATAATAAAAAACAATACAAAAAAAAAAAAAAAGGGGAAAATTCTGTGCCTTTTGGGTACTCTGCAAATGAATATTAATGAAGTGCCTAAAGGCCTATGGTGAGAAGGGGAGATATATGAAGTAGTCCTAACAAAGGACTCTAGGAAGTGTGTGTAGGGTTTGTTGCTGTTTTTTGTTTCTCTTGGAATGGAACTTAAATGTTTAAACCAAAAAGCATACTCTTGAGAATGTGTGTATCATCAGGTAGCTTCAAAGCTTGCTATAGTTTGGATCTGCAGCAGTTCTGACCCCGAGATGAAGTGCTTGTAATGATTTTATCTGATTGAAATAATCAAACGTTTAAGCCAGGCAAATTTGTCTACAGGAATCTGGCGCTTCTCTGTCTACCTTTCCTGAAGGGCTTTAGCTGATGTTTTCAAAGTATGCTTGCTGTGGCAGGGACACTACAAAACCAGTGGCAATCTCTTAAATCAGGTAGAGAAGATGGGATACTTCTTTACTCTCCTTCTACAAGCTAAAAATCTCAACATTTCCATCCATATTTCAAAGACTTTACTGTATTTTATACAATGAAAGAGGTTATACATTAATTTAATGTAAAATATACCAATGCCAGGCTCTTTGCAGGGATGCATAGCAGGGAAAAAAAATACAATGGGCACAAGTTGATACAAGAGATTCAGATTGTCTAAAAACGATTTTAACCTGAGCACAGTCAAGGAGTGGGAGAGGCTGTATAGTCTCTATCCTTCAAGGTTGATGAGATCAGACTGGAGAAAGACCTGAGCAATCCAGTCTGACCTCAGAGCTGACCCTGCTTTGGTTGTGAGGTTGGACTAGGGACTTTCTGAGGCCTTTCAGCCTGAATTTGTGATCCACTAAATTCTGTAACATTAAATTCTTTATTGTTTACTCTTTTTTGTTTTGGAAGAAGTGGAATGTGAGGAATTTGAGGGGGAAGGGTAGTTTGGTTTGTTTTGAGGGGTTTTTTACTACATTACCAGAAGGAAGGTGATGTTTCAGCTGGGCACAGTTAACATTACACTGACCTTTTCGGCCTTTATCCTCTGATGTTTCTAGAAGTAATACCACAGCTCCCTTGAGGCTTTTGTACTGCTTTATGATTAGATTTTCACAAACATTGTTCCTTGTGATGAATGTCTACAGTGAGACTCCTGGGTATTGCTTCATCAGAGCCTCATTCAGAGCTCATGTCCAAAACATCTTGTGGCCATAGCTACATTATTTCTTTCCCTGTTTTCCCTTCCTAAGTTTATGTTTGTATAGTTGTTGCACAATCGGTATGTATTTTTCATTGAAATTGTCAGACTAAGATAAAGCTTAGGCTCCTCTAAGGTCTGTCTTCCTGCCTGGTGAGAAAACAGTGAAGTTAGACTTTACCTATTGGTATTATTTTTGCTTGACTGATGTAAGATACAAATACAACTATGACAATTCCTAAAAGGGTTGCTTGCTACCAAATCACAGTTCTGAATTTAGGAAAGACCAGGGCTCAGTTCAAGCTGCTGCCTGCCCATATGTTTTTTAAAGATAGTGTAAATAAATTTTCTCTCCCTATGCACTGTACTCGGGCTACACAGAGGGTCTCACACTGATCTGATTATTACACTAGTTGTATGTGACTTTGGCACCACTGACAGTTGCTGTGGATTTTAGAGTAGTTCAGAAAACTCCCCTTCTTACACCTTCTTATTACTGCTGTACTAGCTTTTGCTGAACTGTTACAGGTAGCTTGGAGAAGCAAACCTTCCTTCATTACCCCTTAATTAAGGATTTGTGCTGTACCCTTTGAGGAGAAATTAATTCAGCTGTCTGGTTCTTAGCTATCTTTCCTTCAGTGATGGCATTTTTGTATGAGTAATTGACTATTTTATTTTTAAATAACAATATCAAGTTTTCTACCAAAAATGGTAGAGACTAAGAACTGAAGTGTACAAATAGCTCCTGTTCCACAAGTTTCAACCATATGGTTGTTTTAGAGAAAACAGGAAAGGAAAATGCCTTAAGGGGTGAGAAATTAAAATAAAAATATTCTAAAATAAAATATTAACATTTCAAAATCCAACTTTTATCTTTTCCCCAACATTAAGACTTAGAAGGCCTTTATTTTCTGTCTCCATCTGAACTGAACACCATCCATTTGTGTAGTGTGCAGTAAATAGCATAGTGCAGCACAGATGAAAATTCCCAGCAATGACTTTATCCTCTGTGCAGTTGTCAGGTTTTATCCTTTCTCTGCTTCTTTCACAACTTGCTGCAGTGATTATGCGAAGTCATTACAGTCATAACAGAAAACAAGGAAAACCATCTTTTTTATCTCTATACATTGGGTACCAATTTCATCTCACTGCAACATTAAAACATATACTGACAACAAAGGAATTAATTCTTGGTTTAACAAAATGCTGAGAGAAAGTACATTAGTATTTGGTGTCTGCATCACACTGTTTTCTGTAGTTTTTATAATGAAATCTGTATCTCTGAAAGCATTTTTTTTCCTCATAGCAATAGAAGCCAAATAATAAATAATTTGATTGCATCTTGAGTTTGACTTAGGATTAAGCAATATATGCATGTCGGTAGCATTGATTAGTATATGCCAGCATTTGCTAAACTTAATGCACAAAAACTTTTGTCTAAAGCACTTAGTGCACACAAAATGAGCCAGTTTCCTAAGGTGGTGTAAATCACTTCATAAGCTAGATGGATTTGCAGCAACTAAAGACTACGCATAGCTTTCATATGTAGAAAATTAATTTCTGTGTGTAGGGAGTAAATCTTTGTCAATTTCCTAGACATGCTGAGAAAACTAAAATAAAAATATCCTTCTGTTGTGGTGTTAACGAACTAATTTGAAACAGCTTTATTTCCTATCAATCTATTAGAACATTTTGAATTTGTATAACTTTCTTTATCAGGTTCCAGCTAAATATATTGTTTGACAGCACCATTTTCAGCATATGCATTTTGTATTTAAGCATGTGCTGGCAAAGCTGCCCGACATATCCTAAATACTTGCCAGTTAAATCAATTTCTGTACAGTTCTGCACATCCAAAATATCCAAAATATAGGAAATGTTTTATGACTGTTAGTTTCATTTATAAGGACCCCTATATAAATTCATTATTATATAATATATATAATATTTTTTTCAAAACCAGACATTTTTTATTCTAAAGAAAAATGCTTCTGGTGTTTTCTTCTATTACCACTTTTCTCTTTCCTACAATGAAGGAAAAAAATGACCAGGACACAAAGAATAGTACATTATTTTAAGATCTTATATGGAGTAAAGCAGTTTTCTTCAGTGGCGAAAATTGCATGTCTGCAAGTAAGCTAGAATGGCAGATAAAGAAACATTTATTCCCTGGGTATACATATGTCTTCCATCTGGTACATTATTTTCCAAACTCACTTCATTTGGCTTTCAAATGTTAGTTAACAGCTGGTCTAAAGGTTTTCATATTTGCTTTGCACACGTTCATATGATTTTTAATACTTTCTGTAACATTTAGTTTGTGATTTCATTTCAGCTTGCTCATCCAGATTTTCTAAAACAATGAATAAAATTTAGTTTTTATAACTTCTTTCTTTTCAAGATAAATGTATGATAAAATAGAACTTCAGTTAGGAATTAATGAAAAATCCCTCTGATGTTGGAATAAAAGTAGAACTACAGGTAAGTTTTAGGAAGAGTTCTGTGATCTGACACTGGTACTTTGAACAATGCACAACTGAACTATGCAAGATAAACATAATCATGGGATCAAAGAATACATTAGGTTTGAAGGGACCTTTGGTAGTCCAGCTCCCTCTTCCTCTAAGCAGGAACAACTGCGAACTTGGATGCAACTTAAATAATGGCAATGTTTGATCAGGTTTTTGAGCATGACCAAGAATGGGAATTTCACAGTATCTCTGAACACCTGACCAAGTGTTTGACCATTCCTTCAGCAAAACTGTTGTTTTTTATTCTTCTTGTATGTAATTGGAGTTTCCCTTGTTGCAATTTTTGGTGGTTGTCTTTTTCTTTTTCTTTCCCTTTTCTTTCCTTTTTTTTTTTTTTTTTTCCCACGAGAACATCTCACTTTGTGGTTGCTTGAGGAAGTTGACTTAAGCAATTTAAAATGTTGTTGTGGCCTATTTAGAAAGAGACACTGGCCGTTAACACAAAAATGTATGCCTAAATATGCTAACAGGTGCAAGAGCTGTCTAATCACATGATGGCTACAGGAAACCTATTAACCACAGTGTTTGGGTTAAAGACAGGTCAACCTGGTAGATAAATACAGAAAGTAAAAATTTTTTGCTATACCTTTTTTCTTCCCCCTCTCTTCCCCCTCCCTCCCCTCAGTTTTTCCTGCTACTGCATGTGCTTACAGTTGGAAGTTGAAGTTTTCTATGGTTTAGAGGTAGGAGAAAGGTTGTGACACTGATTAAGATCAGTGACAGTCATAGCTGTAGTAGGAACAGAAATAGAGGTGTGAGGTTAAGCAGATGTCAGCATCCATTATGAACTTCTGTGCTCTTTTGGGTCACAGCTTCCAGATACTTTCTATGTACTGCTAAAATAAAGCTCTTGAAAACATATTGTGAAAAATATGAAGTTATTGTCTAGGCTATTGCTTAGATTGCCTTTGGCTCTAGAGGTCTTATGTAAGGCACTGTTTGGGTTTGGTTTTTTAGAGCTAAGACTTTTCTTCCGTGTGAGGAGACAGCACACACACACAAATATCTTTGGAGTAGATTTCAACTTTAATAGGGAGGGGCTCTCCTCTGTACTGCCTATTCTATCAGGTCTGTAGTCTGGACGTGTAAGTGTGTATACAGCCCATCTCAAAGCTCTGTAGCAGCTAAGTAAAAATATCTGTTGGCTTTCTGCATCACAGATTTCTGTAGGCAGGGGAACCCTAGTGATTCATCCTTAGCTGTGATCCAAAACATTTAATGCCCTTGATATTGATGTGCTTGCTGGTTGAATGGCTGATGTGCAAGTTACTGGTTTAGCCTTACCATTTTTTTTTCTTTTCCTGAAGTTGTGACTTCTAGTGATACAAATTACCTTAAAGTTGGTTGATGCCATCTTGCTTTGAATCATCAAAATATGGTTATGGGGCATGTAACCACATCTGGGACTACATAGTGACATTTCTGTTTGAAATCTACTTTCTAAGGATGTTTAGGAAAAAATCCCAAACAGGCTTCTCCAGCATCTGTCCTTTTCAGGCCAGGAAGAATGTCTGCCTGTCTACAGCAAAGGCAATGCCTCTCAGAGGTTAGGTCCGTGGTGCCTGCGTAACAGGGCCAGTCTTTCAGGAGTAACAAGATATAGGTGATTCTGTCCTGGCAAATGGAAAAAGATAAGTGAATCATCTGGTTAGGAGGCTTCTTGCTGTGCTCATCTTCCCTTGCCTCCAGCAGGGCAAGATGACATGAAAAGCAAGATTTTTATTTTCCAAGATGCCTCTTGACATGGTGAGGTGACTTCATCCCTGTCTGGCTTCTGCCTGCTAATGACTAAACTGGCCTGCAGCATACCCACGGATCTCGGTACCTAAACCTGCATCTGTGGTTCTAACGTCTCGCTTAGTTAGTCAGTTCGTGCTACCGTCCGCACCTTTGAAACTGTATAGCAGATAGAAGTTGCTGGGTGTTTCCCCTAGGATTTTAACTGTCCTACTCCTTTCAGTATTACAGTGGAAAGTTGTTGGTGAGGTAAAATTAGTTAGAAAATATGAAAGCTATACTTCAGTGCCAAATCTGTAGATTCTGATGCTTCTTACTTGCAAGGTGGGAGCATGTGAACAGCAGTTCTGTAATGTTCCAAAGACATGCAACAAAGCTCTTGCAATCTTTCACTATGAAACATTTCCCTAGGTATGAAAACCCAAGCACACTAACGCTGCAGTAGACACCTAACCTCTGTTCATACACTAACTGGTTTTCTTCTTTAAACTGTCATGTAAGGATTTTTAAATTGCAAGTGTCTAACAGTGTTGATCAGGAGAGATGATCCAGTGATTAAGGGATTGAGTTGAGTTTGCTCTGCTGCAAATTTCTTCTTAGCTTTCAACATGTTGCTCTGACTGTCTGGCTTTAGAAACATCCTTCTTTGCAGGCAAGCTATCTTGAAAGGTAAGGATGATGTGAGAAACTCTTGCCTTGTAGTCAAGTAGTCTGTGGTTCTTCCTACCTGGTTTCTTACCCACTGACATCTCGGGAACTCAACTGTGTGTAGGGTAACCCTTTATTATACAGCTGCTTTTGCAAGTGTAAAGTTTAGTATTACTCTTTTAGTAAGCAATCATTTTTATTCTCTTGACTATATATTAACTATATAACTATTAAGTATTTAAACAACAACTATATGTTGTTTAAACATTCTGATTTGTAGAAACTTGGTTTGCTTACCTGATTATTTTTCAGATTTCAGTATATTTAAGCACTTTTCCTATGTGATACATGTGTTATTTACCTAGGTGGAAAACATGTCTAAAGTAGGTATCTTCTGAGTATTCCCTGGAGACCAGAGTAAGATGTTTGCTTCTCTGGATTCTCCATACTCCACTACATGGGGTCTTTGCTTGAAGTTGCAAAGCACCTACCCAGATCTGCCCACTTCTAATTACATATATTTTAATTGTATAGCTGTAGGAGAAACTGTAGAGAAGGGGGCAGAAGGGTAACTTAATGCTATGGCAACTTGTTCTGCTGTGCTTTCTCATGCCACAAGTTCATTAGCATATTTGATTGAGGAAAGTGTTCTGGAAGGTATGGGCTCGGTATTTTGTGCCATATTTACATCAATGATGGCAGATGTTGTTAGCAGAAAGTAAGGGTGGAAACAGAGTTATCAGGATGTTGTATCATGAGCTGGAAAAAGGGCTGATCCAGGCAAATGAGAGGAGGGGGAAAAAGGTATTTGCATTGCAAAAGACCACTCAGTTCTGTGCTGCTCAGCACAGTATTGAGTAAAGCCACAACAGACGCAACGACATCAACTCTGTTCCTCAGAGAGAAGGAAGCCACCTTCTTTAGTTAGTGACAAATCCTGGAGGGAGGGAGCAAAAAGACTTCATTTGTCTGTATTGCAACATTGCCTTTTGTTCCTGCATCAGCTTTAAAACAACTTTCTTCAGGGAGAATTTGGAAAAGAGGTAGATATTACTCTTGCTCATCTTGTGTAGCCTCATGCTATTCACTTGTGTGAGTGAGGAAACAGCCTTCTCAAAACTTGTATCAATGGTATCTTGCTATCTGAGCCTGTTGCTCCAGTCTAAATGTCATGGTTGTCCTCACCACTCACACCCTGACTCAAATGTGAAGCAAGGTAGGTGACCTTTCTAGGTCAATACTAGCATAAGGAGGGGGAAGGTTGGTGTAGTATTAAACTTTGCCTGAAGAACCATGCTGCTTTGTCCACTACAGAAATGTGTGGGATGGCGTTTCATTCTTTGGCACCTCTTCTGGAAGCCTTTCGGGCATATGGATAGCAGAGCCCTTACTTAGATCCTAGAGATACAAAGTTCTTGTCAACAGCTTGAGGGAGGCTTTGAGGCTGGCCATACCAGTAAACACTGATCTGCGGCAATTATAGCACACCTATCTCATGGCAGCTTTACCAAAAGACTTGGTATAAAATAGGGAAATTGAAGAACATGCATATGTCAGTCACGGAGGACTGAAGCAGAGCCTTTAGTTTCTAGATTCATGTCCATTTTATGAGGATTCACAGGAAGCCAGTGCAGAGCTGTTACTCCTGAGTTAAGATCTGAGCTGTGTTTTCCTGGAAGCATTTGTATAGCCTGTTGTTGCCTTTGATCATCTGTTCCCATCTCTCCAGCACGGATAGATCTCCATCAAATGCAGTATCTAGTACACACTTGTGGAGTCTGCATGCAGGTTGCCAGCAAGCATAATAGAAATCCAGGGCTCGACTGATGGAAAGAAAAGAGATTGTACTTTCATGTGGGATTGGAGCACACTCCAGTGATGTAGCAAGCCCCAACGCTCCTTTTCACTTGCCACACTCTCTTTTCCGCTCTCTCCTCCCCTAGTACCAGTCAACCTGTCCTGCCCTTCTCACCAAGTAACTGAGCACTGCACAGCATTTTCTGAAAATACAGCTTCTGTACCTGTCCTGTTCCTCCCACCTTGGATCACCCCACCAGTGGCAAGAGAAAAGGAAGCCCTTGGAGGGTGGAGAAGGGGCAGGTGCAGCTGTGGTTCTGTCCTCTGCAATGCAAATAAAAGGTGTTTGGTGGTTTCTGCATAGCTCTGTCTGTAATGTTTGCAGCACCCTGGAGGCAGATCCCAGGCTAGCTCCCTCGCAGTGCAGGGAGTCTGAATTGCCCTGAGCTGAGGTCCCTGTTACTCTTGCTAACAGAGGCACTGTGCTAGTACAGAAAAGTCAATAGAGACAGTGAAGGGATGATAATTTCTTTGGCCTCCTGGAAGAGGGAAGATACTTTGTTATGAGGTGCACAATACAGTTTGATTAAGCAACACGTGAGCCTGGAGGCCTGGGACAGGTGATCCTGTAGGTGTATGAGATAGCAGACAGCCACTCAGGCTCACTGGCTTAAGCATGCATCGAGTTCACCTGGTTCACTGAATGTGAATCAGGATTGAGACATGACTAGTAAAAGCAACAGATGTATCATAAGATACTAAAGCCAAAGTAGAAAAAGTATTGGAACATCACTTTGGTTCTGTTGACACAAGAAAATAACTTTGTGCTCTACTGAATACATGCTATTTCAGGATTAGAGGCAGAATTGAAAGCCATAGAGTTGAAAGATCAATATCTGATGTCCTTGGTCCTATTGAGCTGCTATTCTGTTGCCATTGCCCAGTAAAATATTTATCTTCTGGATTATTTTTTTTTTCATTTCTTGTCTGAAATACCAAACTTCCATGAGATGGGCTATATGTTTGGAAATAATTACTAAAGAGCACTCTGAAATAACTGACTTGGAAAAAGGTTACAAGAGTTGCTTTTAAACTGGAATCTGGGTGTGTTTCTCTCATCCACACTTCTTTTGTGTTTAAAGCAATAGCAGGTCACATAGGTATTCACCTATGTCCTGTAGATATGTACAACAAAACCAGCTGGAGAGGTATTTTTCTTATTCTACCCTGACATTGGCATTTGGGAGAAGGGTTTGACAACGTGCTTTTCAAGTTCAAGTCTGTTTACATGCTCGTTGTGAATACTGAAGGTGGTAGAACATTTGTACACTTTATAATAAGGAATGTTACATAGAGCATTTTAGTCTTTAAATATTTTGTCATAATCGGTAGTGACCAATGCTTATTTTCACTTCACTCCCAGAGAAACGAAGGCAAAACCAGCCTGTGTAATTTCCTCTCTGAGCTACCTTGGAGCTTCATGCTGGTGTAAGTGGTCAATTTCAGTCTGGCAAGCAGAAGTCTGCATTACTACATTTTATATTTTAGCTGTGAATTAAATATAATAAAAATTTGCTCGAATGCCTCTCTGACCAGAGCTGAGTAATTCTTTGTTCATTTTTTCTGTGGTTATGGCAAAGCAGATACGATTACTAACAGTCTCTGCAATGGTTTGGTGGCATTATACTTACAAAAAGACATTGCATATGAAGATAGTCTAGGATCAGTAAACAAAAGAACAGCTTGACTAATCGAACTGGTTTATAGTGTTGAAATACCTTCCAAGATATGAGAATCCCCAGTGGGCACAGGAGTGAACTGGATCACTCTCAGGCATGGTCTCTCCCCATTCCTAGCAAACCATTGTTACAGTCTATGAATTCAGGCCTGAAAAATGTTGAACAGAACCAAAAATGCAGGATGTGAATATTTCAGCCTTGCAGAAACACCTCAGTTTAAGAGAGGAAGTTAATGTTCACACTTGCTAAGAAAGAATACAGGTTTAAAATTGAGCTAGTATCTCTCAGCTGTGCATTAGAGCTTAATTTTCACACTATATATAGGCGAGTTCATTTGGGGAGATGGGATGGAGGTAAAGGAATAGCTCTGGCAATGCTTTTACATCCTTTGTCCCCTAATAATGAGGTTTTTTAGATGACCTAATTAATAAAAAACAAAGAGTTTATGGAGATAAAGTACCCATGAATTCAAGACAAGACAGGTATGCCTTTGGTAATGAACTGTGTTTTAGCCTGGGTGATAAGATCACTTTTGACAAAGAAAAGCTCATGTTCAGAAAAATGTGAAGAACTTGGATGGAAACCTCCTCACTTGTCAGGAAGCCATGTGAAGCAGGGGAATAATATCCAGCTTGCCAGTAAATGTTAAACTGTGTAATACAAGGTTATTGCCTGCCTAGCGGTTTCTTAGCAATATTGGAAGTTCACTTACTCCTTTACTTTCTCAACTTCTTTCTCTGTCATAAACTTGCTTTCGTCAGAGGAGATGGTCTAAACTATATCAAATGTTACACTGGGAACAGTTCACATTCTCATACTTTGGACAGAAGAAACCCTGATTCTGATTTCGGGAAGAGCATCATTCCTAGTATGGTCTCAAAACCCATGGGACTGTTGAAGTCAACTCTGTGTGGGGCATGCAAAATTAGAGATATCGGGGAGGTCTAGTCTGGGTTTTGTCTGGTATGCAAAGGATGACAGCATGAAACCAAATAGGCAAAATTACCAATAAATTAGCTAGTCCAAAGGTCTTTCATCTTTTTTCATTATGACTCTGTGTGTTTTATCAGGCCTTTGTACATAGCACCCAGATCAAAGGCAGGCCCTTCCTCGGGGCAGTTCAGTGGTGGCTCTGAGCGGAGTAGCCCTGTGTAAGAATCTAAGTCTTGTCATTGCCAAGAGTGAACCAGGAGAAAGACTGGCATGCAAAGATTAAAGTTTGGGTTTCTTTTTTTTTAATGAATACTGTGCCCAAAATTCATAAAAAATTGTATCTTGAGAAGATGGCTCTTACCACTTAGGTCTAGAAAGGGGGTGGTGTGTGTGTGTTGTTCTAGTCTCTAGTTTATCTCTGATAACTGCTGCCCATTATATGAGTAAAAAAGGAGCATACCAGGAATTGAGACTTTTGCCAACATCTCAGGAAGTTGAGCATTGTGAGTGATAATTACACTCCTGGCAACAGGTTAAGCCAGATGTTCAGAAGCAGCTGCTATGGACCTGCTGGCAAAGTTAGTTGTTTTGTGGTATGATGGAGTGATTCTTGGCACGTTTCTAGGAGAAGAGGGCATCAAACTGAGGGGAAATTACACTGAATATAAGGTGCAACAATATGCTGTGATGACAGAAATGTAGGTTGGTAGTGGAGAATGGAGAATCTTGAAACTGATGGAAGCTCTGCAGAGGGTAGAAAAATACCTCCTGGGCATCATTAGTCAGTGATTTCTGCTCATCAAAAAGTGCCATTAGGAGTGGCATCTGGATCTGTTTCAAATAGTCTAGCTCTGGATTGTGGGAATATAACTTAGAGGCTTTTCTTCCATCACAGGTACTCAAAACTCAGGCACTTGAGGTTTCTTTGCTAGCAAGTTTTGTGAGGAAAGGAACTACGAGGTTACAGTGGAAGGTCACAGGTAGTTTACCACTGGCACAGTGGAGGGGAAATACATGATAATCTTGGGTCTAACTTTTCTTGAACCTCATGTACATGTGTAATTCCTTGGACTCTCCTTCATAAGCAGCCTAGAAGGCATCTCGGTGGTTGTGGAGGCAGTTGCAATGATGATCACTTACTATCGCAATGAGGATTTTGTGAGTTTCCCGTAGAGAAGTAGACCGTTCAGGGAAATGTTTTGAAGGAGCTTTACTCCTCTGTTCTCTCTGATGGATTCAGAAGCAAGTTTTAAAAACTTGTCTTTATGGATAGTGAAATGTAACGAGTTTCTGTTTTCTTTGAATTTTGTACCATATTTGAAAATGTTCTGAGTGGGATGGTTTTGCATCTGTAAGTATGCTCAAAAGGCCATATGGCCTTAATTGTACCTTTGCGCAGATAATTTAGCCTCCAGACCAGAGTCCATTTGTGTCTTGTCATCCCTGAGAAGGGCAAAGAATTCACTCTATGAAATGCATCTTTTCTGTGGAGTTTATAGGAAAACTGAGTAGCACAGAGAAGAAGAAAATGGTTTTATGTTTTTTTTACAAATACAAAACTGAAAGTGGACAAGCCTTACATACTATGTGGTGTATCTGTAACTAAATTCAATATAATTTAGGTTTATGTATGTCTTGAGATTTGCCTGACTGAATTGTCGCATTTATATATGTAGAACACTTGATACCTTCAGAAGCCCAGGACTGTTTCTCATCATGGAAGTTTTAAATTCCATCACCCAGAACCTCTGTTTTTAAGGTGGTGTTTGCACCAAGAGGTGACGTTTTCACTCAAAGTACCTTCGAATGAGATCCCATTTCTCAACCTTTGGTATTCATGCACATGTTTGCACATGAATGATCTTACATAAACAGGCATTTGAATGCCTCTTTGCTTCACTTTTCTTAGGTAAATTCTTATGAGAAAATATGCCCGCTTCTGGGAAAAGCCCATTAAAAACTTCTTATCAGGGCTGAACTGTTTCAGGGATCCCTGGGGGATGATAGAGTTTGCTTGCTCATGGTTTGCTGTCCTTCAAAATAATATTGCTTATGGGAAAACCGTGTAGAAAAAAAAGGTCATTTTACCCGTTGCTTACTGGAGAAGCCCCAAGAAAGTTTAGCTTTCCGACTGAGTGTTGCACAGCTGTTTTAATGAAGAACCATATGGCATAAAGCTTGTGCTGGTCTAGATGTTATTTTCTGCTTACTCATCCCAGAGGGCTTAGTCTGTTATGTTTTTTTTGATATAAGCATAAACATAGTATAACCATTGGGGAGACTTTGTCTGCGATCAGATCTGCTCATGTTAATGTTTCCTTTAGGAACTAACAAGAACACCGCAAGAAAAAACGTTTTTTATATTGAGGAAAGACTAGAGTAAAATATACACAAATAATTGCTCTGTGTTTCCCTGGGATGAAGGGCAGATGAGTGAGAACATGTAACAAAAAGCTCCAGGAATAAATAATACTGTGATGCTCCTTTTTTATTGGTGGTGTTACATTATGAAATGGAACAATATAGTTTATTTGCATTAAGCTTTACTTCCCTAAAACTAACTAACTTTAGGATGTGTAAACTCTTCAGGGCCAAAGTCTTGCCTGAAATACATGGGGGAGCTGAACCTGTCTTCCCCTCCCTGCCCCCCCCCCCCCAATTACAACCATTAAAGTGTATAACCCCATATATGTCCTGCTGCATAAGTATTCAGCCTTTAAATCCATCCTTTTAGAATGAAAGCAATTGAGGGGAGCAATGGTACTTTGGGAGTTTCAGTGTTTATTTTCCCTGTGTTTCTAATGTGTTTCTAAGTGCATACCCTTCGTGTGGTATTCTGTAGCATTTCTTAATAATTTCTCTGCAGAAAATTTTGAATAATTTGTGGAATAAACTTAAAACACTAAACAACTGTAGCTCAAAATCCTAGAGTGGTACAGTATCTCTTATTTCTTGCTTTACTAAGGGTATTAACAATGGGGCCCCTTACAATTCAGGACAGTTTTAAGGCCCTCATCCTACCTTTAAATCGATGAAACAGGCTCCCCACTCTTTCACGTGTTTCTGTTGAATTTGGAAAGTCTCCACGCTGAGATCAGACTGCACTATCTGAGGACATGGAATAGAAAAGCAAATGAGATGGAAAGAGTTAAGCATTAAAAATAACCATAACAATAATGTGACCTTTCCTGCTGTGGGCTGTAGATTATCATTTGTTCTGCAAATGGTTTTGCTTGTCCAAGAAATGTATGGTTGTTGGTTTTGAAATGGGATTGAGGTGAGGCACTGTTCCTTAGTTTTGTTTGTCTTTGCTGCTTTGTGCAGCTGAACTTCCTTCAGAAAGATATGGTGGTTCCTCCAGAGTTATTTAAAAACTGCAAGAATAGCAGCTGGGCCAGGAGATGGCAAAGGAACCTCTGCAGGACTAGAGCTTTAGATTAAATTCAGCATTTTAACTTCACAAGGGCAGGTCTGTTAGCTTGCTGTGAGGGATCTGCCAACTGCCCTGAATCTCATTGTGTCCAGGGTGGTCAGTGCCATAGTTTGTGTGGTTTAAATTAATGTGTATTAACTGATGCTGACAAACTCACCCCTGCCACTACTTACGATTAGAATTTGGGAGCTTAGCTAGTAGTGATTGTTTAGCTACAATGACCCAAATGCTGAAGAGTTTTTTTTCATTTGATTAGATTGTTGCTCTAGCAAATAGGGAGAGCACTACACCCCTGGGAATGCAGGGGAAAGGGTTTTCATGAAGCTGTAATGCTTTGTCTCTAGTTAGGAAGTGCTCCAGCCAGCAGACCTGTTGATTATTTTGTGTGAAATGTTGTTCTTTGATGCAAGGGAAGATGAGCTGGACATGAAGAGGTGACCAAAACTTGCCTAGAGGACTCCTGTCATGCTGATGTAACACAATGCTAAGCCAAAAAGAAGTGCACAGCGTTAGTGTGAAAGCATTATGGGTGGGTGGTAAGTGCTTAGAGGAAGAGGCTGATTTAAATACCTCCTCTACATTATCATTCTGTGACTAAAATTCCTCTTTCTTGCTTTGTATTATTTATATCTATGGAAATTTCTGTAGAGCCACAAATGGCTTCAAGGTTCCACCCTCAGAGGTACTTTAGAAAACCAGCAGCGAGAGAAAAGCCCTGCACCAGAGAGCTTCAAATCTAAATGGACCAGTGAGGCAAGAAAGAAGGAAAGGTGCTACCCCCATCCTCCTTCAACACCTTCAGTTCCTCCCTGTGTGGCTGCAGAGCCTCCTTCCTTCCCATGGTCAGGGTGCTTCCTGAGCTAAAATGAGGCAAAAGCTGCTGGTGGGGCTTGGCTGGTATGGTCTTCATTTCTTAGTCCTCCTGCTGAAACTGATGTTCCTGCCTCTTGCCGCGGTGCCCTTTGGTGCACCCAGCAGGCTCCTGTGGCCACGGAGGTGGAAGGCCAGTCCCTGTGGCTTCCTGGGGCACGGGCCTTCTAAGAAGAGGTGCAGTGTTGTGGTGCTGGTGCTGTTGTTCATTTCTCTGCTCCATCTGTTTTTTGGCCCTTTCTGCTGTGCCCTCCCTCCTTCCCGTGCCAGCGCGTGCTGGTCCCCCCTGGCCGGAGGAGTGCCCAGCTGTGCCGTGCAGCTGGCATGGCGGGGGCAGGAGGCGAGGGCAGCCCCCATACCAGCTGCGCCCTCACACAGGAAGGGCTCCGCAGGCTGTTCCCACATCTGCTGGTGAGGCGACGTGTCTGCCCAGTTACCAGTTGCGTGTGGCTTGCTGCCCTTGCAGCTGCGTGAAAGCTGTGGGGCTCTGTCCCGTCCTCCCCCCGCGCCCACCGCGGGAGGATGAGCGCGCCTGGGGGATGCTCACGAGGTGGTTACTACCCCCTGCTCTCCCGAGCGTGGGAGCAGCAGCCAGCAGCACAGAGCTGGCATTCTTCAGGTTGGGGCACGTGCCTCTGGAGGGGTGAAACACAGACTGCGCCAAAAGTGAGTGTCGGGCATAGCAGGGATGGTAAAGTCTGTGCCCCCTCACTTTGAAGAGCACCATCATCCTTTTTCATTGCTCCTCCTGTATCCCTGATGACTAAATGATATTCCATGTTCCATCTTTAAACTTGCTTGAATATGTGTGTCCATGTCCCTCTTTCACTCACCCACTGTAGTCACTGAGCTTCCCCCTGCAGTACTCCCAGCGACGTGACTGACTTCTTTTCGGCAGAAGGTAGTTTGTCTTTGGGGAGTATTTGTTAAATGCGATAGTCTTGAATTAACATCCGACATAAGCGTTGCTGGAAGAAAATGGATCCCACCTATTGTGCAGCAGGTATAATGGGGCTTCTTAAGCATGGTTTGGGAATAACCCAGTTCCTTAATTAACTGTCTTTTTCTATGCCAAACCCAAGCTGCTCAGGCAGTTTTATTCTCTTCCCATGTCTGGGAGGCAGTATGGTGTTTAAAGACTTCAGTAAATCTACATGTTGATTTTTAATAACACCTGTGTCTTGAGGCTGATTATGGGGGATCACTGTCGTTAGTCAGTCATCATGTTTAAGCTCAAGAACCAGTATGTTGTCAAAAATATCTCTGTTTTGGAAGAAATCTGACACCTTTTTGCACTATTTCTTTAACAGATTAGTTCGCTTTTCCTCAGCTCCTGTGCAAAGGGAGTCTGCCACCCTGGAACCAAGCTCCCGTTTGAAATAACTAGCATATACCTATGAAGTATTCATGAAAGGATTCAGGCTTTTTGTTTGCTCTTTAATTATTTCTAATTAAACATCAGAGGATCGCTCAAGATAGTTGAAAGCTAAAATGCTTTTTGTGCACAGAACTCTTCAGATCATCAGCTCTCAGTTATTTACCTGCCTTGGTACTGCTGATGAATGGGTCAGGTTTGTCTTCCGTGAAGGAGAAAAACAAAAGCACTTTTGAATGTCTGAATTCTGTGGGTGGATGTAGCTCTGGCTAACAGTCGTGCACATGTGCTGTGGTGGTAGCAGCCATCAGATGGGTACTGTGTCCCACCGTGTGCTCTGCCCCGGTCCTCCCACATCTGTCTCTGCAGCCAGGCTCCACCTGATACAGAGGGTGCTATGTGATGGGTGTCTTTGTTCCAGGAATGGGAAAGGGCAGGAGGTGAACAGCCTTTTTCTGTCTTCTTACCAGAGTTGCTCCTCCGTTCTCTTAGGAAAGAGCTGAATGTTAACCAGGCAGAGCCCATATGGAGGTAGTGTTGGCCCCTGCTGGGCCATGCTAAGTATTCACCCCATCTCCATGGACTGCCAGGGAACAGGACGTTTAGTGACTGGGACCTCTAATGCCCCTAAGCCCCATTGACTTTCAACACGTGATGGTGACACGTGAAGGATTAAAGCTTCTGTCGCAGCCCTGGATGTATTGTAACAGGCGTGTATTTCTCATACATCTCTGGCTTACGGCCTTAGGAAGAAATGGGTTGCCTGGATTTTGTCTACAGATGCATTATGCTTTGAACGAAAGCCATCCTTTTCCCAGATTTAAACCATGGCATGTGCTGGTGCTGTCATCATGCTACAAGCTAAAAAAAGATAACCTTACCCCCTCCCCATCTCCATGCCCTTTGACAGGTGCATCCAGCATCTTTGACACAACTCTGAACCATCAGAGTTGAACCTTATGTATTAGTATGGGGTTTAGTGACACCCATAGCAACCTTGATGGTAAAGGAGGAGCACTCTGTGACCTCCTAACTGTGCAGTGCACTTGTCACTTGTTCCACAGATGGTCTGGGCAGCTACTTAGGCATTTAGAGGATTGGAAACAAGCCTTTCTCTGATTACTGTTATGTACTATGACCGCTAATTTGCTTTCCAAAGCAAGGGTGGGATGGAGATTTGTATGTCATATTAAACAAAAGTTAGTCAAGAATAAGCAAATTCAAGCCAAGACTGTTTTGAGATTACAATGTCAAGTTTATCGGAGTGGTGTGGGGGTTGACAGTGTCGCCTGTTGTGGCACCACCCCGTAATTGTGTGTATTCCCTTGTAAGGCTCTTTGTACGTCTCTCTCTGTTCCTGTTGACTCGTGACAAAAAGCTCAGAGGAGCACTGGCAGGTTTGTGTTGCAGCCAGGGATGGCTCTAATGAATACTCAAGTGGGAATTTCCATCTCCACTTCTAGCTTCTCTCTCCTGCTGTGGGTTACCTGTCTACGTGTGGCTCATCTATCTGTATGTGGCTCATGGTTTAGATGGGCTAACAAAGCAGGAAGGTCCTAGTCCAGACCCAGGTCCTAGACATGTTGTACACAGGCGTGGGGGGAATCGGCTTCTCTGTGCGGGAGCAAGGTCAGCACAGCAGGAACTCCTTACTGCCTGCACACAGGCATTTGCTCACCAGACTGTCTTAAGCCACCGATTTGGAAGATACGGAACATGTTTGTGACCCTACCCCCAAAGCAGTTAATAAGATTTTATTTTCATTTGAGCATGTTCACAGAGTGGAAGGCACTGTGACTCCTTTGCATCAATATACAGCCTGAGCTCCTGTAAATTACAAGGGATGTTGTAATAAGATGGCTTTCTGCCATCTTTAAGGTTTAGCAGGTTTAACAGAAAAATTCCATAATGCCATTTTTTTTTTTGCTGTTGCTTGCAAACAGGAAATGAATAAGCAAAGACGGACCATTATAACTGTGGTTGCAGAGGCTGTTCAGCTTGAAACAAAGGGATTTCTTCACATTCAACCTCATTAGTCTGATTAGTGGCTTGTAAAATGAAGCATGAAAATGAAACATGACATAGACATGAATTGATTGTACTAAAATCTACACAAACTGCTGCTTGAAAATGAAAGGATGACAGCCATCTTCTCTGAGCTGTTGAAAAAGTTAAGTTTTCAAAATAGCTCATTTTTTAGAGCCTGTGTATTACATTTCTGTTAGGGGGGACTTTAAGAACCTAAAAAATCCAAATAAGTCAGTCAGGTTGTTTTTGGGTTTTGTTTGTTTTTTAATAAAGCAGAAAAGCTGAAGATGTAACTGAAGATGTGAATTATCAGTCGAAAGAAATGTTGGGCAGGACCACGTTACGACTGGGTAGAAAGGATGACAGTCTACTTGTTTGGCGTTTAGAAATTGAGAGAATAGTTGGCATTATTTTCAGAAAGGCCTCTTTGTATCCTGCTGACTTCTGCCTTCAAATGCACTCTGTCCTTGGTTATTGCAAAAATACCTGTTTGGTTGGCTCTTGACTGGCGATCCTGCAGGCGGGTGACTTTACTCTTTCAGCATTAGCCCAGTTACTGGCACCGTGTGGCGCAGGTGCAACAGTCCCTGTGTCTGGCGTTAGCTGTACAGCTACGACATACGTCTTTGAAATTCAGTTTTGAACGCATAGTTTTCTTAACAGAGCTCAGCCCACAAGCCTGTATCTCTTTGGGGATGGATGGATTTAGTTCCATGCGGGTCTCATACTGTCAAAACTAGGCCTACCTGCAGTGCGTGCTGCACCTGACTGAGTGACCATCCACATTCTTTTTCTTCTGTAGCTCACTTAAGAAAAAGTAAAAAATGAACATGGATGTACGTTTTGGTGTTGCAGCAATACTACTTTCAAAGATGAGTCACGGTGGTACAAATAAGATCCCAGAACTCCTTTGGAATTGTGTGGTCTAAATTTCCATTAAGAGCATCTGGAAAAGGATTTCTAAATGCTGTTGGATGTTGTGAAAAAGCAAGCTGGAGATGTTCACCCAGGAGAAAAATTTGGCATTTTGGGAGTGCGGAAAGGCAGGATATGGCTGAGGGGTGCAGCAACCTGGGGCGGTATCTGACTGCTCTGAAATTAGCTGTTGGGAGTGAGGGCTGCTGAGCATGTGATCCTAGGGAGCTGCTGCCATTACGGTTTGGCTCTCTGGGAAGAACAGGGTAGGACACGAGCGTAGTGGGTGTGCTGTGCTGTTGCCCTTCATGCAGTGAACCTTGGGGGGTCTAGCGTGAAAGTGGAAAGTACGGTTTTTGGAAAGCTTCCTGGGGCAATTTCCTCTTAAGCAGCTTTTGCCATGCATGATGTTGCTCTGTAGTGCTCAGCCACAAAGTGTTCCTGTGAACCGTGGAAGTAAATGCATTGCCAGGCTTATTTACCCTCTTGTTCCATATATGAGTTGTGCATTGTCTACGTTAAGTCTAAGTAGTTGGGTTTTGTATAGGTGACCTACGTTGGGGACAGTACGTGAAATGAACAGCTAGTTCAGCCACGGTGCTTCTGGCCCGTGACTCAAGGAAGAGCAGTGTCTGCTGGGCACAGCCACAGCATGTCCTGCGTCACTCTAAGCGCTCCCGTGTCAGGGTCAGGGGTGCCCTATGGAGAGCATGAATTCCTGCTATAGGCTGCAGCAGACCCATTTTCCAGGGGCCTGGGAATGGTCACCCCTCAGCAACTGGTTTGTAGTGTAGGCTTTGTGAACGTGTGTGGAATTTATTTCCTTGGCATGGGTTGGGCCACAGTTTTGCCTGTAAGAATCAAAATAGTCTTTGAGAGATTTCTATGGAAAGGGGGAGTGATGTGGGCAAAATGGAAGGGGAGGAAGAAGGTCACTTCTGCCTTCTTGGGAATGGCCTGGGAAATGGCTCATCAGGAGATGGAGCATTTCCTGCTCTGCGAGATGGCTTGTTTGGGATCCAGTCTCAACGTACCCACCAGGGAAGGCATTCTCCTGGCTGGTTTTGAAGAGGATCCGCTTCGAGAAGGTTTCAGGACAAGTCTTTTGGGTATGCCTAGCATGCTGCTCTGCCATTTAGAGGCACCTATTGTGGCTCTTGAGCTCTGGGCACAGGCACTTTTCACCCTGTTTATTATTTTCAGCACAGGTTTGTGGAATTGTTGCACTAAACAGGACAGAAGAAATCCTGGATAAACAAAATCATATTTAGCTAAGTGTGTGTTTCTAATACAAAACCTCAGTGCAAACAAACCTTGCCCAGCAGGGACTGTGCTGCAGAAAGAATGAGAGCACTGTTAACTTGAACATTCCCTGTATTTCCAATGAATTTAAATGAGTTCCAGATACTTCTTTGGTTCCTGGTTCCTCTGCTGGTTACCCAGACAAGTATTTTAGTGACTTTCATTTTTTCTGAAGGTGCTTTCTTGGTTTTGCATGGAGGGAGGGAGAATGTGTAAGAGGAGAGGTTGGAGAAGTCAATCCAAAAATGAAAGCAGAAGTTAAAGTGTTTATTTGGTATATTAGGATATAATTGATGGTTAAAAAAGCCAGGTTTTTGTCCACTTTTCAGAGGGCTTGGGTGGCTTTGCACAGACTGTGCTTGCTGTCGATCCAGGGAAGGCAGAAAGGAATACTAGATAAGAGCAAATCCAGCATATAATTGTTCAGGGTGTTGCCTATCATTAAACAGAATCGTTTCTGCAGAAGAGAAATTTTGAAAGGGGAGAGGGATGTTGACCAAAAATTAAAGTATTAAATGTTGGTGTCGCCTTTATATTTGAGATTTCTGCAGTGATCGGACGGGCCCTAAAAGCCAGTGCACTCCAAAAGCTGACTAAACAAATGGAAGGTGTGAACAGCCACCTGTGTTAGAAGGTGTAAATCTGCTGGAAAATACAAGCACCGTTGTAGTGGGGCAAGCACAGGAAAGCTCATCTCAGTGTCTGCAGCCTGTTAATATAATGGAGAGCAACCTGTTTTCCCAGTAAACTTCCATTGGTTTGCTTTCTGTGAACTCCAGTGTGCTTTGGGGGCTGCAGTTAAGGACAGCACTATCTGTGTGAGCAGTAAGGCAATAGACACAATTAGTATTGCCTGCTCTTCCAGGAAAAAAGCTGATGAATGTCATGCGGTGTACCTAAAAATGAATGGTGACGACATCCATTTTATGCTTCGTTTCATCCAGTGTAATACTGTTGCGGTGCTGCTGTGTGGAGGAGGGGCTGAATTAAAAAAAAAAATAAAAATATATATATATATATTTGTATTGATCATAAGGCTCATCATATGAGGCCACTTTTTTGTGGTGGTTTGCCACTTAGAGGTTCATGCAACTTCTGCTATGAAATAATGCCGGAGAGCTGTGGGCTTCCGTCTGGGTTTTTGGCAGTTGTGGGTTTTTTTTGGACTTGTGCTTTCCCCTTTCATCTCATATTTGGCCTTTACCAATGTCTTGAGAAGGAGAGAGCAAGACTTTCAGGCTGCTGTTTTGTTGTTTTTTTTTTTCACTAAAGAGTCTAAAATAAAATTGAGTTGTATAAACAGTTGTAAGTAATTTGGAAACGCATCCCTGTCAATGTCTTTAGAAAGAGCTTTATTCTGGAAAACTCTGCTGAAGCGACATTGTGATCACTTTACTGTCACTCTCTCCAGCAGACATAGAAGTGGGGTTTAGTTTGCCTGCAGGAGTGTTAACCTTTGATTTTTCTGACTTATGGGTTATAACTGGGCAGAGAGATCCCTGTGGGTCACTCTTCTCTAGGGGACCCCAGGGTTCTCCAAGTTATGAACATACCAGCATCTGGAAGCACCCTAACAAGTGTATTCACCTCTCTATCTCAGGCTTCGTTTTGTCCTGAACAGGCAGTTTGTATGGGGAGAAGGTCTGGGAAAACATGAACATGGATTCTCTTCCCATTAGTGTTAGCTCTATGGTGCTGATAGGACTAAAAGAGTAAACTCATACTGCTCCTCTTATGGATGGGAAATCGTTCTGGCTTTACAGAGTTCAGCCATCTGGGGAAATTGCTCAGCTAATGGTCTCATTTCCAAAACTTCAGGAGAAACTATACGTGTGTCTGAAATTTGTTAGCATTTTGCTCAAAGCACAGTGTCAAGGAGATGATGGAAGAGATCCTGTGTGTGAGTAAGCAGAACCTTTTTGCTTGCTTGAGTAGCAGATGGAAAGAGCCATCTAATAGCCAAGGAAAATGCCTGAAATGACTTGGTGGTGGTGGTGCTGCTCTCGGGAGGATGCCCTAGCTTCCTGTGACTTGGAGCATTAGATCTGCGTTCACGTCAGGGCAAGGGTTGTGGTCTCTCATGCCCAGCAGCTAGACTGGGAATAACATTTGGACTTTTTCAACATGAGCTCAGATCAAGAAGCACAGAAGCCAAGGGACTGAGCAAAAAAAGGCTGGGGATCTGGGGATCTGGCTGATGGTTGTATCAAAGAGACAAGAAAGGCAAGGATGTGACCAGAGAGACCCTATAATGGAAGTCCCTGAACCTGTGCTGCCTGCAACAAGGGGCACGTAGAGATGGGACGGGTTGGAGCAGGCTTGTCAAGAGGGGAAAGTGAGCTGGAGAAGGCAGCATGAGGCAGAAACCAGCATGATGAAACCACAGACGTAGTTAAGAGCTAGGAGCTAGGGGGAGAAATGGGATTGGGGTTAGAGGAAAGGCCAGGAATCAAGACTAAGCAATAAAGGTTGCTTGCTGCAGCCGAGAAGCATGTTCAGCTGTGGAGAGACTGAAGGGCTTTCCACATGTGATGGATGAGCAAGCCATCAAGCTGCTGGTCCTGAGTTGCTATGGTTTGTCTAGGACCTTTAGTCCTTCTGGAACTACGTGCTGGAGAGTAACACCAGTATGCCTGGAGGAGGCAACACTTGAGGTAGGCTGCCTCTGCCATGGGAGACTTTGCTGTTGGTTTGCCTTTGTCAGTGCTGCGGGGAGACAGAGCTTCAGCCACTAGAGCTGCTGGTGTAACACTTTTTCTCACAAAACACAGCCAGTGCCAGTCCTTCAAAGACCAACAGGCAGACCCCAAATCATTAGCTTACAAATCCTATAATTTAAAAAAAGTAGACCTGGATCACTCATGTTCTCTGGTGCTGGTGTCTTTGAGGATCTAGCTTGCCAGCTCTGTCTGAAATTCCAAGATCTAAACACAGACTTTCCACGTGGGTTTGGGGGGGGGGTTGGTTTTTTTGAGATATGACCCAAGTCTAAGCAGTCCTTCCAGCCACTGTGGTTAAGACGCAGCATTTCCGTAGCAGCTAGCACACGAGCCGCTGTGGCCTCCAGCTGCCTGTTACTGGCCGGTGTCAAAGGCAGCAGTAGCTGGTGCCGGCTGGCTGGCAGGTAGTCTTTGCAAGCCAGGTTCATGCATGTGCTATGTGCTTCTATTCCCTGAGACATCTTAACCACATTATGAACTAACTGAGAGGCGTAACTGAGGAGAATTAAGTAACTCCTTGATTAGAGGAATTTAGGACTTCTTCAAGGAAAATGTTCTATCTGAGACCTGTGGCACATCACAAGCTGCCAAGACTGCAGGATGGGTTTCAGACAAAAGAAATGTCAGTGGTGCTTCCAAACTAAAAGGTTTTTCTCACTTTTTTTTTTTTTTTTTTAATTGAGCCATTTTTAATGTGTACCTCCAAAAATGGGGTACATACCAATTGCTAGAACTTTCCTATGGTGCTGTAGCTTCAGTTGACTAAGGAAAGCCACAAGGAACAGAGTCCAGGGAAGTGAGAGTGGAGGGTGAGCTCAGACGCAGCCCTGGATAACCGAAAGGCAGCTGCTGTGCTGTCTGTTGGCCTGTGCTAAGGGATTAGAACAGGGATGTGTGACAGATTTTGTTGTCCTAAGAAAATATTATTAAGGATTTTCTTTTTTCTTAGAAATTGTTTCTCTTCCTCTTGGGAAGCCTAAAATAAGAGAGTTAGAGGAGGAAAAAGAAGGAAGAAAATAATGCTGTTTGTATAAATGTAGGTGAATATTTCCAGTTCTCCACTGTAGCTCTTAAAAATAAAATTAAAAAAAAAATAATCTGGCATGTCTGTGAATAGCTTTATATAGCTCCTCAGGGAGCAACAACAGACGAAACCTTCACCATCTAGGACTGGAGCATTTGTGTTACAGTGAATGTTTTTCTGTACTCTGCCCACTGTTGGCAAGCAAGTGTGATGAATCACCTACTGTCCTTAGGTCTGTACTGCTTAGAGGCTGGTGTCTCAACTGAAAAGATAGTTGGACTTTGCTCCAAGTTATTTGGACTTTTTTGTAGTTTTGTTAGTAATCACAATATACACTGGGATGTTGAGAATTCCCTATAGTATTTTGTTGTAACCATTTGTTCAATGAAGTGTGAATCTTACCTGTATGAATATGGTCTAGGAAAAATGTTGGCTTGATCATTTTAAAAAGATGGCAGAATTGAAAATCAGCCAGGGACTGAGACCAGCCCAAGTCATGAGAGCTTGGCAATACTGCCCAATTTTTCAGCAGAATGTAATGAGTGTTGAACAGCATAGTTGGGATCAGTGCTATGCTGTTAGAGATACAAGATCTTATGCCAAGGAATGGTGCTTTTAGGCACTGAGAGATGATGTAAGCTTAATTTTAAGCACTTTTTCTGGCCTGCTGGGGGTGGTGGTGGTGTGTCAAAACTTTTAAAAAGCCATAATAAATCCCTGTTTATATAGCAGAACAAAACTTGGCTATTGATGCAATCTGTATATTATGTTTCTGGACAGGGTTTGGGCCTTTTGGGTATGTAAATTGTAATGTTGGAGCTAAGTTGTCCAGGATGTTCATTACATAGGGGAAAAAAACACTAGAATTTGCTAACATGAAAAGTGTTTAGCTGGGGGTGGGCAGAGCTGAAGGCACCACTGATATGTTCCTTAAACTACTTGAGCATGGGAGTGGTGAATGCTGAAAGCACTTCAGAATGTAGGTGCTAGCAATAAGCTATGTTTGGACACCTCAAAAAAATAATGCCTGCAGCACTATTTTATATTAGCAGTTAGCAATTACAACTTTTAAAAGACAGAGCTTGATCAGAACAGGTTAATTTCTACTCATGAGATTGGCTTTTTTTTTTTTTTTTTTTTACCATCGATTGGATTAGAATCTGGAACATTTAGTCTTTGTCAAAGCGCGCTGAAGATCAATGGGATGCTTTAAAAGCATCATCATCATGCACACCACTATTTGCTTCTCACTGCTGTGTGTTGTGCGATTACTGTTAATTACAACAGATGTAGAAGCAAGGAGTTACTTTCTGTGCCTGCTGAGCATCCCATCTGGAAAAGGAGGCGATGACAGTCCACTTATGCAGGTTATTCAGGAGATTCTGTGTTGTTTGAGAACTCTTAGGTGTCTATATGGGCAGTTATCAGACAGGTCAAGCACAGATTCCACACAGTCCAGTCTGCATTTTAAGTGTATGGTTGGAGACCAATTTCTTCATGTGTCTGCCCTCCTACCGCATGATTGGTGTTGTTACAGAGGCAAAACTGGCCGTTTCTATATGGAAAGGATTTTCATGATGAAAACCAGCACTGGGCGGGTGAAGCAGGGGCTTGGATGGGGGAAAGCTCATTATTAATGACTACCAGAATATGATGGCGAATATTACTGCCATAAAAACTGAAGGGGGGGAACTGTGACAATTTGGCCTCTAAAATGTAATTTTGTTAATTAATTTTTCTTTTCTTTTTAAGGGTGGCATTACAAGATGCAGCCGTGGCTCCTCAGGCAGATACACCCTTTTGGAATGAAAGCAGCAGTCTGAACCGAAGGGCGCTCTGCATGGCATTGATTCTCCGCGGGAGGAAGGCTGGGTAAACTCCACAAAAAGGTTGGTGGTACGGACCTTTGGCTGACCTCTTTCCAGCTCTCAAATAGCTTTTTTTTTTGGTCTTTCATTCTTCAAAGATCAATGCAAACCTTTATTTTCTATAAATAATTTAATAAATACTTTTGTTTTACAATGATACAACAAATAACAAATTCATAGCAAACGAGTCACAAAGAATTTAGGATCAGTATACTTTAATAAGGTATCAGTGTCAAAATACATTTCCTTATCAAGTTAAAGTTCCCATACGTTATAATATTGTCAATAAGAATTCAGCAATATAGATTATGAAATAATTATGATAAAAAGTATGATTAATATTAAGACATGGAATATTTTTTCAGAGTGTTTTAGTAAACTGTTAGGCTATAACATTTTTAATGCTGAAACTACACAAGTAAGAAACAGAAGAGCAGTATTCAAGTGTCTTTAATCCTTGAAGCCTTTAATTCCTTGCCACTGCAAATTTATCTTGCCAATTTTCATCAGATTTTGATGCTTACAATATAATTTTTCCACATGGTAATAACTTCATTTAGGAGTAGATGATTTTTGGTAATAAACTCTTGTAAGATTGCCTACAATAGGCCCCTACAAGGGGCTATCTTTTTTTTTTTTTTTTTTTGCATTATGTACCAATAACAAAAATCTTCAGCTTTTCTAAGTATGTGTGGTTAAGACTCATTTAACACAGCAAACTCTGAAGTGCTCTGTGAAACCAGGCTCCCTCTCTGCAAGTGACAGTGCATGCTACAAAGCAATTTTATAAACCCAGCTTCAGCAGAATCAGAAGTCTCAAAAGAACATATCTTTGTTCTAAGTTTCTGGGCCAGAGTTTTTGCCTTTTGTACATTGCCACTGTTCTGTTTTCTTCAGTGAACCTATGGTGATTTATACCAGTGGAGGAAACAAGATAATATAGCCCAACATATATCTAGGTCTGTATGTATTTTAAAGTCAGAACTCTACTCACCTGCCATTTATTACTTTAATATTTTTCTCTTTAAATATGTTTTAATTTAAACCTTTGAATCCCTTTGCCTTTGAAAGCATTCAAAGTCTTATTTTTTAAAGTATGTGCATGACAACAAATGATAGTTGGAAAGAAGCTCTGAAAATGTCTGGCTGCCTTTTAATGACATTTTAGCTGCTGATTAATGTAAGGCAAGTAAAACCGAGAGAGACCTGCCTGCCAGCTATTCATCTCACAGTCCTTGATTCTTTTTGTCTACTTATAACTGTGTTAGCCTAATATGCCGGGAAATACTACTTTAACTTTTAGTTTTAACAATTCAATATTGCAATTATATTGCTATCTAGCATATAAAATGAAAAAGGATAACATTAATCAGAGGTGTTAGTACTGGCTGCTGATCAGATTCCTGAAATATCAGCAACATAACAAATACTACTATCTCTAGCAGAAACAGCTCTTAAAGTTGTTGTGTCCTAGATATAGCAAAAGTACCAAGAGATGATAAACAACTGACCCAGAGAGAATTTAAAAAAAATTTTAAAAAATCTTACTTGTGATAAAAAAAAAGGAAACAACAAACCAAGAAACCTCTGCACAAATTGAAAACACAGGTCTAAGTCCTCCACTGGGGTAAATCTGTAGGACTCCCTTGGCTGTAGAGCTAAGCCAGGTTAAGGCAGCTGAGAATGTGGTTTGCGTCTGAGGAAAAAAGCTTACAATGTGCAACTTTCACAGATACCCACAAACATTGCAGTTCACCATTCACATTTCTTTCAACAAAGTGTATAAAAATGATGGGAAGGGGAGGGAGGTGGAAAGCTGGGATTTTTCTTTTAGTATGGTTTTCCGCAAGTTATTTAAGTTACAATATGATAAATGCTGGAAAACAGAAAGACTCAAAGGATTTCAATTTGGCAGATCAACAAAAAACTGTGGTCGGAGATCAAATTTGTTTCGTTCATCTTTGGCAATAAAAATAAAACTTTGCAGTACTGCAGCCAAAGTATCACATGATGAGGCATTTATACCACAGCTTTTTATTAGCATGAAATTTGAAGAAAATATCAGCATATAAATTACAGGTAATGAGATAAAGGGAGGATAATCAAACTCTCTAAACAACACTTTAATTGCAATTGAGAAAATACAGTAGATGTATTTCTTTAGTATGAATAATAAAGTGAGTAACTTCAAAAGGCCACTATTTGGTAATGTGGACAGGTTCAATATCTAAGTAAAATCCTGTAAAAGTGTATTGGTATTAGAAATTGTCTACTTGCAAAAATATATTTAAAAACTGAAGCTGTTTTGAACAGTATAGGCCACGGAATATTGCAGCGTCACTCAGGTTGCCTGGTCCAGTGCTCTGAGCAGTTCACTGCCTTGCAGAAGCGTAGACCTGCCCAAAACAGGGACGTTCACCTCACAGTCATATCTTGTCAACTCAGGCAACAAGTAGGGTTCAAAAGAGGGCCCCAGCAGGCGGCTGGTCATACCTGGAAGAGATCACTGAAGTAAGTCGGGAGACCAGAGAGCAAAGTTCTTTCCTCCCTCTTCTGTTTATACCAGTTATAATTTCATTTATATGCCTCAAACCACCAGCAGTTATGGGTTTCAGAGCAGACCTATGCACCACACTGCCTTACACTGTTGGAAGCGTGTCACACAGACACGTGATGGTTTTCACCTCCATCCCCAATTTAGATTGTTCTGAGAAAAACAATAACGATGCAGATGAGCAAAGCTGTAGTAAACAACAGTTTCTAAATTGACTCACTCCCCTTATGTATTAGAAAGGACATTTATACGTCCCCATTAGTTACTTATTTTAACATTTAAGAGGGCACATGTTAAAACTAACCTACAAACCTCCCATATCAATGGTGCAAGTTAAGTTTTTAGTACATTTTAATCAACTCCATTGCAAGACAGGAGTATGGATGGAGGATGACTGGACCTCCAAGGTAAAAGTGTTAATTGAGATGAAGGACAAAGGTATTTTTTCGTCATGTATGACAAGTGTAAAACTTAATGTTTCACACTAAACAACTGCTTTTTCATGCTGTGGAGCAATACCTATTTGGTTCTTAGTTTATCTTCATCCTCTATATTTTTTTAAGTATTTTTCTTTCACAGAGTCAGTATTGGGACTAAATACCAACATTTTCCAGTTTCTGTATTTGACAGCTCTTACCTGATGCTTTGTGAACTGGCTGGACACTATAGTCCTGACAGTGGGAACTGTAGAATGGAAGGGGAAACGCTCCTGCTTTCATGTTCTCACCAGGACTGCCACAGGTGGGTGGCTGCTGCTGCTGCAGTTGATTCATTGGTTGGCTCAGACCTCTCGAGTTACAGACAAATTCATCTGATATACACAGCAGGAAAAAAAAAATCAAGACAGTGTAATAATTATAGTAGATAATACTAATTCAAAGCAAAGGGATCCTCAGCGTGATGGTCACATGGAGCAGGCACACCTACATCTTGTGACAAATGAAGTCCAGAAACAGCACTAGCTCTAGAAGTGGTACTGGACCCCAGATATGCTTGTGTAAGGAAACACAATGGTGTAGAAAGTATCAGGCCTAGCTCCGAGATGTCCATACCTTGGGTCAGCACAAGGTAAACCCATCTCTATTACCTCCAAAGCAAGGGTGTGAACACACATGAAACCATCTACATGGTATTTATCAAATGTACCTTAAATTGTTCAGCTCTTAGTGATACAACCTGATCCTTACTTTTAGCTTAGTGTAGTATTTACAGAGCTTACATTTCATTTTGAAAGAGCCTTTGTTTCTGTTCAACCCGTCTCTCAAAATTGTTTCGATACGTAACATTGCAAAACCACTTTCTTTTGTCTTACCAGTAAGAACACTTGTGCTGAGAGACTTCTTTTCTGTAACCAAGGAACAGTTTTCCCCTTTGAGAAATTTCATTCTTTTCCACATTAGGTGAGATGGGTTAATGACAGATGGATCTCCCTACAACGTGAAGAAAAGCAAAACACATAAATACACTGATGACGATGGTGAGTCCAAAGTTCTGAAGGTGATGCATTTCTTATGATTACCCCACTCAGCTGTTGCAATGCTTGTTCTTCATAATCCAGTTGTCGCTTCAGTTTCAAACTGTTAGACAGAGCAATTCTTGCTGGGTTTACATCTATGCCTCGTGGCCCAAAAGCATCCAGGGGCCTGTGGAGAAAAGATCTCTGGGTAAGTGAGCAACAAGGCAAATCTAAACCATCTTGTTCATTTATACAGATTTTTCTTTCATTTAAAGACATTTAAGGTGTCTGACACATGCCAGTGGACAGACCTCAAACCTCAAATGTTTTTGTTTCCTTTTGTTAGTCATCCCACAAGCTTTGGAAACTTTTGACTTTTGGGATCAAAGACTAATGAAAGTCTAGCATAAACAGCCTCTAGGGCTCTCCAGGCAGACATAAAAATGCCGTGGAAAAGAGATCATGTGATTTTTAAGGGTAGGATTTTGAGTGCCACACCTGTCCCCTTGCTTTGCATATTAAATATGAACACACAGGTTGCTGGCTGGGGACAAACCCTCTGTTTCCAGGTGCATATTCAGACAGTGGTATTTCTACCAACAAGAAATCCCAGAAAGCAAACTGCAGGCAAACCGCACAGCTCCATGTTTTGAAATGACCATTGCAGTTCTGTGTATTTCCTGAATGTTTCAGTGTGACCAACACCCGAGACCCACAGAGACACTTCTAGCTATGACAGGAAACTTACTGTACCCTCTGATCTACATCTCATTGCATACTGCTCACGTGTGCAAGAAAGTGAACAAGGTGAGGAGAGGCCGTAGAAAAAGAGCCTGCAATTTTACATCTTAGTTGTAGTATTTACATATGCCAGCAATAAGTGTACTGTTATCGCTCGCTCTCCCCTATTTTCTGTTGTGCAAAAAATATATGCAAGGTAAGAAAGCATGCATGGCTCCCAGCTTACTGCTGGACCAGTAAGCCTTTTCAGTACTTTCCTTAAACTGCATAAAGTCAAGCAGGCCTTGCAAAATTACTGGGGTAACTTTTACCTGACCAGCAAGAAATCCATTCTTGCATCCTTACAGGCAATGGAAAATCAGCCCAATTCTGCTTCCACCAGACTGGCGGCCACTGGGAGTGCACTACATTAATTTCACCAGCGGTGCAGTCTGATTTTTCAAGAATATAACCCTCCTCATCCCCCAAAGCCTTTTCTGGGTAAAATACATAGTTATACCACAAAAGGTCTTACCTTTTTTTATATGTGGGCATGCTCGGAGAATGCACCGGTGGCCCTGAGGGGGAACTTGATAGGGATCCTGAGTATTTATCCACAAGTCTCCATTTAGCAGGAACATACTCTAACAGGGGATCAGGTGGCCACTGGGTGTTTGGTCTTCCTCCCATCGAAGACAGCGGAGTGCTGGCTTGGTCATGGTACGGCGGCAGTGATGACCTACTCACATCATTGAAGAACACTGATGACAGGGACCCATGACCAGGATTAATTTTTTTATTTGATAGCTGTGGGCAATATTTCTCTGGGAGAAAGTGATTCTGTGAAGCAGAAGGAAGGGGCTGGAAGATGGTACTCATGCTACTTGGACTCTGCTGGGTATTTGGTGCACTTTCAGAGAGAGGACATTCTTCTTGGCAGATCGGACTGAGCTGGAAATCTTCTCCATCCATAGGAATGTAAGGAGCCAAGGTTTCAAGGTCCAGTTCATTGAAGTCAGTCTGCTCAGGAATAAAGTAAGTTCATAAGAAACTAAAAGTTAATAATAAATTTACCTCCATGAAACTGGCCAGCTCTTATTTAAAGATGTCTTACTTCTGTAACTATAGCATACATGTTCATCGTATCACCATCACAAAGTAAGACAAGAAACTGAAGAAAAAACCCTCCCAGATAAGCAGTATTTGCTAAAGCAGCTTGCATGCAACGCTTGACAGTGTGATCTGAAGCAGATCTTGTGTTCCATTACACTTTGAATAACTTGTCTGCCAAGACTCTACACATGTGGCATGTAGTTCAACCTCAGGCTTTTTCATGTTAAAATAAAAAACATATCTTTCTCATAATGCAGCAACATGGGGAAAAAAAAAGTATATAAAAATGCAAAAGTTTTAAAAACATAGTCGGAAGGACACTTGCACTTAAATCTTAATTTGTCTTGGCATTTGACCAAAGCTGAACAGAGAGAGAAATCAATGTTGGCCCACCTGTCAGCTCATGACAGGGGCACTTTTCTAACACTCATTTTTCCCACCAAAGCAAGCAGATACTGAATCAGACAAAACTGAAGTTTGCACATGTCAAGTCTTACATTGAGTTTGATCCTGATCCACAATTTCCTCCTATCTGTCCGCCTTAATGTTTCTATGTCCAGACTTACATAAAATTTATTCAGGACATGGACTACAGCCTACCTAAGCCTGCAAATTGCACTGGCAAACTGAAGCACCTCATTTGGGCCCCAGTCACCCCAAACTCTCCATCGGATTAATAGGAGGAGATGAGTGTATGGTCTGAGCTGCCAGCCAGCAACGCCTGTTCCTTTCTCTTAACTATAAAAGAGCATAAGCCTTTAGTAGAGGCATTTCAATTAAGTATCTAAAGTTAGGTGGGCTGAATCAGGCCTACACCTTTTATTCACTAGCTCACTTGACGTAATGTTATAATAGTGGATTTATTTATTTATAGAGGAAATTTCTACACTTACACCCTGAATAGACTGCAGGAGATGGAGACTATATGTTATTTTATGTGCAAGTAATTGTCACATCTCTGAAATCCTCCAGTAAGTAAACCAAGAATAATATATAAAAAATGACAGTTTTCATTTTGTAAAGGAGGTATGTGCTCTGAGGGGCACCCCTTATTCATTTTGACTTTTTGCAAGAATTGGTTTATTTGTATTTTGTTCTAGGAGGGATGTTTACTGGCTAGTCATTAGGCCAGATTAAAAAAGAAAAATTGCTGCTGCTTATATTCCTCTCTAGTCTACAGAAGCCTCTGAATTCTCAAAGTTTTCTGCTGCTTCTTTCTTCTTAGCTCCACCACCACAGTGACACCTTAAAGTACTTGCTTCAGAGTTAGGGATAGCAATTTACACACCACCTTTTAACAGTGTTGTGCTTCAAAACTTTGGTGTATATGTACAAATGCAGTTTGCATATTAGATCATGATAGCTGCACATACGGCACGCATCTGTACTGCCTACTAGCAGGGGACAGGTTTTTCTGGCTTTTGGAAGAGAGATTAGTTCCTTACCTGGGAGGTGCACTGACTTTTTGATTCTGTGTCCATAGCAAAAAGTTTTTCAATCACTTCAATCTTAAAATCTTCATCCACAGAATTGTAATAATCACCTGGGCTGCTTGGCTGCACAGAAAAAAACAATTTGCCATTAGTGGCAAGACAACCACAGTATTGGCTTAGCATCGTGCTGTTTATACTGTACTGTTCAGTAACAGATCTTTTCTATGAAAAGCGAATGGCCAGACTGTATCTATAGTGTCCTCAGAACCCAAAAGTGTCCACTTCTATCATATGCTTTTTTCCAACATGAGATTATAGGGTGCCTATGTTTTGTAGTGACAAGTAGAAGAACCTGGTTGTTGTTTAAGTGTTTTTTGGCAACTCAGAGAAGGAACATGAAATGTACACTATTAAATAATATAAATATAAAAAGAAGGGAGATGGTTAGCAATACCCTCAATGCCTTTCTTAAGATATTGGACACCCTCTAGTAAAGGCTGGCTAAGAGTGGCTCCTGCTCTTGGGGGCAATGCCCTGAAAAAGCACGTTTATTCTTTCAGTGGGGAACTCTGCAGAGCTGCTCTCAAAGCCCGAGCTGGGTAAGCTTTCTAAAGACTATATAGCTTCTAGGTAACAGAAAGAGGATGGGTCTGGTGCAACGTTGCTAGCAGCCAGACTGTTTTACGTTGGCCTTTTATTTAAGGCTAACTCCAGGAAAGAAAGATGGTAGCACATTCTTCTACTAGTTCTTTTATAGGTTATAGTAATTACTGAGGGACAGCTGGGAGAAAATGAGGATTGCAATGTAAAGGCAGGATATAGTTCCCGTTTTACTATTGATGCTTAAGATATATGCAGTACAGGAGGGATATAGATACACTGGGCCTTGTTAATAAGCAATGAGATAGGACTGCTAACATGAAAAAGTCATCTACATATGTCGATGGCACTCACATACAAAACGTAACACGCATATTTTTGTTTAAAGCTCTTACCGTGGAACAGCTACTGTTGCTGCTTGCACTTGGTGTACTGCTTCCAGTTGCAATCTGCAGCATTGTAAAGGATGGTATCGTCACTGTTTCACCTTGAGCAGCGTGGCTTTTCGCTTCCACTGGCCATGATTTGTTTGGTGTCAAAACGGCACTGGTGAAGGCAGGGGCTTCCTCAAACTTCTGTGTCCCTGGATGCGGTTTTAACAATATTAATGAACACTTTTAGCTTGTGCTGTGTTATGATATAATTGCAGCTATTCATTAAAAGTAAACACCGCTCCCAGTTGCCATGACAATAAGTTGGCATAGACTTAATGCATGTTGTTTAGTCAGCAAGAAAGCCTGATTCTGCTCTCATTCACAGAAATTTTCCACTGGTGTGAGCACATGGGCTCTTACAGCCATTACTCCCAATTTGTACACACAGCAAACAGACCTTGTCTATTAAATTTCTAAATGTAGGCTTACACACAGCTCTTTGTTGCACAAGAATTATTTATACAAACTAACCAAAATCCAGGGAAATAATGGCATCGCCAGGTGTTGGTGCCAGCTGAGCAAGTTCCTCTGGTTCCTCCTTCAACTTGGTAAACAAGAAGTCACTCTTCTCCATCCCGGGGATGCCACTCTCGTAGGCGGTGCTCATCGTCAGCAGGTGTGGCTTGAAGAGCGATTCCGTTTGGTCCATGGAGAACACAACATCATTCTTCTCAATTTCACTAACAAGAAAATAGGGTTTAGGCATTTTGCACTCTAAAACAAAAAAGATGTTGGTAATGTAGGCAGTAAAATCCCTCTAAAAGCTGGGGCCCGTACAAGCATTTCAGCCTCTCTCGGTTGCACGCCAGGCTGTCGACAGGCGAGGCACGGTTCCAGCGTTGCTGAGCACCACCATGCCAGATGACGCAGAGACTGTGGTCAGGACTTCTGTGGGAATACTCAGGGCTTTGTTGCTCTACTTTTTAAGAGGGATGTAGTCGAGGCTATAATGACCCTGACTATCACTCAAATAAGTATTTCCTATTTTGGCCCCATCTAGGGCCAAAAATACTTGTGTTGTGCCAAACAGAGGCAAAACTCCTGATCACTCCTGATTTTTGAGGTGGCAAACAGCCTCTCCTAGCAACATAAGATACAGTTACTACTTAACTTTACCTCTCTGTCATTGCATTAGAAAAACAAAAGGCACTGGCAGTTGTGTTACACAACGAAATCTTCAGTGCAGGCTTTATAGTGTGTTGTATCAGCACAGCAGCCACTCTGCAGAAGAGAAAGGCTGTGGTGTATTTCAACAGCGTGTATGGGAACGGGCATGCCACATTTTTTCATCAATGTCTAACATCAGTAAACAAGACTGAACAAACATGACTAAACTGATTTCAGAATAACAACACTGAATAAATAGAAATAGACCCTTCAAAAGTTCCTCTGATTACTGCGTTCCTTCCAGCACATGAATCCACATGTGGGTTTTCTGTCCCACACAACTTACCTGAGCACATAGTTGACACAGACGATACACTGAGGCTGGAGGTTGCGCGTATTGTAGATCACTGTTCCTTGAGTCTCCAGCCACACATAGCCACCATGCTTGGCAAGCATACGGTACTGGCCCGTCACTACTTGACCTTTTGTACACACTGAGAAAAGGGGTCAGAGATATAAATAATGCAGCAGGACAGGAACGCACAATATGTAACACTTGTCTTAAATAAACCGCTTCTGAGTTTTCATTATGCAAAACCACACTAAGGCACTTGTTAGCGAGGATGCTTATCTGGGAAAAATGAGCCATTTTAAATATAAAAGGGGATGGTCATTTGAGGCTTCCACTCAAGACTGGAAATCTGAGTTCTGGCATTTGAGTTCTTGAGATGGTCTGAGCATTCAGGTAAGAGTGTGGGATTTTTCTAATTTAACATAAGATCCATGCTGCCCCCCAAATAATGCCTGCTGACTGCACGTTTCTTGAGAGTCCCTGCCCTAAAAGCACCTCCGTTTGGGCTCTAAGGCTGATTTGTAGGAAAGTGAATTTATTTAGGAAACTATTAAATAGTTTCCTTATTTAGGTGACAGATAAGCTCAAGAATCAGATGATTCAAAAACTATACTCACACAAAAAAACCCACCACCTCATAATTTAAATCTATACCTATCTCTTTTTATACCTTAGAATTAGGAGCTGGAAATATCAATACCACAAGTAAAGTGAAGGTGTCATTAGCACAGCATTGGTCTTAAGAGGCTGAAGAAGTAATATCACTCTCTAAAAAGTATCAAAGTTAAGAATGTAAATAGGACTGTTTTGCCTAGGGAAAAAAAGGCCGAGCTACTACATTTCTCTGTCTGGTTGATCTGTGCTGTTCCTCTGCAATAGCTGGAAATTAGCAGTCTAGAAGGAACCAAGACCCATGTGACACATCCAATAATGTTTAACTCTAAATGCTTTTTTGAACTGATCTGTGTTTCTCAAACAATAAACTGACAAAAGTACAACTCAGGCTTAAAGCTTCATCTAGATGTTTTAAGCGTGACACGGGGGGGGGGGGGGGGGGGGGGGGGGGGGGGGGGGGGGGGGGGGGGGGGGGGGGG
>JAVJGJ010000032.1:17226919-17291092 GCA_035590215.1 Microhierax caerulescens
AGCGTGACACCCCCCACCCCCCACCCCAATATTTTGTAGTATTTGAAGAGAATGAGTTTTCAGTGTGGAGCTTTAGGCATATGATGTCCTGCCTGTTGTAATTCACAGTTGTCAGCTGAGGAAAAATAGTTGATCAATGGCAATAAAATTAGAACTGGAATATGCAAACAGTACTCATACCAATAAGAGTTTGTATTTTAAGCAGACGTAGTCACACTGAGTAGCAAAATTGGGAACCGACTCAGCTAAACCTTTGACCACATTGGCAATCTTTCCTTTTAAACATCTTTTACACCTGAAGACAGTATGCCATCAAACTAATGCCCTAAAAATAATGCATTTTGACTCAGTAAAGCTGGAAACTTGATTCTGCAGGTTTTATACAGAAAAATTCCTTGTGTATATGGCCATTAACAGAAGCTATTTATTATCAGTCTCTCCTACATCGCCACCATACAAACGTACAAAGCCATGCCTGTGAAATTTAACAACTGTTTTGCAAATAATTGTTGCTGTGTTTATCCTTCTATCTCTGAAATTTGTTTTCTTCCTAGGAGTATTTAATCATCCTTCATTTAATTTATTTAGACAAAGTAGAACATTACTTTTATTGATTAAATACTTCTGGTGGAACAAAATCAAAAGGCTCTCATTTCAAAGTGTTTTAGTGACTGGACTGTTCTGCTCTGCTTGTGAAACATAATTACGCTGCTTCCTAATCATCAGCTCATCAATAAGAGTCACAGTGTAGGCGCCTGTTACATTACAAAGAAGCTTTTTACTGCTTTAATCTTTTTTATTATTATTATTCAAAGCATGTCATGTTCTGATATAATAAAGTACAGCAGAATCCCTCCATGGGGTAATCTCATAAATGACTAATATGCTCATAACTGCTGACTTTGTTATCAATGCTACATTTAATGTTCTGTCTTCAGATTGAAATTCTATTTTTTTTTTTTTTTTTTTTTTTTTTTGTGTGTGTGTGTGTGTGAATTCTATGTTACCTGTGTCTTTACAGAACTAGTAACATCTCAATGAAATAGGCTCCAGCTATATACCTTATGCCTGGGTGGAGAAAGAGGGAGGGCAGGGATTAAGGGATTAATTTAACTGAACACAAAATTTCTTAATTGGTGAGACACTTGAGAAATATGATTCACTTGGAAGGCTTGTCAACCTTCTGCTATGTACTAGCAAGCGGCAGGTCCCAGATGGTGACGTTCAGCTCCCCACTGAAGTCAATAGCAAAATTCCCATTGGCTTTAATGGCAACAAGACCAGACTCTAAGTGGAAGTGATTATAGCTTATTAATTGCTGAATTGGAAAATATAGCTCTACAGTCAATCTTTTGTGTAGATTTATGTAACAAGGCAGAGATTTTCAGCTTGCTTGCATAATGTGAAAAACTGGGTATGCCAAATGCACTCTAGTCTTCCATCTGATGGTGACTAATTAAGACTTTCGTACTCTATATGCAACTATATTGAAGCCAAGAACAAAAACACTATTGTGGCTTGGTTGAATGTGAGGCTGTTATTTCACCTCAAGAAGAAAAAAAACAACCAACCCTGCAGTACAGTAAAACTGTAATAAGCATGATTTATCACTAAATTAGAAAGAAGGAAAGGGAAGGAGTTCTGCTTCTGTCCAAGAGACTCATTTGAGGTTTTTGTCTCTCTTACTTTTCAAATGCAAGTTTCCTTCCTCTATTCCTATGTATCTTTACAACACTAAATGTTTGGCACTGTTAGAGCTGATGACTGTATACATAGCCTATGCCTTGTTTAATAAATATAAGCGTGCTAAACATGAATTTTATGGTGGATATTTCCATGGCCAGGAAGAACTAGTAAGCTTTGTGTAAGTTACATACCTGCTAGGCTACCCTGTGCAGTAGGTAACATCATGAAACCAAGGGATCTCCTGTTTGGAGGGCTTATGTGGGTTCCCTCGAGTTACAGCTTGCTGCCACTTTGTCTTTGTGGCTGTTCTCTGAGTTGGTAAGAAGCCTCACTGTCCCAGAAGACATGGGAAGTATTTAGCTTAGAAGAACTTAAATCTGCTAGTGATGTAAACTCATGCTTCTGTTGTGGGCAACAGCATTTATTACAGCACAGACTTTGGTCCTGTGCTTTTAACAGTAAAAATCACCCATGCTGATCCTGTGCTATGATAAACACTATGGAACAGTTTGATACTAAATATTTATAACCTGTGCAGTGCACAGTGCCTTGAGCACTTTTGCTGGTATAACTCGCTCCTCCAGACTTCCCCTTGACTTCCTTGTGCTTCTCCATCAGTCCTTATGCCCAACAGCAAAAGTTTGTAGGACATATCTCTTTTCAGTAGGCGCAAATGGCATCTAGACATACACTCTGCACTACATGAAGTGAATTTAATTGCCAGAGTCAGAACAACCTCAATCAATGCCTGGTCAAGATGGGTACTAGAAACTCTCCAGAAATCTTTACGTGGACAAGTCCCAGCTCAGTAGTTCCATTTAACTAACTAGACAGGGATAACCAACAAACGCTCTCTCTCTCTCTCTCCCCCGTTACCAAAGAGATTGCCATCTCTCAGTTCATTCTGTCCCTGGCGTTGTTCCATTCTTAGAAATGCAACTCAGCGATTCAGAAGCAACAGTGCGGCATACCCCCTCATTTCTCAGGATGACTCTTAATAGCCCAGCATAGGATACGGACATCCTATCTATGAATATCGCTAATTCCTTTTCACTGTTAAAAACGTGAACACATTACCCAAGAAACAATTTTAATAAATACATTCCCAGACAACTCTCTGTAAGTATGGTTTGATTTCTTTTTTTTCTTTTAAGCAGCTCTGGAAACAGGATGATTCATACCAACGCTGTTTTACAGCACACAACTTTAATCACTGCCAAACATTCTTTCAAGTAACATTTCAACTCAAAACTGTCCTGAATCCTTGCCATTGGAACTAATGCATATTCCCTTTTCCCCTGAGGTCAGACAGTTATTCTTTGCTGCTACTTTTCTCTGCAAAAAACAGAAATAGTTTCTGGTGGGCAATTCCCTATAGACATGACTTAAGTCATGTGCTTCTCCTGAGGACAGGGACCTTGATCATGGTAGCTACAAGGTGTGGGCTGTTGTTTCTTTATTATTATTTTTTTTTAGCTTGTGGTCTCCGGTCTAGGAGCTTCCCTTTGTTTTTGTAAGAAGAGCAGCAACAGACATTTTAGTGACATGTTGCCGAGAACTCTCCCAAACGCTAGTTCAGTGGCTGTAAGAGCCAAGGGTGGGAAATGTCATTTGTGCATTAGTGCATAAACCTAAGACTGAAATCCAGTGATTTTAGGACACCTTGCGTGAGACAGAAAGGAAGCATCACTGTGTGGCCTGCTGAAGAGAGGGAGCAGATCTTGTATCTTTTCTCTGCTCCTGGAATAATTCAGGTACTTTACATTAAAACCAGCTAAAACTGGCAGTTCGTAGGCATAAGAATAACAAGAAGCTGTTCCTGGCAGTATATATTATTTGTATAATGCATATCCCTTTTAAAAGTCTCCTCACACACCTGTCTTGGGTGGGGGAAGATAGCTGGTATTTGGTAGCAGACAGACATTCAAAAATATACTGCAGTAAGCTCTTCCTATGACCCTTTACAGCTGCTCTTCCTGCTGAGCCCAACAGCACACCAGAAGGATAACAGCACCAGTAAAAGCACTTCTCACCAGGCTAGTACTGCCTAACTCAGCTCTTCAAATTTTCAGCTGATCCTTGTATTATCCCTCAGAGAGACAGAGAGATTCTCCTCTCTACCATCCAAGTTTAGTGTTAATTACGGCAAAAATCAGACCCTCTGGAAAGATCAGCAGCACGTTTCAGCTAGACCAGCGTGGTAACCTGTAAGCTCTCTTGCAAAGCATAAACACTCTTCTCAGAGAATACCTGCATACAAGCTGCATTTGTGCTTTCAACTACTTACTGAGGTACCTGCAAGCTGTGCTTTACATACATACTATGAAGAGACATAAGAATGTGACTTACAGTTCTGGTGACTCTTGGTCATACTCTCCGAGTCCAAGGCATGGTAAAACTCATACGCTGAACGGCCCAGCAGCTCCTCTGGATGGTAACCAATCAACTCTGTTATTCTTGGTTAAAAAGAAAACAAATATTTAAAATTCAGGTCACCTTAGCCTTATGCTGACATTTGCAAGGCAGCTCTCATCAGCTCTAGTCCTTAGACTAACAGAATTAAACCACAATATGAGAAATTCTGAACTTCCAAACACAATGGGAGCTGTAGAGGACTTGTGATCATGTTCTGAGATACTCCCATGTTCAGAATAAACTCTCTTGTACTACTGCTGCAATAAAAATGCCTGGGGATGTCATTACATGTGTTGCAACTTTTCCCAGGCCTATTGCACAGTGTCTCTTCTAGGGAGCCTCAACTGGAGAAACATTGCTGACAAAGTTCTCAGGCTGTCCACTACTGGCAGAAACTCCCAACTACCATCGTGCAAATGCATGTGAGGGGCATCATGGTTGGCACCATCAAGTTCAAAAGTATGTGTACATTTAATAAATACATAAAAGGGTTGAATCACTACTTTGGGTATTGCATGTAATAAAACAAAAATGCAAGGTGAGAAATTAAGGGCAGTTAAAAGAAAAAAATCAGCTCTTCTATGCAGTGTTTCTCAATTATATGAGAACTTTAGCATATGGATTAGGTTACTCGGGTGACTAATCCACAAACTAAGTAGGATTTTACACAAAGAAAGCTATGATCTCAAAAACTGGACTTTTTTTCAGAGCCTTTCTGAGTACTCAGGCAAGGCAGGATTTCTGACAAGTTCCTGAGTAAATGAAAATAGGTCATCAAACTGTGCAGATGATTTTCTCTAATGAGGGCATCGACAAAAAGTGTTTTTTTTTTTTCTTTTCCTGATTTCAATTTGAAATACTATCACACACAACTTTACAGGAAACACGTTTAGTAGAAAAATAATTCAAAAGCAAAGGTATCTTCCAGGAAAATAAGGAAACATCACTGTTTTCCAAGTCAACAACTCTTGGATGCCTTTCCCTAGCTTTTGAACTGCAGTAACAGCCTGTAACATAGAGCAGCAGCAGAAATGACTGCAAACCAACAGCTAAGTTGTCATAAAGCTTGAGAAGCCAGGAGGCTTGAAAGGAATGGTATGGTCACACCTTACAGCACGGCGTGGTCACATCTTACAGCATGCCCCTGCCGTTGATGGTAGTGCCCAAGTTTTATGCCTTGTAACTAAGTCCCTTGGTAAGGTTTTATTTGCCACCACCACATCTGATTAGTGACATTGCTACTTTTAAGAGGCATGTCCTCAGGTTTGTGCACTCCCTGGAAGGACAGCCTTGGCCCAGCCCTCCAGACACAAGCATGTCTTTACAAGACAGGCATGTAAATATTGTAAAACAAACAGAGCAAGAGCATGGCATTCATCTCCTGGATGCCCCTCCAGCGAGGAAGACACGTAAGATGGAGCTATTTTGTGTATGGTTTGAGCGCCAAGGCATCGAGTCAGCTTTTCCCTCACCTCCATGGAACTGTACAGCTCATACCCCTGGGACACCTTGGTGTTGTCACTCTGAAAACTGCTCTCTGTCCTCATTTCCATAGAATGAACCTAGACTTATAATGGTTTAGGCGACCAAAGAGCGTAATTGGTCTTACTTGGTTCCCCTCAAAGATGTACTCTTCTGTTTATGTTTACAGTTTTATTTATGCTTACAGTTAGACCAGCAAAGGGAAAATTCTTGAATCAGGTTTCAAAGAGTTGCTTTTTTGACTCTTACCACTGACAAGCTTCTGAGCTTGTAAATTGCACCCCAGTCAAATCTGTGACTTTTATCTAAAACCACAATTGCTTTTTCTTTTTTAATAAAAGCAGTTGTTCTCATAATGAGTTGGTCGTCAGAGCTGAACCATCAGGAGAAAACAACAAACACAGAAGGAGCCCTAATACAAGTAAGGCTCCCAAAACACAGTTGCTGCTTGCCTTTATGCAGTCAGCTGGGACAGACTGGTGTAAGTGGTCTGACGCTTTTGCCAAGACCAGTGTAAATATACAGTCTTTAAAAACAGAAAGTATGGTCTCTCGTTATATAATGGCATAGTATCATAAAACTAACCCGGTTACTTTTGAGCTCATCACAAGGGGAAGGCTTTTAAAATTCATGAAGCTGAGGATTTATTCATAATCCAGACTGTGAGCCAAGTAGGGGTTGAGCAGGGAGAAGGAAAAGAAAATAAAGATAATGGAAAAAAAAGAAGCATCACGTACCCAGCAGCACCAATGCAAATTCAAAACCACATTACAGCCTTCATGGGTGTCAGCAGTGGAACTGAGAGCGCAAGCAAAAATTATGCATTGCAGCAAGATGAGGGGCTCGTAACATTGTACAGGCACTGCAATCTCTATGCAAAATTTTCTATTCCAATCCTGTAATTCCCCTCTCAAACTGCTCCTCACTTTCATAACGAGCGCCCTCACTATAAAATTACTCTTCTTGTCATTCCACAGCACAGAATGACTTGTGGTACAGTCCTGCTGTGGCAATGTTGAATTTAATCAGATTTAATGTAATCTTGGTTGAAAGTCAGCAAGCGGATTGGTATCTTTGTACTTCAACCAGCCAAAAAGTATACATACAGCAAGATAAAAATAAGGTATCAAAGAATTATCCACAAACCCCATAACATTCGCCAAATTCTGACCCGTGCCTGATAACAGTGAAATACTAGTCAAGAGTAATTATTTAAAAACAGTTACTTTAAAAAAAAGAATAAATTTAAACAGCCTCTAAGTCCCTGTCAACTGATCTGTTAATCTGTTACCACTATTCAGATTCATTAAATTTCTTTTTAAACACTCCTGGAAGTAAAATTATTTTTAAAAAGAATTATAGACTGTTTCTTTCTCCCAGCCTAAAAAAAGCCTAAATATGGGCTGAAAATGTTTCCTAGATACATTTTTAAATACCACTATTTTATAATAAACACACTCTCTCCAAAAATTGTTAGCAGTACTGGTTTTGGGTGCATGCATCAGCAGATCACACCCTCCTTTATTCCTCCTATGGTGCTGCTGACTCTGAAAAGCTTAAAAAGAAATATCTCAGGGGCTGCAGGCAGTGCAGGGCTGGAAATCAGATCAGCCAGTTCCATGCTGCATCGTGCACCATGGCCAAGGCAGGCAGCTCTCCCCATCTCCATCACACCCATCCCGAGATGTTCATGGACGAAGACTGGCCACATCCAAGAGCCTGAACAGCACCTGGGCCAGGAGGCAGCAAGTGCTTCTGCAAAGGTCCGTGCACTGACCTCGCTTGGGCATCACTTTGAGGTTTGCCAGTGAGGTGCATCCTCCAAATTCTGCCTGCTTTCCACAGGAGCCTCTCAGCAATGTGAAATGCCAAGTGAATACACAGAGGACTAAGCGCCAAGGAAAAAGCATCCTAAGGAGCTATGAGGAGGAAGAGGAGTACATAACTAAAAAGAGTCACAGAAATCTATATACCCCGTGGGACCAAAGGGTCATTTACAAAAAAAAAAAAATAACCCACTGAGTCCAGAACACAGGACTTCTACTTTTGCTTAGCCACCAGACAGAAAATTGCTTTGTGCAAGCTGAGGAATGACAAAATTGGAAAACAAACTGTGTGGTGGTTTGGATGGCATTCCTGCCATGGTAGGCTTTGTGTTTCCTTTGCATTTGTAAAACCTAAATTGGTGCTAATTGGAACGATAATAACAATTTTTGTTGAAGACAACAGGTGGGCTGACAGGCTGCTTATTCTCCCATTAACCACGCATTTCTGAAAACATTAAATACCTTTTGGGGAATCTTAATTTTGCCAGACTAACACTTCAGTATTGTGAGCTAAACTTGTCGCCGTGATGTACTGAGGTTCTCAGAGAACACAGTCAAGAGTGGGCAGTAGCCCTCTGCAGTAGCAGATCTCCCAGCTACCACTACTTAACTGCTTTTTGAGCAGTTTCTCTTAATATACCCATTTCTTGGGATGTGGAGTAAAGGCAAAGTTCAATGCTTAGGGTACACAATGGAGAAACAAGTGATCTGAATCCTGTTTCTCTTTGTACAACTTCACCCTACTTCCTCTCTTCAAGACATGGCAAAGCGACAAAGGTCACTGCTTCAAAGGCTACATCTCCTACGAGATGAGCCATTTCGAGTGTTCTGTTTTTTCTTAAAATTGGGCTTTTCTGTCTCTTTATAGGAACACAAAGCTTTTTATTGTATACCATTTCTTGAGTTAAAATTATATCATAAGAACCATCAGGACTGAGAAGTCAGGCTCTTTGTGAAAGACGGCTGTAATGTTTGCTGCTCATAGAAAAATAGCTGGGTGTGTGTTCATCGGGCTGTGTGTGGACTGTGTGTGTGAGGGTGTGGATCTTTTAACAAAGTCTCTCTGTATTCAAACTGTTACCAAGTTATTGAAGTTAAATTGGTCTTGACGGGAACAAACAAACAAAATTATACTTTAAGCAGAAGGAAGAGGGGGGGAAGCCCAACACAGCCACTATGCCTGGGGTAACGCACTGCCAGCCTGCTGGAGCAGGCAGCCGGGCAGCGTGGCCGTCCTGCCAAGAACCCACATTTCCTCTCAAAAATAATTATGGCTTCTTCTACTCTAACCCAGGGCAATGAAAAGAATAAAATGCAAAATCCTGGGACCCCTGCCCACTCCTCAGAGGGACGGCTGGCCTGGTCAGGTGTAACTGCCCTGCTAGGCAAAAAACCTAGATGGGTACATGAAAAACTTGACCAGGATCCTGTCTCTCCAACTCAATTGATCTATCTAAATCAAAGTTTTGTTATTAACAAAAGAAGTTGGTCATGTTTTTTTCTGAAATGTGACATATACCAAAAGCCAGTTTTGCCAAATGTGGATCTTTGCAACAGATATCATCACTTCACTGTTGTTGCCATACTGCATTTTCCCCCTGAACAGGGAATAGAGGGACAGGAGGTCCCTTCAAATGCTTATTTGCATTCTCACCTAATTTGAAAAGATTCCCCAAATATAGGTCAGATGGCAAAATGACTTAAATCCTTATCTAAGGTCCTGTGCCTGCATATTTCTGTTTCACAGGGACATAACTAGAAGCACAATACAACTCTGTTTCCTCTCAGTTGGGCACAGCCTGGATCCCACATGTACACTCTTATCAGGAGAAACCTAACTGGAACCAACACCATCCTGTTCTGAATCATCGTACATCCTCCATTGCTCCTTTTTCTTTTCAACTCTTCCATTAAAATATTCCAATCAAGAAAGAGCAGAAAAAAGTATAACTAATTGGGTTTCCTGTAACCAGGAGCATACAATACCCCAAAGCAAACCATGCCTTCAAAGTAATGGAGAACATACGCTTTTCAGTGTGCCAGCGCCAGGGAACTGGTTTGTGATGCAGCCTCTGGAGTTGCTGCCTGCACATCTCAGTGCAGAACAGATCTGTTTCCCTATCCTCTTCCCTCATGCATGCTACCCACAGCAATTACGGGCAAGAAGCGCTTCCCTTTTCCCTCCCCAGCACCCCAGAGTGGTGGCAGGGGTGCAGGTGAAAAGCCAGCACCACCTACAATGCCATGTCACCCTCCCTGCTTTCAAAACCCTGGTCCCCACCAAACCCCTGCATATGGTTTTTCCTTTGGTAGGCTTGAACCATAAAGGCTGAGACTACATGTGCTGGGGCACCTGAAGTAGTTTTGGGGTTTTTTTTTGTCAAATTCAGATACAACTTTCACTTTCATTTTGTGGATTTTTCCATCGCAGAAATGTATTGCCACTATTCCTATCTACCCGTCACCCCCATGGCCCTGCCCAGGAAGGTAATGCCAAGCATCAGCTATACCACCAAGGTAAGAAAACTGCCTCCATACAAAGACTTGCTTTTTTTTCTGACTAAAACACCCTCACTGGCAATCTTCCCTGACTCAAAAGCATTGTGCAGCTGGACTAAATCCTTACTTGGATTATTGAATTGTACCACTGATCAGCATTTCCGTATTACAGCTAAAATAATCCTTCCTGTAAACCACTTAGCCAACATAAGTGGAACAAGGGAACATTTTTAAATCACTCTCCAGGCACAGCTGAAGAAGGCATTGAACAGAACAACCTATTTTTATTATATATATCTCACAGACATTTCTATGCAGGCTGATCACCTTGCAAAAGCTGTTTCAAGAATACAAACATGTCCCACCTCACCACTGGCAAGTCATAGGTCCACATATATAAATTATTTTTAGAAAGCAAAATATACGGGCTAGTGTCTCACACATTTTAAATGAGGGATGGCCAGTCTTGCCTGCTTCATATCACATCTGTCCTGCACCCTTCCTGAGGAAAAGCCAAAAGAATCTAGGCACTTCATGTCAGCCAACTAGTTTTTGTCACGAAGTGCTGAAAGGTACCCAGCCTATATTTTCCATGTTACTTTGCAATGGATGGAGCCCACGAGCTTTGCTAAGGAGATGACAGATGTGATCCTGATTTTCCACAAGGATGAACTTCAGCTTCACATACCGCTCTCTTTTGTACCTAGATAAGCTTCATGCTGAAGGTGGATGCTTCTATTAGTAAGGTCTAGCATGGCTGCCATTCATTAAGGTACTTCCTCAGAAATTCTAGTTTCTTTAACGAAATGCTTCAAACCCAAAAACTTTATGCTCCCTGGAAGAAGACTTATCCCCACCAGATGAACTCCAAAGGGGATACTCAGATTGCTGCAGAAGCCTGGTAGAGGAGGCACGCTGCTCTCGGTGATATCAGCCCTGAACTGGAAAGACACGGTTTCTTACAGAGAAATGAGCTGTGTCAGCCCTGCTGTGTCGCTGCAGACAGGCCAGAGCACACTGAAGAGGGTTTAGGCATCTGACTGGCACATGCTGCTTTTCCTCTGCTCCTCAGCCTGGATTTACGTTCTTGGCACAAGCTGTTCCTTCAATGCAATTTGTCTAGCAGCACCAAATTTGATAAGAACAGCTGAGTGTTTCGCATTTTTATGTGTCTAGTGATGTGTCGCCTGTTGGAGTGAAATCAACATCCCTCTGGGAGGAAAGTGAGAGCCAGAAGGATCTGCTGGGAAGAACCTGAAAGGTTTGTGACATCTCTTCCTTCTCTGGCCTGGCTGGCTTTTTACAGCTTTATCATAATCTCAATAAAACATGAATGAAGTATCCAACCAAAGCTATCTAGTAAAATATGTGCTGTTTTGTTGCCTGGTTTAAAAAAAACCCAAACAACACCAAAACAAAACAACCATGAAATTCCCTACAAGTTAAATCCTCCAGAGGAAGCTGTTGTATTTCACTGCCATGTGAAAAGTTTCCCTGTAAATCAACTCCCACTATTTAAGACAGGGCATAATATGTCATTCTTTTTAAAATAAGCATGTGTATCTTTAATGAGATAGTAACAGTTCCTCTAATTCTTATTTATAATTTCTAATGTATTAAGTCTGGCAGAGACACGTGAATGCTGCAATACAGCAAAATCCTCTGTTAGTCTCCTCCAGCCGGCCACTGAATGGCCCCAGTAATTCCGAGGCACATTGCTTCTAATAATGAGTCACTGCCATATTGTTGCTTTCCTCCTCAGCAGCAAAATCCTATTGATATCTTAATATTTTTATCCTGAAAGTCTTAACGTGGAAAAAAAAAAGAAGTCTGTTTTACTGCGGTTACATCAGAGGACATTTCCAGTTCCAGCACACTTGCTGCTAAATTCTCAGAGAGGTCAGAAGAAGGTCAGTCACAAGTTTCACACTTGTAATCTCACTTTCATCCACAGCTGCTAACGCTGCTAGTTTATATGGTTACTTCATCACATTGTTTAAAACAATAATCTTGCATAATACAAGTTTTTTAAAAGAACATCGAAGGATGAAAAAAACCCATCCAACATCTCAATCCTGTGACTTTTTGCATAAAATGTGAGCTTACCTATATACCACTGACAACCCCTCAGCAACTGTGAGCACCTCTGAATTTCAGGAGACCAGTTTCATTAGACAGAAAATTTCATATTAAATTCAGGGGTGACCTCATAAATAAAAAAACCAAAACCAAACATCAAATCCACAGTAGTACAGACAGAGCTTTCTGGCGAGATGGGGAACAGCAAGGCGCTTCATGGGAAGGGATCTCTGGCTTACTTGCATGCAGGGAAAATGGTTATCACAAAATGTAGACAGGGAAAAGAGGCAGATGGTATGAAATGCCATGGAGACCCAGGGGAAATCAAGCAGGTGGAGACTAGGGGGATCTCCACTATTTCCACTGAAGAGGGAAGTGTGGGGAGTGGGGGACACAGCTCCTTGCCTGACTCAGTGTCTTTCCCTCCCATTAATTTTGCCACTAAAAGTGGCAGATAGATAACCAGCAAAGGTTGTTTACTTTTCACCGAGCAAGAGCCTAGAACCCCATTTCAGAGCTGCAGATGCTCTGGATGCCTTAGCAATTCTTAGTTAATCTAGAGCATAAAGTAATTCCCAACTAACTGATAATACAATCCTGGGCAAACCAACTGTAAAGCAGTCCTTGACTAAGGTCCATAAGGCATGGCATTCGAGATATTTTCTAAAAAATGAGAGCAGAAACCCTGTGTACTCTTCAGTTTGTTAAAACCTAAGAAGATAATGCTTATGGCTCCAAGTGGCCTCATCTTCTGCCAGTGAACTTTAATTCCTCACTCAGCAGGAGGAGGAAATACAGCAGGAGTACCATTTTGCCTGAATTGAGATTTGATGTGGATTAGGCGAGCCACTGAACAGCAGCCTTGGTAACAGACTGTACTTTCTTCTAGTCCTTGCTTACCAGGTCCACACAGGAGGACGTTTGGAGGGACTGCTTGTTTCATCCAAGAGGATAGAAACACCTACGAAAAGGAAAAATCAGCGGAGTTTACCTGTCATCACAGTAGGTAAATTTCATGTCCATGCTATGGCGACTCAGGAAGGTCTTGCTGTCCAGGGGGATATCGATGTTTGAAGGATGCTGAATAGGCTCACACATTATTATAAGGCAGGTGAGAAGAGGCTCTTTATACCCACACAGAGTGTGAGGAGGGCAGGTGTTGTACACTTTAACTTGTCCAGTGCAGTGCAAAACCTGAAATAATGATTTCTGAATGAGAAACAAAATGTCTTGTGAAACCAAACTCGCTTGTTATGGCTCAAATATGGTACCTTCCACGTGGCAGACTTGAGGTTAACAGTTCTGCCTCTGTTGGTAACAGTGCACTTCATCCTCATGAAGAAGTCACGCTCAGTTGACATCTCTTTGCTTTTCTTTCCAAAGCCTGGACCTGTATGAGGACAGTGGCAAATGAGTTTTCTCAGTTTTGCTTCTTGATTTCTTCTACTTACAAGCACGAAGGATTCAACAGAAATAACAGACTAATCCTCCAATAATTTACCTGCAGAAACCATCAAAGGTGCATGGACCATTGAAGAGCAGTTTGTAGAGCTCAGACCTAAAACTTTAAGTGGAACTTAAATAGGACTTTGTGCATTCAAACCTATGTTTTAGCTTGCAGCACATAAATCTTTGCAAAGTGCTACAAGTGAAAACATTATGCCTGTCTTGATGAAAGGAAAACATTAAACAAACAGTTCTTAGTGTTATTATATTTAAGCAGTTATTTGGGAAAACAAATTTGCAAAGCATTGAATAACAGTTAATGATTACTCTAAGAGTGAAAATTCTCTTTACCCTGACTAACAGATCTCTACTGCTAGCTAATTACATTTAAAAAGCAAACAGTGACTTTTCTGTTTTCATTATTACCATTTTTCAGACTCAGATTCTCTCGAATTTCTTCATGGTCACATGGATGAGTGAAGTCAAAAATGCTGTGTCCAGTTAATTCCACCTGTGCAGAAGAGTAAGAACTACACTTAGCCAAATAAAAGCAACTGATAGCATTTATTTGTTTTTTAAATACCACCTATTCAGATAAAACTGGTCACTAGAACAAAGTGCATTGACAGGATGCCCACGGACACAAATCCCATGACCCTCTCTTTGTCTAGGCTGTGTATAACTTCTTATTTTCTCCCAAGAACAATTCCCTAGTTTTGGATTTTAACAGTGCAGTTAACAGTCAACACCAATGGTTATTTTCAACACAGAAGGAAAAAAACACCAATCCACAAAGCTGAAAAGGGGGGACCCAAAAGAAAAGCTCTGTCACCTCTGTCCCATAGTCTAAGGCACAAGCTCAATAAAAGCCTTTTCTCCTCTCCACAGCAATACCTAGGAAGGCAAGTTTGCAGTCCCCAAAGACACTACAACTCTGATAAAAAGGCAGAGGGAAAAGCCCCCACTGTGGTCTGGTGTGCAGGGTAACTCCTGAGAAATAAGACATTTTATTTCCAGTCTTTTTTGCCGTGACATGCAGCTTGTTTTTCTGCATTTGGGCATAGGATTCGTTTCTAGGAATTGTGTTACAGAGACAGGAAAGCGTTAGGGAACAAGTTACCTGGGTAAGACCCATGTATTTGTTGACATTCTCTGACAAAAAGATCATGTCTCCATCCTGTGTCACCACGGCAATAAATCCCTCCAAAGCTTTCAGGTACAAGTTGTCCATCTGCTGGTCTGCCTCTAGTTCGTTCTCATTGTCAGCACATACTGAGAAAAAAAGAAAAAAAAAAAGCATTTAAAGTCTCCAGCACCCTACCCAGCCTTTTTCAACACAAGCACATCCAGTTACAAGGCAAGCAAGTATTTTTCTGCTGTTAGAATTTGCTTTCCACAAACCCGTTCTCTAGACAGTGTATGAAAGGGATGTGCTTGTCACGAGAAAAACATTTTCTAAACTTTTTGGCAAATGCAACAGGCCCTCTGTTCACCTCTAGCCTGTGTCTGCCAGACATGTTTTTAGTATATACCTAGAACGTGAAGCACATCTTCTTTGTGCCTGTTCTTTTGGCCACACGCAACCTTTGTACCTCCTAGCAGGCACAAGCTATAGGGCAAATCTTACCGAAGGTGAGTAAATCTGCGCATTCCTAACAAACAGCTAACAAAAGACTCTCCCATCAGGTCAGGTTTTCTATGAAGTTCACGTACTATTCCTACAGAGCGTGCCTAGATAGACCCCTGCATTCCATAGGGAAGCGTCTGTTAACGCTGCCTTTAGTAGAAAAAGGAGAAAACCACTCCCTTGAAGTCCTTTCGGAGAATCTCTTTCACCCCACAAAACTCAATATTCCTGGGAAAAACAGATCCATCCCACTGATACCTGCTTTTCCATCTGCAGACATCAGGACTCCCTACTCACCACCCACCCAAGGAGGAGAGCCTCAGGCCCCACTTACACCCCGTGTCTTTGCCTACGCGGATTCATGAACCCAGTGCACCTCTCCATTTTTGGGAAAGATGTGCCACTGTTGTCCTGAAATCTTAAAAGACTGTGCTAGAATATTTATTAAAACTTTTTATTTTTTTTTTTGTTACAAGGTTTCCTGGTGCTTTCTGCCTGTGCTCTGGAGACAGTTGATGGCATTGCCGTGCCCTCCTTGTGTGCGCGCTGCCTGTTGCTCATCTCCTGCGATGGGAAGCAGTAAGTAAGCAAGTCACAGGCAGGGAGGAAGGGGGAGACACTGCCAGTCACCCAGGTGCCCACTCAGCACTCTTCCCTTCCCTTCTACACTTCTAAGTATGTTTCAGCCCCACGAACAAGCCGCCTGCAGGAGAGGATTTGTAGATGTCTAGTATCAAAAAATTTCTGTGTAGGAGCCAGCCCATTAATTTCCTGACGTGTTTTATGGGAAACTTCTGGGATTACTTTTTTACAAAACTATTTACAGATATTGCATCTGGTCTGTGTACCTCAGACATGCTGTGGAGAGCTTATCTTTACAGTTTTGTCAGCCTGCACATTTGTGATCAGTCACTGCAAGTACACATAGCGGTAAGGCTCTGAACTCAGGGGGGGGAAGCAAAAGAATAAACATAAACCCCCATTATTGTCTCAGCATAAAGAATAACCAACTGCAGCCATGCACTGCTGAAGATCCCAGGCTGTGGTTAAGTCCCATCTAGATCAAAGGTGCTCCACAGCCCACAGCAGCAAGGCTGATGTGAGAGGAGCTGGAGCGACGTCTGTGCCCCTCCCTGGTAGCACAGGAGGGCTCCAGGCTGGGCCCACCACTGATTTTGCTGGCCAGAGGCTCTGGCTGTAATTGCATCAGCTTTATTCACAAAAATAGCAGCAGCTGAGTCCCACTTTTTGTTGGTTTAATGTTGCAATTTCAGCATACAGTTTTTGTTCTCTAGTACACATACTGCTAGCAGTTGATAGAAGTTTTTTTTTTTGTTGTTCTTTTCCTCCCTGAAAGAGCCCATTCATCATTTCCCCTCATGTTTCTTGTTGAAATACTCATTTTGGAAGTCTAGAAGCAGGAATGGGGTATTGCTTTGTAAAACATTACTGGAAGTGGTTTGGGTTTGGTTATTTTTTTGGATAGGGAGGAGGCTGAGCCAAACTAATCCGGTTGTTACTTCGAAGCATTAATGAGTTACTATTAAAGCATGGGTTTGGTCTATATACCTCCTGCAAGTGCATCTGGTAGTGCCTAAGGATGGTCAGCGAGCAAACACAGAGGGATGAGCATTTGCAATGCAGAGCCCACCGAGCCACTGGAACCGATGAGTGGTTACCAAAATGATGCTGGCTGCTGCATCCTCCCCCTGCTCAACATCCCTCCCTGGCAGCAGCCTATTACCCACCAGCCTCAGCCCCAGAGCCCCTGGGAGCCCTTTGTTTATCATCCTTTGCCTGTCAAGGCAAACGCTGGGGGAAGAGAAGACACCCTCTGATGACCAGCACAGGCTGGGGATTTATCATTTGGTGTCCCTGCACTACGATTCTAACTACACACACAGGGGCCAGTTCCTCCTCAATACAAAGCAACTGAATTCAGGAAATTACATCAGAGCTAGCATTTAAAATACAGAAAATACACAATAATATATTTGAATAGTACGCACTTTGACCATAATGACATTTAGGGAAGGGGGGAAAAAAAAGAAAAAAGAAAAAAAAGAGGTAAGTGACCATCTGCTCCCAAGCTTGTTTCTGCTGTGTAAAGAATGTCAAGGGTCTTTTTTTACTTTTCCGGAAGCAAACAAATGGTTTATTCAGCAGGGATCATGGCTATAGCCCAAGACAATCAGCCAAGTGTGGGTTCAGAGAAAAAAAATGACTTTTCAGCTCTAACCCCAGACCCTCCTTTCCATTTTTTTTTCCCAGCTCATTAAGTTTGCATTAACAAAACATGACCATTCAAAGGCAGGAAGGCTATTCAAAGCATTTGTATTCTCAAATGCCTCCAACAGTGAAAGACAAACACTTTACTTGTATTATCAGATGATTAAGTTTGCTTTTCCATGTATATAAATTATATTACTTATACAAGCACATAGAGAGGACATAGGATCACTCACATCAGGGCTGCAGGTTCAAACCCTTAATGTCCTAGCTGAGCACAGCACTTAAAGATCTAGTCTGCTTTAAAGCACGTGGTTACAGGGTTTTGTGGGATCACAGTTCAGCCTTTTTTTTTTATTAAAATTACCTTTGTCCAGCTGGAGGGAAGAGGGTTTGTGCTGCTGTACGCCCCCGCTCACACAACCCAAAGGCATGACCAAGGTGTTTTGCAGACACCCTCCAGCTTCCCTGGTAACTCGATAAACCCCACTGCATCCCCTCCTTCCCCCTGTGCAGCCTGGCCGCAGCAGGCAAGGGGAGCTGGCAGATACCTGCGGTACTTAATAGGCGTGCTCACATTTCAAAGACCCAGCAGCTGTATCAAGGGAACTGTAGGCACTATCAGGCACCTGAAGGCAGGTAACAAGTACCTCCAGGGGCCACTGTGCTGCTGTTGCCCATCTATTTGCCTGCCCCCATGAGCATCCACCGGCAGCATGCCCAGGGCTGGAGGATGCACCAAAGGCACTCAGGTCTCCTGCTGGGTCCAGGTCCTTTGCGCTGTCTGCAAAAACACAGTCCCAGAAGGTGTCATCTATGCTAAACCCCTGAAGCTTATTAGCTACCTGGAGATCTTTAGTCTGCAGCAAAGAAATACTCTGGGCATCGCTGTGGTGGCCTGAGTATGGCTTGTATCAGGTAACAGTATAATTATAGTAATATAAATAATAAATAGCAGTCCCTCATATGGCTGCAGTTACAGCATTGTAGCTTGTTCCCTTTCTCCTGTGAAAATCACTAGCTACACAGAGGTTATACACACATTAGGAGGCTGATACACCAGAAACAATTCAGTTACTGCCAGTAGCAAAAATCTGGTTTGCTTTAGAAAGAGTCTATTTTGCAGAAGAAAAACAAATAAAGGCATGGTTACTGCAAGCTGCTCCCAGAAATCCCTATTGTCTTCCATTTTGCTTTAAATTTTCTTCATTAGTTTACCTTGGGGCTGGACTGGAGCATTAGCCTAGGAAAATTCAGCTTCAGATGGAAAACATTTGGGAAAGCTGGGACTAAATGGACATGGGATGTTAGCACGAGGAGGTGGGGGGAGAACTTTAGCCTTTGGTTTCTAGTAGCAATGAGGTCACTTTATCCAGGTAGCAGCACCCCATGTAGACTTGCCAGAATTTTTCAGATCTTACCCTGATTTTTAGGTTGTGGGGGCTTATTTTTTGGTTGGTTGTTTTTTGGTTTTTCTTTTTTTGTGTCAGCGTTTTTTTTTCAAAATAGCTGCTAAGTAAATTTTGAAATAAGGATGCATTCCCTGTTTTTTTTTTTCCAACAACTTTTTCAGTCTTTCCTCCACTAATGAGAGAATCTCAGTTCAGGCACCACGACAGTATAGCAGAGTGGACTGCAAATATGACAGCTTAACTATAAATTAATAGTAACACATTCAGCAGAATGAAGTGCTATAATATTACTGTTCATACTGGAGTTAGATTTATGGATCCTAGCCAAGATTGTGCTCATGTAGCACTGGCAAGGCTATAAAGGAGGGAGAATCCCTGCCTAGGTGAAATCAGGAGATGCTGAAACACGTCAGAGAGCCTCAGAAAAGTGAGTGGCCTCCCTGTCAGAGCTATAGCAGAACCAGGAACACAGTAACTGTGTCCCATGTCCCCATTTGGTGGGGCATTCGCTGTTCATATTGGCCCAAGGCAGTCTTTCTTAGTCTGCATCAAATTTTGATACAGTATCAACAGGTATTTTTTAATCAGCTCTACTTTGAAAAAAATGTTAACCACCAAAGTAGAATTTATTCATCAACAAGAAACTTTGAACTATAATGGCAAATGCTTATTGCAGTGTTTATGATAACCTTTTATGCTAAAAATAGGTCTTGTAAACAAGCTTTGATTAATTCCCACTGTCAGGATGTGCTCTGTTCCCAAGTTTAAGAACACTTTTTCCGTAGATGCTTGCTCATTTCCTTCAGTCCAACCTCTTGGAACGAGTCTGAAGGCTCAAAAATCAGGCTCTCCTTACAAGAAATAACTGCTCAGGTATAAACAACCTCCTAGCAAACAGCCTGTACTCCTCTCAACACCTTTGATCTGACTCAAAGGTGCCTTTTTGGTCAGTTCAGAGGTAGAGTGTGATAAAGAGGGCTTCTACTGGAGGCCACATCGTCACCTCCACAGAATTTTCATGGCTTTGTCACTCATCCTTGGTCCTACAAGTAGCAGAAAGTTCCTTGGATATTGCGCATAAGAGACACCAGGCTATAGCTGCCACTTCAGAGGAGGGTTGTAAAAACTGCCTGATTCTGGTACGCAAGTTAGGGAAGATCTAACATCAGTTCCATCCTGCATCAGAGAGAGCAGCTTTGAGACAGACTTGTCTCTTCCTGGTTTCTTGTTTTCCATCAAAGGAAAGTGACTGATTCCCTCCCCCCGCCTTTTTCTTTTCTTCTCTCTTGACAGAGCAGTACATCCTGTTCAAGGGGATATTTTCCATGTGCCCAATAAAACCTTTCAATTTAGATACATCAAGAAAAAGCCACTCTTAAACCTGAAGCTTCCTGAAGGGCTCTTATCTCCAAGCGCACAAGCAACTTGGATAAAGAAAACCCTCATGTTAGTGTTGTTTTGGTTGCAGAGTTTGTATCTAGCTGAAGCATTCAGATGCTGCTCCCAGAAAGCGGCTCAGGTCCTGCAGCCATCGGTGTTGAATGGCAGGACACAGCACCCCATCGGAGCCGGCTTCCTGAGCCCTGGCGGACCTTGTGGCACACCTTCCCAGAACAGGGACATCACTTCAAGCAGCTGCAGCACTCAGCACCCAGCTCCACTCTCATTTTCTAGCAGCATGGCTGGCACAAAACTATTTTCCCAATTAAAAAAAAAGCAAACAAGCAGACATGCTATTTTTAAAGTACTGTTTTATGCCACAATGGTCTGAGATTAGATGCAGCTTGTCCAGACATTCAAAAACAATGCCCATATCACTTCTCCCTACAGTTTGTCCTCTCCCTTAAAAGCCTAGAGAAAAGCTATTTTTTCCCTTCTGCTCCCTGCTGGCTTTCCGGCTCCCTTGTCTCCCTCCCTTGAAACAACTTCACACTGGCTTCCTTGTGGCCTCCCTTCTCCCAAACAACTTCCCGTCTGCTTCCCTGTTCCCTCCCCACCTCTGCTGCTGTCTGCCTGCACAGGAGCGACTCCCATCCAGTTTCCTTTGCTGGATTCTCTGCACAGAAAAGACACCCGGGTGGCCACACAATTGGGATGGAATTAAAGAAAGCTCGTAAAATTGTGTTTGCCTGATTAGCCTGACTAAAGAGTCTGTAGTCAGTCCTGGCACACAGAAACTCACTGGTACCAGAGAGTTCTGTAAGGCCTTTAGCATCAGCGTGGTCCAAATAAACACTTAAACCCATTGGCACCGCATGCTAATGCCGACACAGGCTTCCTAAAATGGATTCTCTTCCTCATATTCAGACAAAAAGAGACTATCTGAGGGAGCCTTAGCAACTATCACCATGTCAGCTGTTAATCAAGACAGCCATTCTTTAGCAAAACACAGTTATTTCTCTTTTGCAACCTATCAACTCCCCCCAGGCATTCGGCTGATTTACCAGCTATAGTAGAGAATAATAAGGGACAAGTACCGCTATCAAATTTTCTGACTACACTAGAGGACATGAGATCCCAAATCCAAAAGCTCCACTACCGATAAGCATCACGCTATTTTCAGCAGCAGCTTTATGGGATCAAAACCATTACTTGAAATGAACAAAGATCAGTTCTAAATTTATCCAAACATTTGAACGTGAGGAGGGCAAAAATGTATTATGCCAACAGAATTAGGAGAGGTCTTGAAAAATATTTAAGATGCTCATAATTAAATGATATTTCTAGTTAGCATTCCAATTATACCAGGTACCGTTCTGTGCACAACATGGAAACAGTATTATAAAGCTATTGTTTCAGTTTGCTTCCTGTGATACTAATCTCAATCAGGCCGTCAGACGAACAGCCTGCATTTCTAAATGTTAAAGGCTTCCTCTCCAACATTCCCACACAGAATTGCCTACTGTGAAAATCAAAGGGAAACGTGTTACTAAGTAAAGCAGCAACTTTTAAAAAGCAAAACCTGGTATTTTTTACCCTTTTGAACTCTGAGATATACAACCAGCTATTTCCTATTATGATAGGATACAAGGGCCAAGCTTGGGCCCTGCAGTGCCTGCAGGAGACGTGCACCCTGCAATCCAGAAGCCAGGATTTTTGGAGGCACGTAGCAGGAGAGCTCTCAATGAGGGCTCAGATTCACGGGCTCTGCCATTCACCTGCTGGAAGAATGTGGGCATAGATTCCCCTAGGTCTTGGCTTCCCGACAGATAAATAATCATTATGCAGACACAGCTAGTAAAACAGCCCAAGTTACACAAGTGAAAAGCCCTATTCCGAGTCTGGAATAATAGGAAGGGGCATGAGACACTCAATGCCAGTGGACTGAGGCTGGCAGTTTGCCTGTGGCAGTCTCTGAAATCCCATCTGGAGCATCAGCTTACAGAAAGATGAGGATGCAGTCCTGGGAAGGGCCTTGCTCTATCTACTCCAGGCAAAATTGCCATGAAACGAAGAGATGTTTTCATGTTTGAGAATCGTGCCCACAAACAGTAATATAAAATAAAATATGGTGTACCAGTGGGTTTTGACAGAATCAATAATAAACAAGAAAAATGCTAATCAAGCAGCAGCTTTCTCTCAGCTATCTTTTGACGCATTTTCCAAAGTGACACTGTGCACATGTATATATATATATATATAAATGCAGTAAGTTATTTTAATGTCCTAATTAACAACAGAACAAATACTCCCACTTAACTCCAGTTTACACTAAGTGTGTCTAGCCTAAATAGTGTAAACTGGAATTACGTGGGAATATTTATATCTAGCCCAAATAATCAAAACTATTTCCGTGAAGACAACAAAGCAAAGAGAGGGTCTGTGGGGTGTGGCTGGCATTTGCTTCTCATCCACATTGCAGTCCCCCACCTCCCCATTTCCCCATTCACTTGTCAACGACACAGTAACCCCTGTGCTCCCTGTCAGTTAAATCAGGCTCCTCAAATGCAACACCGAATTAAGGACCAAATTCCAGTCTGCTAAACGTGCACATGAAATGGGGGCAGTTTTGCTTGGAGCTCAGAAAGGGTCCAGAGCAAAAGCGAGAACGAGTGTGGACAGGCATCACACAAGCCTGGTTTCCATTTTGCTCCACACTCATCAAAATGTGATGAGCAGCAAACTGCTTCATCTGTGAACCTACAGCTGTACCAAAAACCTATCGCTTTGAATCAAATTGGACAGCCTTCTAGTGAGAGCCGTTGTCCTTATAAAGACTGACAATCAAAGATATAAAACATAATTTAAATGTTAGCTATAGTCAGAAGAATAGAAGTAGCAGAATAGGGGTTTTTTTTTGGCTTGAGTTCTCTCATTTCAATGTATTCTCATTATCAGAAAAAAACACCCAACTCTTTCAGAAAATCAGTCCCTTTAAAGTATTGTAAGTTCAATTCCTCAGAATGGAAGCGTTGAAGATTTTGAAACCCTTACGTACATCTCCAGTGTTTAAAGATGCAGCCATAGATGAATCTGCATTTGACTATCAACACAAATTTTAATGAGAGGACTTACTCCAAGGTAATATTTAGATTGGGGAAGCGCATCAGTTTTAAGGCTAAGCAAATAACTAACATAGAGAAACCCTGAAATATTAAATCACAGCCTCTTGCTACTGTAACATTTAATTTCCAGATTCCTTTCCAACTGCTGGGTACTGGCGGTACTTCAAGAAAATGTAAATCAACTACACAATCACATTGTTTTTCCAACACGCTCACAGCAAAGTCATGTATGTATGAATATTATACACACATATCAAGTGACCATCACTATCAAATGTTATGAGCTTAAGCCTTAACATTTAAGAAGCACTAAGACAAACGTTTTATCTGTAGATTTTTTTCCTCATCAAGAAACATAGATGTAATCAAAGAGTTTGCTTTAATCTTAGCAGTTTCCAGGTGAGCACAAGTATTTTTCTGATGATAACAGCATCAAACTATTTCATGTCAAGTTTCACAGACACATTATTTATGTTATCTGTTACAGCCCTTCAGGAGTTTGCTTTTCCTATGCTGTGCCAGTCTTTAGTTCATGCCTTATAAATATTTGAAAAGCTGAAGCTGTGTCTGACAAATTGGCGTGGTGTATGCAACATCTAAGAACATTTATCTATTTCTGAAACCTCTTCAAGTATTAATTACAAAATCAGAGATTATTTCCAAACACCCTTCAGCAAATAAACTTTACTTTTCACAGATGTTAAAACCACATTCTATAAGCTACGATGAAAATACCCACATTTTATACAGTAGTCTTAGCAGAAGCCGAAAAAGCTACAAAAATTCCAGAGCACACAGAAGCAGAGTTGGATTTGTCATATCTTTGAGACTGACCATCAACCAACTAACAGCGTACTCACCCACAAAATGCAATACTTCCTAATAACATTTATTAAAGTAATTGTTATGGTATGACTCAGTATTCTGAAGCGAGGAAGTGCAATCGTGACCTTATTGGGAGTTTTGCCATTAATAAAGGACAAGATGAAATTTTGGGTTTACCTTTCACAAACAATGCAGGCATTGTTTTGTTAACGTATTCTTGGCACTTACAGGTCACCATGTGAAAGTTCCCCCAGAAACATCAGCTGTTTTCATTGATCTTACAGGCTACTCAAACCACAGATTTCCATAGAGGTGATTATTCAAATACAGGTGCAAAATAAGAATGCTCTTAATTTTACCAGATTTCACAGGCTATGAAAACAGAACTGGTTCACATTTCATACGAGTCCAACATGAGCAAGGTTCTGATTACATAGAACCCATTCATGTCAAGTATTTAAGAGTTGTTTGCTTTAGCTGTCTTAGTCTACCTCATCATACACAATACTGCTTGTTGCCACCTTATAGCGCGATTAAGCCTTTCCAATGAAGCAGTGGACCTCCAGAACCTCCCAGCTCTCTTTTGAATGTGCTGGTGCAAACGTACTTGCCACACCAAATCAAAATTCACTTGTTTCAGCATGGAAGCTTAAGGCATATGTTTGAATTCTGATTAAACTCTTAAAAGCTTAAAATCTTGTAACAGAGCTCAATAAACCACATTCAAAGGTTCTGAGAGTTGGGGTTTTTTTAGAGAGGCAAAACTGCAACAGTTGTGATTTTGGTAATGAAGACCTTGTATGACTAATACCACTCTGATTTTCTAACCCAATCAAAATATACATCATTCTGATGAAAAAAACCCCACCAACCTATCTTTAAATTTAATTGTGTTCTCATAACACAAGCAGTTGTGTCCTGTTCCCACTTTAGGAAGCTGCACTCAGAGAACATGTACAATCTTACAAACTGCCATCAGCTAGCACTGACACATTATTTTAGCCAGATCTTACCTGAAGACAGAAGCTTGTGAGTGCGTAGGAAACTGATTGCCAGGCGCATGATGGATGCCTTGTCCAGGTGGGAACTGATGTTGTGGGGCAGAGGCAGCTCATGTGCCAGTTCATAGAAAACTTCAGTCTCTTTGCTTCTTCTGCATCTTGCTGCATCTCTTGATTTTTCCTTCCTCCGTTCAGAACTGCTCCTGATAGAGAAGAGAAAGGAAAAAGCATTTCTTCAAATGCAATTCACAACTTGAGAGGCATTTACAAGAGTAATTCTTCTCAGTAATGAATCCGTTCTGTCAACTGGTTTAAATCAATTGACCAGACTTTAATATCTCTTTGCTCCTTCTATAAAGGGAATTACGAGAGGACTACCACAGCTGGAAAGGGCTCATTTCTACACAAGTCAGTCTTTGGACCCTCTGAATCCTGGCTGCATGCAACAGGATCAAGATCTGCCTTAGGCGAGAGAATTGAAATGAAACAGCAAACCTGGGATTCAAGAAACGCTAAAAATAAAAATGCTCAATCTCAATCCATTTACTTAAAAAATACTCTGGGATTCCATTTTAAAGCTGGAAAAATATGGCTGTGTCATAGGTATTTCAACATCATAGAGCCTCAATGCCTGTACCCTGCATAAAAATAAAAGCAGCGAAAGGGTATCCAACTGTGTATGTATATGCAACTGTCTCAGCTCTTAATCCAATGCTATTCTGGAAAACCTTTTCCTGACCATGAAGGACACAAAATGGGAAAGAAAATACTCCTGCTTGCAAGAAATCCCTCCTTCACAGAAACTATTCTGATTAAATCACCATCTCTTCATTGTCTATGAAAACAGATTCCTTTTTGAGCAAAGTAACATGACCGATAGAGCCAGCCTCCTTCAACTCTGCAGAGAACAGAAGAGCAGGAAATAACGAAGAGGAAGACATTTCATGAAGCAAGTATGCAAAATTAAGTCACTGAGGGACATAAAGCTAAATTTAACGTGCGAGAAACACAAGGGATACATTTATAACGGATCTGGGATAGGACTGTTTAAGAGGAAACTTCACTGACTACGTTTTTTTAATAAAGTACAATTCTTATTTCAGAACATGAAGAACCTGAATGCATTAAAAAACCACCAGCTATTTCAACCCCATGTAGCTCTGCTGATACTACCTTGCACAAGTTGAGGTTTTGCATCTTATTCACACTGACACAGAATATATTTCTTTTCAGGCAGATTCCTGCAATACCGTACCAATGCAAACAGTGCAGCTTGAATGAGCACAGGGCAGGGAGCGGAGTAGATCAGCCCCACCATTTCTGCCGTTGTGGCTGTGCATTCATTTCTAGAATCACCACCAGCAGCTCTCCATTTGCAAGGCTGCCTAAAAATGAAGCAGCTTTTTCCAACCTCACTCTAAAATAATGAGCCCATAAATTAAAAACGGATCAACCAAAAAGAAAAAAAAGAAATCCTACCAAAACAGAGTGTTTCCAATAAATATATTCTGTTGTGTGAAGATGATGAGGAAAACAAATGGTAATCACAGCACTTAATCCTAGAAACTGTTCCTGTCATGACTGGTGTAACGTAAAACTGCATAAAATAGAAAAAGAGTGTTAATGCTCTTTTTTTTTAATGTATTCTAAAGACAACAGCTATTTCTAAAGAGCTAAACTGCCTACAAAAGCTTCTAGCATTGAAACCACAGGTGGCTTTGTAAATTAGGAAGAAGGAAAAATTGCCCGTGTGCACATTAAATGCTAAGGGTAGAGTTACAGTAAGGTAAGGCTGGGCATTCAGCATCTTCGTCCAAAGCAGGAACGTGCACACAGCACATCAGCAGGGCCCTCGTGCTGCAAAACACGTGAAGCTAGGCATATGCATCGGGATCAGATATGACGACCGCAGGTGCTCACCAGTGGGTGTGCTAACAGGGCAAGAGGCCTCATAAACGCTTACAGTATCTTCTCAAGATCCATGATCAGCCCTCGGCAAACCTCTTTCACAATTATATTGCCTGAGGTGAATATTTTCTAATGTGGCATCTGTCACAGGATGCGTGCACAGGAGGAGACCTACACACATTTCAGTACATAATGGCAAGATCCAACTTTGATAATGACTTCAGGGGCATCGCTGGAGTAAACACTGACCCACCCAAGTCTGAATCTAAAGGATGAGATATTCACATTGTGACACTAACCCCTTACTTTTCTCCTTACCAAGCAAGGCTCATACCCCATCCACACACAAAAAAAGTCCCTTTGTACAGCTGTCCGAGAAGGTAGAACAGAAAATGCCCTGTGTCCTCCTGGGGCAGGTGCTGAGAATGGGAGAGCCACGTGAGATGCTTACACCAATGCTTCTTTCAGAGCTACACGCCTTACTCTCTAAAGAAAAATGTGTCTACACTGTGTCTGTAAAGATGCTAGATTGGGAACAAGTCTCCTGAGTTTCTAATTCTACTAACAAAACAAAGAGTAGAAACAAAACAAAACAAAACAGAACAAAACCTACGCAACAATATTTGTGAGAATTTCCAATTGCAGCTTGGAAAATTTAACTTGAACCATAAACGTTTGAGCTCCACTCTAAATCTATACCCCACAATTTTCACATTAGAACCAACTTGGGCAAAACAAGGTCCAATCCCTCCTTGTTTAAATAAGAAATGGTGGGAACTAAGGCCAAAGCTGTGTTGCAATTCATGCAGTAAAAAAGGGTTGTATAAGACAGGGTCTCTCATGACGCCATGCTGGCCACAGAGAAAAATATTTAGTTTTGCTAACCTCTGTAAATATAATTTTGAAATGTGGCTAATGGGACAAGTTGGTTTCATTAACCAGGGCTTGCTCAAGGTTTCTAATAACCGATGCTATGAGCAGATTTTGAGATAATTATTTTATTATTTATTATGAGATAATGATCCCCCCCCCCAACACTGCTGCTGATCGTTGTGCTCATTTTCTCTTCAATCATTGCTCATTACACGCCACACAAGAGCTTTCTCACATCAGAAAACAAGGGAGGAATCTGCCTGCCTGGTTGCTTTCAAAAGACTTTCTTGCTCACCCATTATCATTTTAAATAAACAAACAATTCGCTTGTTAAGCATTTCCCCCTGTGGCTTCCTGAACCTCAATAATTCTCCTCCCCACCTTCCCTCACTCAGCACACCCTGAAGTTGTGCCACACGCTGAGCCAGGCAGCCTCCACAGCCCCCCACAGCCCCCCACCTCAGCCAGGCTCCCCTGCTGCCCCTCCCCGGGCAGCCTGCCAAAGATAGTCCTTCTGTGCTTGCTCCTCCTGGTTGCAAAAGCCTCCAGGAATTGCAGATGAGTGACAGAATTCTGCAAAAAGCAGCATTTCCATGGTTTCCCTGCGCAGAGAGCCGGCCATTCGCTCTCCCTGCACTTACCGCCATTTACGTATGGGATCAGCGTTTTGCCCCGGGGCGAGGCTGAACTACCCACAGCCAGGGAGCAAAACCATAACTACCCAGCAACCTGCTGGTTGGAAGGCCAGGAAGAGAGGCTGACACCAAACCCTCTTCACACATCATTAGGGCAACAGAGAAAAGGCCCGGGCTGTAGCTAATTTATGAATCATTCCCTCCCAGCACATAAGCCACCCACTTATGTGGCCAAAAAAGAGCACACGTGTGCGTCACTGCCCGGAGAAAGTGACGCAAGCGGCAGCAGCAACCTTGCTCACCCAAAAATGCAGAGGGGAGAGAGACAGGAGAAAGCCACCCCAAATGAAGCCGCCCGTACGCGGGTGCGAGGCCTGGGGGTGCTGCAGGGGAACCCTCCTGGGGGCTCCCCAACACTCATTCCCTCAGGAGTCCCGGGACCTGGCAGGATAAGACCCCACCCGGCCACACCCCCCCTCACATTGCAAGCCCAGCATGACCATTCCCGATAAAATGGCAAGAAAGGAACGGACGTGCTCAAATCTCCATTGGAAACAGGGAGATGGAGCGGAGGGATGGGCCTGGGGACTCCATCCAGGACTGGGCTGCGCAGAAGGTGGTCAGGAGGCTCGAGGAGAAGGAAAAGGAAGGCACCGCTTCCTAGCAAGGACTGTCCCGGGGCTGCCAGACGATGCTCCAGGGCTGGGCGCTTACACACAGGCAAGCCATGGGGAATGGAAGAGTTGAGGCGGTGCAGGCAGTTCCCTGCCACAGAACACAAGTGTGGCACTGTACCCCCATGTTTACATGATTTCCCACTCCCTCCTGGCATGTTTAGCTTGCGCTCTGAAAATAGAATTTACGGGCTGACACATGTGAGCAAAGATGACAAACAACTGGCACATATTTGCCCTCTCAAGTGAAGCTCCCAATTTTTCAGGAGCAAAATCTCTCCATGCTTCTCCCCAAGAACCCAAACAACAAGCTGGTCCAAGGGTACCTTCATGCACGGGAACAGAGCGTGTGATCCCACCTGCTGGAAGCATCCGAAGGGGTGTAGGAATGCCGGAGCCAGATTCCTATCCCCTTGCTCATCTCTGACAGCCCCTTGCGACACAGCTTCACTGAAGCGCAGGAATGCCTGCGGATGATGCCTTGCACAGCCAGGGTGAAGATCATAATCTGGCTTTCCCAAGCCTGTCTTACTGCAGGACTGGAAAGTCCAGGCACGACAACTTATTGGCAAAACCTGAAGCCCCACGTAACTGATCTGGCTTAAATAACCTTGCAAAACTATCATGTCAGCTTAGGATTGTCTTCCCCGTGCTCACTGCCGTGATGGCCCCGAACCCCAGCAGCCAGGAGAAATGCTGGGGAAGCCAGCCCGGCCTGGGGGCTGTGCTACTGCCACTGCCGTGCCTGGGCACCCACCTGAGGTCCCTGCCACCCAGACACAGTGGGCGTGCAACCATATGGGAGCTTATCTGCAGGCGTACGGTGCCAGCCAGTGGTCTGAAGCAGGGTCAGGCACCCACACAACCCTTCTGAGCCCAGCAGACTGGGGCTGACCCGAGGGTTCGGTCCCGATTCCACTTAGGGTGACTATACTTACTCTCTGCAGTCCCAGTCCTACCAGTGCTTATCTCCACCAGTAATCCCTGCCCACCAGCTCCACCCACACACTCCCTGGGTCCTTCCCGCAGGCAGTTACCCCCTCAAAGCCCTTGGTACCCACTCAGCTGACAACGGTGCCCGGTGCTTAGCTTCAGCGATCCTCCCTTCTGTCAAGGACATCGGTGGCCTCCTTTAAGCTGACGGAGGGGACTTGCCCAAACAGCAATCTTCTGCTCAGGGTTTTGCTGCTCTCAACCAGTCCATGTGGGTTGATACTGGTTGTGTACGCACACGCTTGCTTGTTCAAGACCAGGCAGCACAGTAATTGCACTGAACTACACTCCCACCTTGTAGGCTCCAGATCACAAAAGGTTTTAGAGAAATTGTAATCCACACCTTGCATAAAAATACCTCATGTGTAACTCAGTAGCCTTCGCTGGTACTCACATACTGCGTGACACATTCGTACAATGCTTTGCAATACGTAGTTCAGATTGACTCGCTTGAGTTTATTTCGTGACCCTTGGACTTTGCTACAAACTGCCATGTATGCAAGCTAGTAAAACAACAAGCATATTACTTTATATCCGATGGCCGGTTATTAGATGTTTCTAGCTCCAGCACTTTAAAGGTCAAAAATCCACAGTTAATTAAGCTGTCACACGAAATTTTTGTAGTAAATACTCATTTGAAATAGTTTAGAGTTAAAGCTTCAAATGCTAACTTGCAGAACAAGAAAAATACATTCTAGGGATGCAAAGATAAGAAAATATTTTACAGTACAGATAAATGAAAAAAGATCAGATGCTTAGCATAAAAAAGATTTTCCAATTCAAACCTGGAAAAACTCAATAAAAATATTTTGACAGTACTATCTTAGATAACAACAAAGATTTATTTCAAACTAGCAAATCCATTTTCTGCTGTGTATTCATATTTTGCTTTACCTTCTGCTTGGTGAATCCCTAGGTGATTTGAACCAGAGCAATATCTAAAAAGGAGTTTTGCTGACTGTGAGGCGCTCCATAGCTATCTCAGAATCACACTGCCTGACAGCCCCAGAGATGTGCTTACACAGACACCAAGCAGCCAGCGGTCATGCTTACTTAGCCTTAAAATTCCTTTAAAAAGTATTTGTAACCATCCTACCTGTCAAGCAGTTTATTCTGGATGGTATGGTGTGCTTTTGAAAGCCCCCTCTGTTGAAGTAATGAACATGACCGTCAGTAAATAAAAAGTGCTAGAAAAAGCAATTTACTTGCTCACCAGGAACTTGGGCCAAACTGTGAAAGCTGCGAATGAAACCATGCATACAGATCCCTCCTTGCACATCTTTCCAGTGAAAATAATAATTTATAAAATCTGAGAAGACGCCAGGTGCCCAGGTTCAGCACACCAACAAGAACCACAGAAAAGGGAAGGATGCAGGGTTATTCTTGGATGGAGGAAAAAAAAAAATGGCTTGAAAATCCATGGAGTGCTCATGGCAGGCAAGTGCTAAGGCACCATTGCTGCACATTGGGGTAGGGTACCCAGTACACAGACAAAACTAACACAAATAATGCCAAAATGGGGAATTCGTTAATAGCGGAAATAAGATTTCAAAGGTAACAAGAAAAGCTACTAACAGAAAGGGCTATTACAAAAATAAGGAAATGAAATACCTTCCACCCTTCCTTTCAAGCTGCCCTAACTTAGAGTAACTCACTGCTGACTCCTTGGTTTGCCAGGAGTTTTTCTTGTGTTTCTGCACACACCCACTAAATAACAAATCACTGCTGCTTCAGTAAATGTTGGCACCTACTGCCATATCAGTGCCCTGCAGTTCTTCCAAGTTTAAACCCAAAAGCTAGATGAGAGTCAGGAAAATGAGAAATAGGAGTGTCTCAGGGACAGTCGAGGGAAGAGTTCTTGTTAGGGGCGAGGAACTTGTTTCCATGCTCATTAAGCCTTTTCAAAGGACTTGGCTAGTACAATTAGAGTATCAAAAGATAAGGCCTAAGTGAATACCAAACTTTTGGTGTCCTTGAGCATCTTTACAATTCACTAAGCCCATGTCACCCTAGGACCAGCACAGCTGACAGTAACACAGCCAGGAATATGTTTTCTTGTATGGGAAACACATCAGCTCTTCAGACAGTATAAATTCCATACGAATGTAAAGCCACATGTAGGACTAACTTCTCCAGTGTCCGAAGCTCTGATGGTACCTTTAGTCTTGATAATTAAACTGTACTGGATTTGTATTTTATTTATTTTCATGAACATTCCTGGCATTTATTGCTGAAAAAAAAAGGTGGTGCTGTGACAAAAAAGTATCACACCTATACAGTTTTAAATTGCTTATACCACTTGCATCTTTTTTTATACCACTACCTGCATTTAATGCAGCTACTAAATTGCACCTGCAATTTAAAGAAAGTATCATTGTGAATACTGAAGTTGTCACAGCAACTAAATAGTATCTTGGGAGTTCACTGCTGAAAACCTTACTGAGGCTGCTGGAGCACTTACAATTTTGTAAAAGCATTTAGATTCACAATATGTCACCAGAGCCTGATAAATTTAATCACAGTAAGCAAAACAACGTCTACAGGATTTATGTTCCGCCATTTTTTTTCTGTAGTTTTATGAGTACCTTGAACCAGAAAGATAAGTATTAGGATTTCAGCAGCCATTAATCTGGTCCTGGATTATTTTATGATGCTGTGAGTGCAGCCCGTCCCGCGGTCGCCACGCCAGCACGAGCCTGGTACCTTGGCGGACGTGCCGAACACGCTGCTCCCAGGGCAAGGCACAGCCCCGTGGAACCATGCAAGGCCTACAGCATGCAGAGAAGATGCCAGGCTGCTCTTTGATCAGCAGTTTGAGCAGATAGAGCCATTCGTTGCCTTTCTGCCTTTTCATCCCATTCCCAGCACCGGGGCTAGATGGCAGAGAGACTTTTCTCATGGCTTAGTTCTCGAGCAGAGCGGTTTCTTGCTCCGCAATCCACTGTGTGCTCAGCAAGCCTCAGTGCCAGTCAGAGTCAGGACAGCTCTGTACCACCCCTGTAAAGCTGCTGCAGCCCACGCTTAAAACAGATCAGCGCAACACCTCCTCTGTCTTCTCAAATAATAGGGAAATCTGGAGAGAAACAAGCAGCCCAGAATATGGCCAAATTTCAAACAGAGAGGCACAAAGTCATTTAAACTCAGCCTTCCCCACCCCCGACCAGTTTTGCCCTGCTCTGCTCCATCAAGATACAGGACCATGGATTCCTTCCCTGTGGCAATCGACTCTGCTATCAGCCAAGAGACGGCAAGCTTCAGAGATAACCTGCAGACTAAAAAAGCCCACCACCAAACCCATTAAACAGTACAACAGAAAGGACTGTTTCAACATCAGCCAAAACTGAACTTCCTTTCAAATCAGTAAATTTTCTTTGGGGGGGTTGTGGGGGCATGATAAATGTACCACTTTGCTTTTCTCCATAGTTTCCACTTAGACATTTAAGAGTCCCTGCAGCACAGCTAGAGCTGGAATCGCACTGCAGCAGCGGGCATTAGGCTATGGCAATGCACAACCTGAGATTTCTATCAATGATTTGTGTTTAGGAGATTGCAGATCCTTATCTTGTGGCATTACTTGTAGCAATCAGTCAATTTTGACAGCCAGTCTAGAGGTCCATACCCATTGCAGCTCAGAAGCTCAGCAGGTATTGCTAAGATCTGTTTTCAGATAACCCAACTATTTACCTACTCTAAAATTTAAACGCATACCAAAGGATGTGCTTTATCTCCTCACCAGCGGGTTAAGGCTAAAGGCGAACAAAGTGCAATTTGCAGGCGGGGGGCAGAAGTTAAACTTGAAACCAGCCTCATTTTTCAGCTGGGGCACTAACCACATCCCAGCCCACACCACAACAGAACCAGCATTATTTATCAAGATGGTGCAACTGCAGGTAAACGAGGCCAATATTTCAATTAAACTTTATTTCAAGCCCAAGGGACAAACGCTGCCATCACATGACTTTACTGTCAGTGGCCTGCCTACCTACGCTCCAGCCTCAAGCTCACTCAACCGTAAACAGTTGAGAGTCACACCAGACACTGTTGACAAAACCTGCGTTTTACAATGTGTTACTTCTGCACCACCACCTGACATTTGCGGGTGAACCCACCCCACCCCCCCCCGCTTCGGCAGGCTGGGACCAATATCCCACAACATTTTATCTTGTCGCTGGCACATTTGCTGACAGGTTCACACCAGGGGCCTTTGTGGGTAGGAACAATGAGGGAGGTGGGCACAGCACAGGAAAATGGGTGGTGACCACCAAGGGCTGGAAAAAAGCCTCTTTCAAAGGAAGGTCTTTGAAAACATTCATTACACCCCACCCAGCAATTTTCACTACAATATTTCAGTACATAAAAACAACACAGGGAAAATAAACAGCCCACCCTTTATTATGCTGTAGGTTCTCCAACCCCTGAAAAGAGATCAGCAAGCCATAAAGACGCAGAAATCTTCACCAAATGGAGCCACATAAGAGGTCTGCAAGCATCCACTGAAACCTCCACCACCACCCTTGTTCCCTCACGTACCTCTAGGCCCTCTATGTAAGCTGACTCAATTAGACATCTTGATTTCCAGAGTAAAGTAATCAAAATTTAAAATTGTATTGGCTGGTAAATAAACAGTAGCGAGAATTTATAGGGATCACCAAGTATATATATTGCCCCAATTTTAAGTGAACAGCCCTCCACAATACATTTCAGCTACGATCTCTCTCTCTCTCTGGCTAATTCTGCTAGTGAAAACATTAGCTAGAACTAATACTCAAGATAAAACAGCTGCAAGACTGAAAAGGAACAATAAAGCAAATCCATAATGAAATGAGTCTATGAAATCAGCAGATAGTCAAAGAATGGAGGCCAGTCTTTGAAGGTATGGATGTCATGCTTTTACACAGGCTTGTCTCCGTCGCAGTCAGCAAGATTTGCCAACAGAGCAATGATTGAGCAGGCAACAACCCCCCCACACACACACCCCTCCCCTTCCTTGGAAACACGAAAAGGGCTCCTCCTTCTCCAAAGGCTTGGGGCTGCTCTGTGATGATGCCTCTACAGCACCCTTACTCCCAAGCTCAGTATATAAAGACAGCTGAGCATCTACAAAGGAAATTTGGCCACTTCACTTTGTTTCAAGCGCAGGATCTCTGTGTTGGATGCTTTGAAGACTGCAGTGGTAGCACACACCAACTCTAAATGAAAACATTTTTTCTCCTTTAGAGAACATTCAAAACTATCATTAAAGTTACTTTGCACCATTGCCCGTTAATAAGTCATGCCTTGTCCTTCCAAAGTGTCACATCTTACAATAAAGTTAAGAAGGCAGCTCTTGCAAAAAAAACTTTGTGAAATAATGCCAACCCTTCTTTACTTTTTGGACCTTAATCACTTTAATGTGTGCTCAGTTATGATGAAAGTTAATGGTTTCTCCCTCTCTATCTGGTGGTGATTTGTAGCCAGTAAGAAGATGGATGTCCAGGAAGACAGATTGAACAACCATTTCTTTGGCAAGCAAGGAATAATATTTCTTGAGGATAACAATAGAGATGCTCTAAATTTTGATCAATCCATGTAACACAGTTTCCTCCACTTCCTGTAACAACGATGAAGTGCAGATCCTGAGAGCCAGCTACGTTTTTTGCCCTCTGGGGTGTGAGTTTTGCCTGTGCAAACATCCTGGGGCATGGCTGGTTCTTAGCTCCTGCTTTCTTTTCAGGGAGCTGTTATTGTATACAGTAGCTCTTTAATTGTCCATCTTCTCTTAATTAAGCTATTGGGTAAACTGGAATAGTGATAACTTTGCACGCTGTGATTTTGATTTCTCATTAGCATTCAAGTCTATTGCTAGTTTAAGTTGATAAATACCAAAGATTAGTAACTTGAGCTGTGGTAAATTGTATTTGGTTACTACAAGGGAAAAGGATTAAACCAAAGGGTCAGGCTACTTCAGCTATCTGACCAGAAAGCCAGGAGTCACTTCAGCAAAGTTAGGCAATTCCTCTAAATTTACAGCTAAAATCAGAGTCTGGAGTGATGTAATCTGGGGCAATCAGTGCCTTCTCTATCCACCCACACCCAGCTTCAGCTCCTGGCAAAGACCTGAGGAGCTTTTTCACTGCTGACCTGCCTCTCGGCACTCACTGCTGCGCTGCTGCAGCAGAAGCCAGAGGGACATTGAAACCCCAGTACTCAAGGAGGAAACAATTGTGGCCTCTCTACACTCAAATGCAGTATTTCAAATATTTTAAAAATTAAGGCTTGGTTCTGTCGGGAAATGGCCGCTAGCTCTTCTGATGCATTGTCCTCAATAATTACTCGCTAAACACAAGCTTCCAAAGGGAACAGGTATAAGGGCAGTCTGCATTGTAATACAAAGTAAATAACTGGATGCATTTTTTCTCCTTTGGTGTTTCTTGTTTTATTGTTTCCTTTCTACTACTGCCTACTAACTCCTTAAACTTCTATGTATCTACAATCAAAGGATGGTTACTCTAGACAAAAGTAAAAGATGATGATAAATGGGAAGCAGCAAAGAAAGCATTCAGTATGTATACAAAGTTAAATTCACATGGCCATATTTTATTTTCTGGTTTGTACTTCAGAACTATGAATTAACATATCAGTATTTTGCCATTATTCCTGCTGAAGCTTTTATTCTCCTTTAAGTTAAGCAAACAAGGCACACATGCATATATTGGGCCTGATTCTCATCTCCATCGTGGTCACATCACCCCAAGAGGGGAAGAGGTGGGAGTCTAATAACTGGAATGAATTCAGTTTATGACAAAGCTCAGTTCTTTGAGAAAAGAAGCTAAATGTTTTTGTTCAATTTGAAACAATTCACAGTGGTCAGCTTACTTAACAAGAAACACATTATAACCAGGCAGGTCTTGGACACCTCTCAGAACTTCGCATCTGTCAGGGTGTGGTACTTCAATATTTCACTGTTTTGATTCTAACTGTATAGTGGCCCAATTTCTGCCAAGAAAGCCCAAGATACGCAAGCTGAAAGCCGTGCAACTGTATCAGTACCTGCATAAGGGATCACCAGTCACACAAAACAGATGGTACTTCCCAAGGCAGGGGCAAGGGTGCTCTCATCTGTTTGGAGACGAGAGCCTTCATAACTACCAACACGGTTTTGTAAATATACCTTGTGCCTTCTTATGGTGGTTCCTGGAAAATGCAATTTTTATTCTTGTTCTTTCCTAAATTATGTAACTTAATCAACTGAACTTCATGATTGTTCCAAAAATTACTTATTTCTTGGGAGAAGCAGAAAAGGAAAAAAAGAAAAGAAGCTACACTCACTGCCCAAACTGATTATTTTGGTATTAGAAAACACAGCTGGGATGGTATAGGGGCCCAAGATGAGGTATGCTGAGAAACAATCGTACCATGACCCTACCTGAAACACTGGTGCAGAAGAGGGACGATGCAGCCACAGTACTATGTACACGCATTGATACAAGCTGAATCCAAAAGGTAACACTGCCTCTTGCATTAACATATTCTTTCAAATTTTATTTGTATGCCAGTATAGTTAGGTACATTTGTACAAACATGCTGCTATGGCCAAGAGTAGTTATAAAAAAGATTTTTATCCCTTCGTGGGGTGGGGGGGGAGAAAAAGTCCTTTCATACAGAATACAGAACGTTAATAAATATTTAACTTTTACTACCACATGAGACTGTGAAATACATTTAAGACTAAGAACCATTATAATGTAATGCATAGGGAAAACGACAGTAGTAGTTAAAGAGCAAGGCATAGCACAACTAATGGAGACAATCTAAATTGTACAAATATGATTTAACTTGGTGTAACATTGTTTTTAGTCAATAGTCCATTTATAAAGTAACAAGCCTCAGAGGAATACACTTTATGTACATCCTATTCATTTTATCCCTGATTTTTTTTAAAAATAATCTTATTTATGACTGTGCGTAACAATCACCAAAACCAACTTTCACTCCCCCCACTCACCCTTATTGTCATTTCCTCATACAGGTATTCTGTTGACCCTCCAACTAGTCTTTTGAAGAAAACTCGAAAAAAAAAAATCTTCAAGGACTCCAAAAGAATAACAGTCACTAGCAGAACCAACCCACATGGTTGAACATTTCAACCACAGTTTCTCCACTTAGAGAAGTCCCATATCTCAGATCATTAAGAATCTAACAGGCAATTTTCATAAATGATACTAAATAAAGCTTTATTATGTACCAAGAAATGTTTACCACAGCTGAAAAGAGGTTGTTTATAGCTTTAACCAAGAAAAACTGGGTAAAACCTTTCTGAAAGCACAGTGAGCAAAACAGACCCACAGTGCGACAAGACATAGGAAAGTCCACTGATCTGCTGTATTTTCAATTGAGGTTTGAATCAGAGTGGAGGAAGGGTGCAGCCCTGTGCCTCTGCAGACACAGGGGTTTTATTTGCTATGATTATAGCATGTTTTATTAAAATCCTGAATGAAGACATGTTTCCCTGAAGCTGTGGCTTACTAACAGCTCTGGGAGAAGGATGAAGGACAGCATCAGACCTTGTCAGCCCAGAAAGGAAGAACACTAACAACTTGTCTAACCTGTAGATGAGAGGTTGCAGGATTCACTTGAATTAATACAACTTGAATCTCAGCATTTCTTTAAAAGAACAATCTGGTTAATTTAAGCAACTTTAAGGGACAGAGAACGCTGCTCTACTGGTCAGTCACATGCACTGTCAAAATATTTGCACAGATTTCATTTTCCGCCCCTAAGAATTAATTTCTTACTGCTGATATTTATAGGCCTGAAGTTATTTTGGGCATGTAGGTGGGCCAAGCCAATACCATTTGACTCCCAGCCTCTGTTTTATATTCTGAAAATTCTCCTACCCAGCAGGTCTTGCATCACTAACATGTTCTGCGCAGAAACAAGGTACAAATTCAAAACAAACATTTAACGTAAGACGTTGGGCCGAGCAGGAAAAAAATACAGAATTACAAACTGGAGTCTGGCCAGAGGGGACAGGACAGACAGAGAAAGAAGCAAGATAAGCTATGGGGCTTGGGGAGCAAAAACTCCACCCGCAAACACCCCCACCCCCGGCTTCCCAGAAAATACTGTGTTTGTGTCTACTCTGGTGAATGCTGTTTCTCCTTATGTCTTACATATGTAGCCGCTACAGCAAGTCATTACTTAAGTGCTTTTGCAATTACACCGTTCACTAGTTCTCACCATCACACAACTTTGCTGGGCAGGAACATTTCTATAAGCAAATTGCTCTGGACAGTAAACATCGCAGGCTGGCTATGGGCAGTGCCGCGAAAGCTGTCACTGGGTGACCTCCCCCCAGTGTTTATATGGGAAGGACTGGGTGCCAGGGAGCATACCCTGCCATTTAGGGTTGACTCCAAACAGATTTATAAAGCAAGTCTCAAGGCATGTGTTTCCCATGGTTTTGGGAGCTGCAGCTATTTAAATTATCATCTTGAAATGTTAAACTCCTCACTTCCTCGTTTTAGCAATAAAACCAAAACAGCAACAAAATGACTGGGAAAAACATCCTTGACATGGGGGGTGGGGGTGGGGTGGGATATGTCCCATGCCTGACCCACTAGACTAACTCAGAACAGGGATCCAGTACTGACACTCATCCCCACACACAGACAGGGAACCCAAGCTCATGAAGGACAGCAAAAACCATCTGAAACTCCATCCAAACAATGGTACTCGCAGTACAGAGGAAGAGGACACAAGTGGGGACACAATGGAGTCCAGGATGAAGGATTAGCCTGCAGCACTACAAAGGCAGTCTCCCCTTCCCAAGTCGTCCTCGGGGGGATCCCATCACCTCTGTCCCAGGGACATTCTCACCTCACTACATTATATCATGACTTGCATGGATAGGAGATCAGAAAACAGCTCTTCAAAATAAGTTTTATTTTATGTTTTCTTGTCTTGCATCAAAGCCGATAAACAGGAAATGCTTTGCTCTGGGATCCTCCTGGGACACGTCACACCCTTTACACCAGACCAGTTACTACTAGGCAGTGACTGGCATGAGAAAGTACATCCAAATTTCTGCATTAGCTCTATTAGCTGGCTACCAAGGCAGAAGGATAAAGATTCAAAAAAGAAGGTAGAAACAACCGTTTTGGGGGAAGTTTAAACCAAGCAAGGGGTCTGCATAGAAAAAGTAGCTATTTCTACAAGTCTACTACAAAAAACAATGAAAGTTTCACATAATTCCATAGGCCAAGAAAGAATGAATGTCTAGCTAGTCTATGATATAGACTTTTTAATGTCTCAAAACAATTCTATTTCATTACAGATGAATTAATAAAATTATTGAAGAGCATTTGAAATGGATAACACTTTAAGGAAAGACAGAGCTTTATGGTTAACCAAGCTTCATTAAACGATGTTCTCTACCACACAGAGGCCCAAAGCATGGCTAGAACTGGAAATCAGATTTTTATCAAACCATCTCTGGAGGAAGTAGGTAACACAATTAAAAAATGGGAGAAAGATTTGGGAGTGTCATCAGCAGATTTAGGGAGAGGAATGGGAAAGCAGCAGATGAAAAAAAAAATCCCGTGGGTGTAGAAAGACTTCAAGAGCATGGAAAATATTTCCAAGTGTAGACCTAGAATTTGATAAAGAGAGAAGCAGAGAACTTTTCACCCTAAGTGTCTTGCTCCACACAGGGTAAAAGGTGCAAGTGTGGCTGAAATACAGGAACATCTGGACTCTGTTAAGTCCCAGTTATGCGAGCACTGACCATCTTAATTAACCAAGCTTTGGGAACAGTCAGAAGGACAAAGATTAATTCTGTTTAACTCCTTGAATAACAATTTTAAGAACGAAAGGGACCAGCCAGCTCAATAGCATCATCAGTCTGATATATCAAGACTTAATAGATCAGAAGCGGTCCTGAAGAAGGAGCCACTTCTCATCACCACAATGATGCTGTAAAGAAGAAGTTACTGCATAAGAACTTTATAGAAAGGATAAAAATAACCCTTCTATTAAGCAGCACCTTCATATAAACATGACTACAATGACTACAACTGTGCAGTTACAAATCAGTCTTAAAAATGTAATATCTAGAATAAACCTTACATCAGGATCTATTTTCTGTTCACTCAAATATTTTCCCCCATGCTGCTGCCCACCAGCTTACAGTGCCCTCTCCCACGCGAGGCTCCCATGACTCTGGGCTCAGCAAGCCCCATGTTAGCCCTTCCACATTCAAGACCACTCCCAGCTCTTCTCAGAAAGGTACATGGTCTCCTAATGAGGACAACCCTCCCTTGAAGGGACAATTTCATTTACTGAAAAGCCTTTTCCACTGTCTTTTCCAATTTTGGCCTGAATAAACTTCTTCACAGCTGTCTGTCCAAACATCTCAGGTCTTAGATGCTTTACCTCTGGTCTGACTGCTCACCTAAACTACCTAAAATGGGTCATTTTCAAGTGTGCTTCTGACGCATCGCAGGCCAGGAGGTCTTGAGCACTTGCAACCTCCTCCCTGAAGATGGGTGGAGAGTTCAAACAAGAACTTAGTCTAAGACCAGCCATTCTCAGGATTTAATTCTGCAGTAGTGTACATGTCCATGTGTATCTTACATGGGGTTTTCAGCAGAAACCATTTTCTTAAAGCTCTCAATGTTTCATGCTGCTGTTTTCATGAGTTTTGTGGTCTACCTCTCTAATTCACTCTCACTCTCATCAGGGAATAGAGGACCATTTTCTGCAGTTAAATTGTTTTGTCCAACATCCATTTGTACCTACATGATCATAAATATGTATCCAAATATGGCAAACAGCAGAGCTACCCCTATATCTACTTGTACATTGGCATTCACACTCTGGCCTTGGTTTCTAAGTGAGCAGCAATTTTGCCGCTTCATTTTGTTCCCCAACGTTTTTGTTAACCAGTGTAAACGTGGTGCTAACACATACACTGCTTTGCTATCCAGCTGTGGTGATACAGCTTTGATGTTACCCATTGAAGTTTTACTTCATTGAAGCTGTGCTAAACACACCATGAAGAGAATCAGGTTGTGCATCTCATCCTGCCTGTCAATTCCAGAGTGCTGCTGCTGCTCTACGCTGGCAAGCAGACATCTGCCACCATACTTTCAGGTGACTGTCATAAATCTGGGTTGATGTCAGTAAATTAAAATGTAGGCTTTCTTCCAATACAGCATTACTATTATCCACTGTATTGATATCTAATTATTATGCCACTAAACACATCTTTGAAGGCAACCTTCACCAATTTGAACAGTATTGCAAAAGAAGAACTTACTATCTGTTCTGCTATAAGCACGATTTTATAAGCAAGACAAGAAAACAGCACACTTTTTTTTTTTCCCCTAAACACTTTGAAGCTGCAGGGTCAATATAGCACGACACAGAATGGATGTAACACAGAAGCAAAGCTCGAAGTATTGTGACATTTTAAATGTAAAACAGCAGCGTTCAGTCACAGTAAATAGTAAAGCATTTCAGAACAATACAGACCCATATCACTTACAAGATTAACAAAAAGGTTTTTGTCAGATACAAGTACTTTAGAAAGTTCACATGTGGTATTTTCCTCTATGTTAAACATGAAAAAATTCAAGATATTAATGTGCAATAAAATATTAAAACAATAATAGCTTTGCACATCGTATAAACCTGTGCCTATAAGGAGTTACCCAACCGGGAGTGGCAAGACTGGGTGCTCTAGCCAATACTCTGTACAGCCACACACAGAGAAGGAGTTTCCCCAGCTCTCAGTGTGCCCTTTTCTTATTTTGGGGGCAAGGAGAGGGCATTCGTGTGTCTTCCCACATTGTCCAGACCAAAAAACCCCAGGCTTCCCAAGGAATACAGCCATCGCAGCCACACAGCAAAACACCAATTGGCAGCAGTAGCTGGAGAAGGAGCCCTGGAGAAAGGGCAGTTTTTCGGAAGGATGGTCAGAGGCAAACCATTTGGGAATGTGCGAGGGTAATTGTCCTTGACATTTGCAAACTGGCAAGCACTGTACAGCAGCGTCCAGGCTGCAAACATAGAATACTGCAGCTAGAGTTTAGTTGTTCCCTGTTTAGTCATTCACAACCGAATGTCTTTAAATGAACACTTCTATGAACCACAAATGGACCAACAAGCATGCCCAGCTGTCTTACAAGAAACCAATCATCAAGTACCCTATGGTTAATGTTCTGCCCTGGACGCTGGCTTCCCATCATAAAAGCAATCTGAATTCCAAGCATTTGAAAAATGATGACTCAATTTCAAGAGAGATAAGGCTGGCTTACAAGGAAATTATAGGTTTTAAATGTTTGTGCATGTATATTTACATTTATATATGCACACATTAGAAATATCATACGCACACATAGACACATGGGACTCAGAAGTCAGTACGTTTTTGTGAGCAACTGGGACATGATTTCAAACTTCTCTATTTTAGAGTTAAAAAATTAAAGAAAAGAAAAGAAAAAGATGCAAACAGACAGAAGGCAAACTATGAGTCTCACCTAAACACATGACTGCAAGGACTAAGGCTTTCATGGTAAATACCGTGTAACTCATGCTAGGAGTTACCAGTGGTGCAATGAGATAAACATTTCCTCAGTTTTAATCATTAGTAGATACATTCCTCAAGCTGGGATGGATAAAATTATACCAATAACCACACTTCAAGCTGCGTACATGCTTCACCTTGGCAATAATGTAGTACAGAAAAAGAAGGAAAAAAAAAATAGTAGTTATCCTTCAGGAAGTTACTCCTGCCAAGATTTAGCATACCCATAATTTTATTGCTCTAAGCCTCTCCTGAAAAGGCCCTTGCTAGCATGGCAAGGGGGAGAAGACAATAAAAACCAGAGGACAGAAGTAGGTTACAAGTGCTAGCAAACATTATCCATTTAAACTGCTAATGGCAAGCTCTGCTGTTATATTTTTATCATTGCCATTCTGTAAATTACTTGTTATCAGTGATAATTTAGCTTTTATTTCATTATCTGGCACAGCAGACAAAAGGAAAACAGATTTGTTTTACAACAGCTCCAGCACTTGCTCTGTCCATTAACATAGACAAAGGTAAATTAAAGCTCTTAGACCACATTTTCAGCATATGTGGTACTGAAACCTCTGTATCTAACCGATATGTGTTTCTAAAGGAGAACAGAGTGCAGGTTAATGCTTTTATGGTCCCCACACAATTAATGGAAGTTTTCATATTTCGTATTTTTTCCCTACTCAGTTCTATCTGCCTCCAAAACCATCTCAGGGCAATCAGGGGAGAGTTCTTAGGGAAGAATCAATATTTTAAACAAGGAAGTTACTACATTTCAATCATCTAAAGAGTGAAATAACATTTTCCTTCCAGTTTTCTTAAGACCATAAAACCACAGAGAAGTTGTATTTGATTAAAATATTAAATATGCATAAAGAACTCTTAGAGAATGTTATGTTGTTCCAATGCTCATCATCATCCATTTTTTAGGTATGTTTTCAGCTATTCTACTTATTTCAGTACAGGTAAACTGATTGCTTTATAACTTTCATCGAAAATAATAAACTTATTTATAGAAGCTAATATAACACAGCTGTTCTGGGCAAATGGTGGCCTTTCCATTTAAGCAATAGTATAACGGCATTGATTACAAACAATTTTGCAAGAAAAACAACAAAATATTACCGACTGCTCTAAAAGTGCAACTAATAGCCATTAGTAACGGCCATTCTCCTAAGTAATAAAGTAATTTCTGTTCTTGCATGAAATACCCTTTCACCTTTACTTAACAAGAAAGCTGTATTAGTAAACCAGAATTTCAGTCTGAGGTGACAGCCAGATGTTCTGGCTTGCTTCAAAGACCACCTGTGCTATCATTAAAAAAAAAAATAATTAAAAATTCTGTAATTCTAGATATTTGGGATCGTTTTAGTTTTTGATATACAAACCACATAAAAGGATTCTTTGTCAAAGGCAACAAATAATGTAATTACTGGTTGTTCAGTCTGAAATTGCCTCCACAACCCAAGCATAAACATTTATTAACATATAATGCAAAATTAAAAGCTAGTGATGACATATTTCAAAGAAAGAATATTCTACTTTGTAAAGCAAAATTGGAGAGTTCTGCTACCATAATTTCTTTAATGACTATTCAGTTTTGTTACAAATTACCCACTGATACTGTCAAATGCCACCTCATTTTCTAATAAAAACTTTATTTTTCTTAGAATAAGTTTTTTAAAAGTCTGAGAAAAAATTAGTTTAGTTTTTATGTCCCTTTAGCAATCATTGCATGACCAATTACAAACAAATTTTACTGCTGGGGTAGGTCACATTGATGAAAATAGATTAATATTAAAGCACATGGAAATTTGGAAGAACAAGAAAATACTTCTTGGACTACCACCAAGGCAATTTCAAAGCACAAACATGAATATAATTTAATCATTTCCTTACAAGCAAGCTTGGCTACAGGGCTCCCTAAGTAATGATAAAAATGAAGCCACAGAGAATGTATATTAAGGACCTTTACTGAGATGGGGAGGAGGCAGAACATGGTAGTTGAATATTTTTAACCAGCTTTCCACAGATGAGTCTAAATCAAGCTCTTGCGATTCTTCCTTGTCATAACCCACTACAGAGGTCAAAGGTTGAAGCTTTCCCAGAGGTTCACTGTGCATAACAAACACTAAAAGTTCCCCAAATTTAGTTTATATTTAACAGCAAGTGTGCTGTGGTCATTTACGGCCCATACAGTCCCATTAGGATTGAGCAGGGCATAAACAGGGCAGGCAAAAGCATGAAATCTCTGCATTTTCAATTGATTTCTTTATTCATGCCTGCAAAAGTTAGTGCTTCTTAACACTTTAAAATGTGCTGTGAAAGGATGACAAAACAAATCCTTTACTGCAAACTTAGAGACATTTTGTCATAAATAGTGTATATGTATGTATATAGTCATCTACCATTAAGCATTACAAAGGGACTTGGGGGTCCTCACTTTTTTGTTTGTTTGTTTTGTTTTGTTTTGAGCAGAGGTCTAATGAAGAATTTGAGTAATCTGAGATCACAGAGGAGCAAGTTCAATACCCTACAGCTAACCCAGGGCAATCCTGGGGACATACCGTCGGTGGGAGCTTGGCTGCTCTGCCAAAGCTGAAGCCTCTGGCTCTTACACTAGGTATCTGACCCGTATGCTATTTCATGCCTATAATTTATCTTAATACAACAGCAGGGACGTTGGTAGGAAAGGAAAGGCTGTTGAATAAGTGTGCTGAACTGTCTAGGAAATCATCATTCCAACCGCAGTTAGGACTTGCTCTTCTAAACCTGACCCTGATCAACCAATAAAATAAAACAAACAAAAAACCCTTTTCCTTGAAATTTTTGAAACACTTTTTTTTTTTTTTTTTTAAAAAAAAGAGTTGATATACTGGAGATTATTCCAGCAGAAGCTAACAGAATGATCAAAAAGGCAAAAAGAAATTATTGAGTTTCACAAGACATTGTCATCTCATCAGCAAACTCAGTTCAAGATGTTTCTGCCCCAAGCTGTTCATACAGCACTGGGGAAGAACTGAGGAACATTAATGACGCCTTCGCATGTACTGCACAGCCCGACCAGGACCAGGGGAGAGTCAAAGGGCCTGAGGACACCAGTCTCCTGCTCCATCAGCCACCCACCACCCCAACATTCGCTGTGGGCACACAGGTGCAGCAGAATCCATCGTCAAACACTTGAAGGTAAAGTCTTCACAGCACCATGCAAATGAGAATTTAACATCAGCTGGTTTTGTGGACACAGTTGGTACCTGTAAACCCGTCCTTTTCACACTCAGGCCATCTCTGACATTACTGTGCCCTACAAATATCCACAACTTGTTTGGCACATGGTGATGTTTCAAAAACAAGAACAGCATTGTAATTATGGTTTTGCTTTGTATATAAGTAGTGGTAGCCACAAAATATATTTAAGTCTATTTGCTGTATATGCAATTCTATCTAGCACATAAACATCCCTCTCCTAAGCAGAGTCTATTTGCCCACATTAACCACCCTGGTGCCCCCCCCCACACACACACAGCTTTTTGGAGCGCACATAGCCACCTTCTCTCCTCATCACCCCCTGTCTACACTAGCACTCCCCTTGTCTGTCAGTGCCTCACTCTTACTGCAACATCTTACAAGTCTCCACCACAGACTTTACACTTTCCAAATAATGACAGATGTATAGAAGAGTTGCAGCATCAGCATACGCTAAATGCCCTCAGTTCCCCAGTAAAGTCACCCGACAGGAAGCAAATGTAAATTACTGCCTTCCATACATAAGGCACGATCCTGGGGACCTTGTTATTAAATCATTAACCTTCACCTTTCATTTTACCGATGTTTCCAGTATTCAAATGTTGCTTGAAATAGACTATATTACTATTTCCCCATGTCCCAATTTGTTGCCAAGTGTTTCACACCATTGATTGAACAGCGACAAACAAATGAGAGCACTGAGTTTTAAGCAACAAGAAAGCAGCTCAGTAATTACTGCGAAAGTTAACAACAGGGTCCCTATAATCTTTGCAAAAATCTGTTTGTTCAGGATTCCTATTCAATCCCTAAAACAAGACTTTCAAAGAGCCCTAAATGCTGTTTTCTCTGCCTTCCAAGGCTGTAACTCTGCACCCTACTAACGCCCCAGTTTATCAGGAGATGATGCTAGCCATGGCTAGTATCTTATCTCTGTAATCCCCCAGTGCTAGGCCAAGGCTAAAGTGGTGCTAAGGGTACCTAAAATGTATTTTTTTCCACAGCAAAGGGCATGTCATTCAGAGAAAAGGCAAAATAACTGGTATGGAATAATTATGGTTGCTAGTAGCAAAAGTTTATTTTCCTGCAAAACAAGCAAAGCAGAAGCAACAAAATACTCATTTCCTAAGAGCCCTTATTAACCATCAGACTAAAAGTTGATTCATACACATATTAACAATAGATATACAATGATGAGACAGACTGTTCAAAAAGCACGTATGGCCACTGAAATCAGCAGTAGGGTTTTTTGCTGGTGATTTGGATAGAGTGAAAGTAAAGGTGGCTTGCCCCTTCTTTAACACTTTCCACCCTCTTGGGGTATCCTCATCTACAGAGGAATACACAGGAATAGCCCTTGTGGGCCATGTGAGAGGTTGATGCAGCCCAGCATCTTCCTATCAGCCCATTTTGATCCGCAGACATGAAGAGAAGGACACAGAAAGCAGGGTGATGCTTCACCCAAAACTTTCTCTCAGCCTCCATCCATTTGTCCACAGACCTTCACCTGTGCACCATCCCCAAGGAAGTCAGTTCAGTCAAACCCTTAGTGGCTACAGATGCTTTCAATGGCTGAAGTCTAGCATATACCCAAGCCTCGGCAAAAGCCTTTGGAACCTAAATGCTGTGGTAGGCCAGCATGCCACTCCGAGCTGAAACTGCTCATCAGCTTTCTTCACAGCTCGTGGTCCTGTCCTGCCAGCCCTCCCATGTAGCAGGTAACCTACAGGCTGCTGAACAGGACTCCACAGAAGGGTCAGAGACCCCTTGTCCCTGCTCAGTGCCCAGGTAGCACCCGTGCTGCATACACCACTGCCACCCAAAAGAGGACCTCACCCAGCCTGCAGAAGCACTAGCAGCAGCAAAAGTGAAGTGTACCTCTTGTCCCCTGTTACAACTCCCATTGCACTAAGCTTTTCTTTGCCTTTGTTTCAAACATGTCCCCGTCCTTACTCATTGAAAGGAACAGCATGGGCTTTTTTCTTTCTTCTGTTTAGAGAAAGCTAAGTGTGAAAGCTGTGCAAGATGTAATTGCTCTTTTGGGGACTTTTGTGTTGACAAAAAGGTGTGTTTTAATAAGTTTTTATTCCACCTGCCTCCCCCTCCTCCCCAGTCATTCCCTAGCCCTTTGAAAAATGCAAACAAACCCCAATGCACCATAAGTGATGGTGATGTTTTTCTATTCACTTCTGCTTGATTTGGCAGATCTGACAACCAGAGAGCTTTTCAGATTTCTATTTTTTGTAGTATAACTTAGACTACACTTCCTCACCATAGCATAAAAAAGCTGGGCTTTAATGTTAATTTTACAGTTCTTTCATTTCACTTTTTCAAACCACATCCATTTAAACTTTTTAAGCATACTTAAACATTAGACCTAGCCTCTAAGAGGCTAAGTATACTGAATTACTACTTCAGATGGTAGGAGAATCTGTTCCAAAACTCCCGAGGTCCTCAGTACTTAGAGAGACCAGATGTATAGCATACAATAAAATTGTTATTACACACCTACAGCATTCCATCATGTGCACAGGTCCCCAGTTACAGCATACAAGTCACAATATTGCATGAGACATGGCATGTTTTGTGGTGACGTTGCAGGTTTGGCTTTCTCTGCTGACAGACTACAGCCTCAGGGCAAGTTTCATTAAAAAAAATAAAATGATAAGAAGAAAATAAAATAAAATCAATATCAGTAACTCCTTCTCAACTGTGATATGCATATGAGGAGTATCTAAACAAAATCAGGACTACATCCCATTCCCCCTCTGCACACCACCGATGAAGAGGTTCACAGGTGTTGCCCACTTTGCCAGCTGCAGAACGTAGTTCATGAAAAGCTCTCATGCTTTGCCACTGTAGGTGTAATCCCATTTCTGGTGTTTCCAGTTAGTCTTTACACATTCTCTTCCTTAGATAAGTTTATTCTTGCTCCTGTAAAAGTTCAGCCTGAGAAACACTGAGCAAAACCTTCATCTTCAGGAAGGGGCAGGCATGTAGGGCTGAAAACACCCAGCATCAGGCAAGCTGCTCCCTTCTGCTTTTATCTGTGAGCACAGGCACTTTGAAAACGCGTATCTGCCCAAACACATCCTTCAAAGGAGAGCGGTATCTCACCGCACCAAAAGCCGAGTGACGAGGCTGCTCTACCCTTCAGAGATACCTATCGCTCCCCTCCTGCGGTGAGACACATGTGGATTGGCGATCAGCGACCTGAACACCAGCTCACATGAAGCTCGAGATGTGGCCACGTACTCAGCCACACAAGCAACGCAGGGTGTTCCCCGGCTTCAAAAGCAGATTACTGCGTACGGTTACACGCTTGTTTACTTGACCGAGATCTGTATTTAGAAATGTATACAAGTGTACAGTCCCAAGCTGTTTTTTCAGACAAAACTCCCACTGAATGCAGCAGTTATGTGTCTGCCTGTGCAGCTGAGGGTTAAACCCTTACATCTTCCACAGCGCCCATGTGCATGCTTCTAAATAATCAAAGAAAAAAGAAAGCAGGCAGAACATGCTCGTGACTGTGGACCTCTCAGACACTGCTGCATTTGGATTCAGAGGGCACATGTGCCTCTCTAACATTGCCAATACACGTACTAAGGCTCAGCCCATCTATTCTGAACAAGGGTTTCTAAACCTCATTATTTTATATGTTGAGTAAATTTCCAGCTCTGAGACTTTATAAGCCAAAACGTCTTTTTTTTTCTGAAATCTTTTAAAACTTGTTCGATGATTTACACAGGAGGGAGAAATACTTTTTTAAAAGAAACAGGCTGTCGGGTCCTAACATTTCTCTGTAACTGCTTCCATTCAGAAGGGAAATCCCTCTTTATTGACCACAAACTGTGTTCTCCAGCTGGCTAAGTGATACTCATCCCAGAGCCTTTTGTAATTCTTACACTTCTTCCTTAATCTTAGGTCCAACCCAGCATCAGCCTACTTCGACCATGCAATTCTTATTTGTATGGCTCATCCAGGACTCCAAACCCATCAATGAGAAACAAGTTTGGTACTGGCACATAAAGTGTCTTCTCCATCACTGGCAAAAACATGTTGAGGTGAACCTGGTTTATTTGGCATCCATGCTGCTAGAGCTGTAAGGTCAAGCCATACTAAGAACTTTGGCTTTGCATCCATCTGCCAAAAATGCAACATATTTAATACATACCCCCCAGAAATGTTGGCATTCACAATACTATAAAATGGTCTGCTGGATGTCAGTAGTGTCACCACTATGTTACTTTGACAATTCTCCAAGCACTATATTAGCTAGCCTGTAGTCATTAAAATGTTGATCTTAAGAATACAAGGTAATAAACCACTTTTAAATTACCAGAAAAGCTGCCTCATAATGCTCAGGAACCAGTAAAAGTGTATTTACCATTAAACTACTCAGATTAATAGACAGTGTTGCAAGAAGTCATGTGTAGGCAGCATGAACTTTTTAATGTCAAAGTTACTATGACAACTGCATAACTTGGATTCATGGAAGAGATGACGGTATAAGATGATTTAAACAAAATCTCATATAACTGCGATGTCCAAGTCAATTCTAATTCTTTCCCTTAAAATGATTCTTCTGTTTCTTCACAGCAGATAGCATTTAACTGGAAGATGATACAAGATCTGGGAACTATAACACACAAATCAGTACAGTCTATTGAGTAAGTTTACAAACATACTGAAGTGACTGTTTTGTAATCTCTACTGTTCAGCTTTTCAAAACCATGCCAGGAACAGGGTTGCTGAGGTTCAGAGAACATGACTGACAATTCGAAAACTGCCTTTAAAAGGGGGTCCTAGAAAGCGTCGTGTTAGACAAGTGTCTTTCTGAAATTTAGTTACTGACAAAGCTCTGTAATTATCCAATGCTCCATTTATAAATACATGGGCAAACACAGATATTTTGAAAATAATCAGAATAAATGCAGATACGTGGCACAAACTGCTATGAAATTCACTTTCAAAACATACATACAAAAAAATCCAAGCTAAGGTAAAGGTTAGTAAATACACCTGACTTGCTTTAACAGCAATGTAAAATTAGTGCATATTTTAACAGTAGACAATTGTAGAAACAATTTGGGTAGAAGCATTAACAACCTGCAGCATGAGAAGACTCTTTTCTTAAATGCTTTGATTTGCTATCCTTGTCTTTAACACCCCGATACCTGGAACACATTTTCAAGGCAAATGTAATGACTTTGAGTGACTACTAGCAATAATGACAATTTCACGGTGCTCTGAAAACCTGCTTATCCATTGATACACCACCCACAGTGCTGCCTCCCCTCTCCTTAATTAACGCCTATATTTGTTGCAGAAATTAGAGCAACAGCAGTGCATATTTCAAAGGCACGGTCAGTCTGAAGTTGTGCCTCGTGCTTATCTTGTCACCAGGCTGCAGCAGTCAACTTTATTGCCTTCAGACATGTCGGCATCGCCATACGCCCCCGCCACCGGTGGCTTCCCCGTGGAAGGGCACTTCCATCGACGTCACCGCCGGGACGCCTCCTGCCACTGACATGGTTCAGCTGCACGTTTGCAGGACTGGCCTTTTAAAAAGTCAACCGTACAAACTGGGCAGTGACCAGATCCAGCCGCCGTTATACAAGAAGCAAGGAAATATTATGCAAGACCACAGGAAGTCAGAGGAGACAGCATTCTGGGCAGGCCTGGCAAGGAGTCTGTGTGAACTTCAGCTAACAAGCAAAGCTCGGTCATTGGCGCCAAATTCAGCAGAGAACATTCCCAGTACTGCAAAGGATAACACTCCCCATGTTTTTGCCAGTGGGCTGCATTCCAGGACGCCATGTACCTGATGAAATGCAGATAAACCCGGGTGTTATTTTTCGCCAAGTCTTCACTTATTTTTAAAATTTGAGGCATATTTTGGTCCAGCGTTTGTTAGAAGTGGCAAACAGTTTGTTTTCATGGCTTTGCTAATAGACCGCTTGTTCTTACGCCCCCTACGCTCCCTGTAATTTCAACTACAATAAGTGACCTACAAAGGAAACATTTGGCAGAAGCCTCATTTTTTCCACACATCTTGCCCATCTCTACCTCAAGGCACTCTGTTGATAGGACACATGAGGGTTATGGACTCCTTTTTCCTTGGCATTTTGGAATGACCACTGCAAGCGGACTTGGCACAAAAAAAACGACACCCACCTCACACACGACTACGCTATTTTAATAACTTTCTTCCATGCAGAAAGTAATTGGGGTTTGGGTTTTTTTTTTGCATTTGTGAGAACTACCTCATCCAGGTCCTACTTGGAGAAGATATCCATTAAAATGCAGCAAACCTTGTTTCCAAAATGTCTGAAAAAATTGGCCTTAATCTGGCAAACGTTCATCACCTAGCAATACACGAGTTCATGTTATGCTTTGTTCTAGGATTCACCTTTAAAATATCAATGAGAAAAGGTTGGAGGTGGGAGTCCATTTTGAGGTTCACACACACACATTGCCAAATAAGAAGCGCAGCATGCGAAGTCTTACACAACACAAAACAATTACCAATTGTGATGAGTGTAGACAAAGCATTCTCAAGAGAATCTATTTTATGTTTGCATACGCCCTCAAAAAAACACACAATAGCACTCTCCTTCCAGTGAATACATAATACAAACAAAAACCAAACAGTAGTACTGCCTTTACTGAGGGATGCAATTCTGAGAAGTGTAACAGATACCAGTAGATGCCAACTGCCAATGCCAATGAACTGATTTTAAGTTTTCATCATTGGTATCACTTATGGAAATGACAAACATACACAACTCTTAACAAGAGATTCCTGTCTTGTCCATGGTTTGCACATTAAAAGGTTCCCATAGCCCACTGCTTTTGTAAAAGTAATTAAACAAGCACTGAGCAACAAGTGAAAATGTTGATGGTGACGTCTTCATTGTTATTACTGGCATAACAATGCCCAAAATTAATCATGACCCTGACAACCAACACCAAATGCATGCACAGTTGGACCTCTCTGACCAGAAGAGACTTTTCTACAGCTGGATCCAGAGTTACAGCTGTTCAGAAGGTTGAAGACAACGTTTGCTGTCCAGCAGAAAGTAGTCCAGCTGCACTTCTTGTGGCCTGAGTCGAGCATACTGTGGTAGTTTTAATGTGGCCAGTCTAAAACATCTCACAAGTATTAATCATAGGCACGCAGCAGTTTCTTCATCGAAACCCAGTCAGGTTTAAGCAAACCCAAACACTCAGAAAATCTGTATCTATTTCTACGAAAGAGCAAAGCAAATGCTTTGCAAATTCACAAGTGTTAACTAATGAACCATGCTACAAAAGTAATGGGCTGTTGTGCAAGTGAAGTCACTAGCAAAACTACGTTTCTCCAGGCTCTGCAGACTCCTGTTGGACCCTGGTACCTGTGGCACAGCGAGCTGCAGAGCACGGAGCTGGCTGGAGTTACAGCCCCTGAGGAGGCACCTCAGACACCTTCAGTCATCGGAAGCCTCAGGTCTCTGCAGGGGAATGTGCTCCTGCTGCAGCCTTGCCCTGAAGCGATTACAACACTGTTTCTGAACACCTATTCCCAGGAATTTAACATCCTTGAGATCTTCACAGTACTCTCAGGAATGAGGCAAGAGACACACTGTAACATTCTAAGTCTTGATTCTTTAAAATAACAGGCTAAAGAGGATAGTTCTACTAATCACAGTCTTATCTTCTATAAATCTGCTACTAAAATATCTTTTGATGATTGCATTTCCCAGTAGTTCAACCAGCCAAAATCCTCCTCCAGACTTCTCATATGCCATTCATATTCAGCTACAACAAACTATGATATACCTACCACAAGCAATAAAGTGTTTACTTTCTACGGTGTGGAGGGTGGTGGTGTTTTGACTCTCAGTAGCTAGTATCTCTCTAGGTTAAGGCATTCTCTCTATTTTCCTTCAGGACAGTAATTTCATATTTCACAGCTTCACTGACTGTCCTACAATGACTCCTGGTATGTGAGCAAACTAAATATTTTCAAAACAGAGTGCACTGATGTAGAGTTGCCCACTAAGTATTTCCTTCTTAGAACTTTGTAAATCAGAACTGACTTCCTACACTAGTAACAGTATAAGAATAGATCCTTTGCTCTGCTTTCCTCATACCTTACCAAGTGTTTGAGCATTTAATTTGCTTAATCCCCCAGCTAACAGTTGTAGAACCCAAGTGGAATGATCATGAAATTCCTTTTTAAACAGTTTACATCATATTTTCCACAGAGGAGTACCCCAGAGGTCTCAGGCAGGAACTGAAGCCCATTTTGATAAAAATTCTAGACATATTATCAGGCTTGAAAGATTTTGGAGCTGCAGTTATTTTGGTACAAAAGCCAGAGTGCTCAATCTGTTAAGTAAGGTACAAATAGAAACTAAGAAACCCAACCAACAGGAGCACACAGCTCAATGTGCAAACGACTCTGTAGGTTCATTTCATGGCTGAAACCTACTCAAAATGCAACACAACATTTTATGCTCACACTGTATTCACCACATCAGCTCCCTCTGAAGGAACATTCTATAATGACTTCAGGTCAGGCTGCAGACAGCCTTCCTCTTTCAGCTATATCTTTGGGTGGACCTCTGCTCCTGCACCTGAAATCCCTACTGTGACCCACAAAGCAGACTTTGCTCCTTGCTCTTTTTATTCCCCAGGTTGAAAGAGCATGGAAAAGTCACCACTTCTTGAATAAGCACCATCTGCTGTCATCCACTTCCCCTAAAATAAATTACATATATGTATATACATAGTCAGAAAGCAACAGTGCTGTTCACTGTGGTGGATTGCTTCATGCTTGCCTGTAGAGAAGCTGCAATTTAGTTACACTATGTTTATGGTGGCTTTTAGGTTTGGGGGATGGGGGATGTTTTCCCAAGATTTAGCAGGCAAAGAAAAAGGATCGGTGCTGTACAGATAACACAGCTTCTCGCATTATCTTCTTCAGGGCCTGTGTACACAGTATGCAAAGCTGCCAGTAAGCGCCTGTATGAAATGTTATGCCTCAGTGTCGTTTCTTTATACGGAAAAATGTGGCTGCTCCCTCTCCAGGCCTGCCCTGCCGCTCATATGTGGGAGAAGCCTTAACATGAACGAGGATCCGCAAGCTTCTGTCAAAGTGGTCTGTGTGAAGGAGCTTGTGTGTACTAACCTCTAAACCCCGTCACATTAACCCTGTCATTCAGCACTGCTGTCCTTTCTTACAGCTCTCAGTTCAAAGAAACTGAGAGCAAATGATTGCCGGCTGAAATCCTACTGAACTCCCTATCTCCAGAAAAGACCGGTTTGGTGTGATGGTCAAACCCTCCTTTTTGTTCTTATTGCCCTGTGGGTTGCTCACCTGCCTGCTTTTTATGATGAAATCTGAAAGAATAAGGGTTTTTATAATCTCCCAGACACTTTCAGGCATTGCAATCCCCTGCCACCACCCCACCCCATCTCCTCAATTGCTTGGGGCACCTAAATTGCACATGGATCTTGGATGGCAGGAGGGCCAGATTCAAAGGTGAAGCAAATGAAAGTGTAGTTCACCCAAATGTGGGTGGATGTCGCTGTAACCTACACACCGGGGGATAATATGCAGTGGTAAAGAAAGCAATTAACCAGGCGACATAAGAAGAGCGAGAGGTGACCAAACTCCTTCCATCTGACAACCCCGTTTAAGCACTTTCAGGTTAGGTTTATAACACAAACTTCTTGCCAGCATCACCACAGCATTGTGTTGGGCATAGAAATATAAAGTCCCTACTTTAAAAAGTTTAAAGTCTAAATAAACAAGACACACAAAGGGTGGAGGAAGGATATACTACCATCCCAGTTTTCCAGACTGGAGAGCGAGCATAATGATGGAGATCAGCCACCTCGTCCAGGCTACACTACTAGCCCAGCACCCCCAGTCCCCAGCAAGACAAAGAGGTGGAGCTGAGCAAGGACTTTCAGAGAGGGTGTGGAGGGGAAAGGCGATAGGAGAAGCAGCAAAAGGCCACTTGCTGAAGCTGCTGTTTAGTGGCCAGGTCAGCAACCAGGCACGGCTTTCACAGCCAGCTCTGCTGAGAGCGGTGAACAAGCTCAAGAGACAGAGTCCAAAACATTATTTTATTCAGCTTCACTGCACTTTGGCCCAGGTCCCCATGCCAAACAGGCTTTGTTCGGGCCAGCCACATGGTTGACAAACAGAAGTAGGGGTGTGTGGGGGGGTGTTTTTCTTAAATGGGAAATAATGGGTGTTTCGAAACACCAGAATTAAGTTTCCTTCAAGATACCTGCACTTGTTTCTATTTCATTTTTCAAGCCAGCACATGCCTAAGTGGATGGGATAGTCCCCTTTTATGAATCATTGTGACCATAAATATGGCTTTGCTGCTATGCAAAAGCCAGTAGCAGCATTATGACAATTTGAGCATGTAAAGGATGTTCCCGTAAAAAACCCTCTGATAAGTAATGGCAATATGCATATCCTTCAAACTATTTTCAAGGGAAAAACAAAGATCCAGAGTTCTTAATAGTAACTGGTAGTCTTACAGTTGCAGCACATGAACAGCCCACCCACAACTGAACCAAGCTACGTCCCATCAGTAAAACAAGAAATCTTCCTCTAAATCACACATGTAAAAGTGCTTTGTTAAGCAATAAAGACGGTCAACCTCCCCAAATGTCTAACTTTTCTTAAAAATGTACATAATGCTCTTTTGTTAAGACCAGGCATCATCTTGGCTAGATTCTGTATTGGTTTCCTCCTCTGCAAGTGAAGGTCACCTGTCTCAAGTGTGAGTGTTGGCAAATCTCAACTCTCTGCATTCCCTGATGAACACAAGCCGGCTTAAAGGACGATGGGAAACAGGTTGCCCTGGCCAATATGGGGATGCACTGGAAGAAGTAAACAAAAAGCTACATTCATCATGGATTTCCTTTGTTCCCTTTAAGGATGACAGAGGTTCCCTTTAGGATGGACAGAAAGACCAGGGACAGCCAGAACCAGCATGCCCGCTCCTTCAGAGACAGCTCTTCCCTCCCAGTGAGGGCAATATGAAGAGGCCATTCCCAAAGGCTCGCCCCTTCAGAGAACTGAGCAAATGCAGCCTTCCCAGAAGAATCACCTGGTGAATGACCTACAGGAAAAATACCAGAAGAGTTTGCACCAATTTCTGATCTTCTCATAGATAATGAAACACACTGGAGGCAACTGAGTCCTTATAAAAAATCCTGGAGTGGAATATAGCTATAATTGGTCACTGGGTTTGTATACCAGAGAAATACTGCCTAAAGTGTTGTGGCATGATAAAGCCACTTAATGTTTAATTCCTTCTTACACATGTATGTATGATGCTGCCATTCCATAGATCATTCAAAAAACATTTTTGTTCTAAGAAAGCTTCATATCAGCCTTAAGTCAATACTCTCCACAACCACCTAAGCATGAAGATAGCGTCATTGCCGTCAGGTGATGAGTATGTAATTTCATCATAATGCCATACAAAAATTAACCAGGTGCAACAACGCATACAATTGCAGAAGATATTCTGCTATTTGCAACAAGTTTTGGACACAAACTGCATGACAACTAAAAGTCTGACGCATTCCTAGCAACATTCCCCATTTACAGATACAGAAATACGGAAAGGGGTGGGGGGTGGGGGTTTAGCATTTGTTAATGTCACAAAGATCTTTGAAGTATTGTGACAAGTATCCAATGACACCAAGAATTTACTGGCAGAGAGTGTGATACCATTGTGAATGAAAGGACAGGGCTTGGAAGACCAACACCAGCCACGAGAATGTCCGAAACACAATGGCTGAATGGGACTGCTTTGTAGTTTATCATACGAATGCAAGTGGGAACCACAACTGTGATACCAAGTAAGTACCTTTTTATGGCAGTAAAGACCTTAGATATGCTAATGGAGGAAACAAAATACAAGGAATGTTCTTTAAAGCATACTTATACCACCTTTATAAAAACTGCCCAATAACCATCCCACTCCATACTCCTTCAGCTTATTACCTAAGCAGATACTTATCTTACAAGTACATGAATGTATCTTAAAGGAAAAGCACTATGCAGTGACTTTTGAACACTGTGAGATGACTTGCACCAAAATTCACAGCTCTTAAATGGATTTTGCCCATGCAAAGATTTTAAGAAGTTCATAAGGCCTCTGACACTACTAATTAACAGCAACTTTCCCTTTTAAAAAAAGCATTAGGGTACATTTTTAGATTTCATGGAACTTATTCAGGCCATTGCATTGGCTTCATCGTTCAGCAAATCACCTTCTGTGTATAAATAATATATACTAAGGGACTCAGATGCTGACTACCTACTAAAAATGCATCTAGTAGGCCAAAGGTGTATATCACCTGGGATTACTATATTTCAAGACATAACAATATCTGCTTCTTAAAACAACAGTTTTCCTGGGAAAGGCAAAGAATTCTCTCTCTCTCACCATACGTAAACAGGTTTCAAGAACATGACACTGAAGCCATCAGTCCTTTGAGAACAACAAAGGTAGAAATTCTGCAACATGCTGTTTTCATCTCTCCCACATTTTTACTTTCTTGTTTGTCATATCAGGAGCCAGTTATGTGGGGCAGGGAAAGCCTTTATTGCCATGTCTTCAATTATACAACAGTCTTTAAAAAGCTGTTCACATAACCAAAGCTGGAGAAGACCTTTGTCATTGCCAAGTCATCCTTCCTGCCTAACCCAATCCAAAGATGACTAAACATTTTCATCAGAACTGGTAACTTGTTTAACCAATTGCAGATTTTGAAAGACTGGGACTGCTTTGAGTTCAAGGACTCAGGTGATAAGGACTTCATGACTGGTGTAAAAGGAATACCTAATATTTTAGTTTTGCAGATAAAAGACTCTTCCTGAGAGAAGACAGGCACTTGATTGAGGTCAAGGCACCAAACCAGATTCACGTATGTGTCTCATGGCTTTTGGTAAAACAAAGATCATTGGGGGAAAAAAAACCAATTGAGTCAAACACCAGAAAAAAAAAGGGGGATGGGGGGTGGTGGGAGAGAATATCTTTAAATTAAAAAGAGGCTAAAGATTACTTAAGTCTCATCCAAATAAAATTTAATACATCCAGTTTTAGATTCAGGAATTCAGAAAGTTTATTAACACGAAGCCAAATCTAAAACGTTTCAGCAGTCTCCAAATCTTTTGACCATTTTTCAGTCCCATCCCCACATTTTAGTCCAACACTAGCTCTTGTTTCCCTTGTGCTCTGGAAAATTATTTTCCAAGAAAATGCTTACTTTTACAGAAAATATTTGCTCCACCAGCTGCATCTGCAGCTCCTTCCAATGGTCAGTAACCCATTGTTCGAAACTCGCACCTTATATCTTACCTTCATTTGCCTAACTCTAAGCAAATGTGTTTTGATATATTAGATAATGAGTAACAAATTTTTACAGTAGATTAAGTTCACATTTCAGTAGTTCCAGATAGTTTCTAAATGATCCTGGTGAACTTATTATACATATACCTTCAGACAGACTGCATGTTATCAAGTGCCATAAGTTACACCCATATGATTCATCTATTAGGAGAGTTGCTCAGTTAAAAAAATCCAAAACAAAACAAAACATAACACACACACAAACCTCCCCACATCACTTCTAATTTTAGCCTCTCCTTAGATAACACAATTTCCTGAAACAAGAAGAAATTATCAGACTGCTCACACTCTTCTAGCTTCAAAATGTTATTTGTAAAAGTAGTTGAACATACACAGTACTTCAATTATAAAGGGATGCTGCAGTGCTCCAGCCTTCTAAGCTGTTGGGGCTGTGGAGAAGGTCAAAACAACAGGGAATGAGTGTTTTTTGGAAAAAAATTGGGACAGACAACAGACCGCACTGTAAGTCGGCACTTACAGCTTTTCTGTGTGTGTGTGTGGGGGGGGGGGGGGGGAAGAAAAAAAAACAAAAAAGAAAGAAAAGAAAGAAAGAAAAAAAAAGAGTAGGGCAACCCAGTAGAGCATTGGACCCAAGACCCAAAGCTGGGGGTGTACCATCATCCTACGTCTTCCCTCTGCTATGGCTCCAGCTTCCAGGAATAGCCCCCATGCCAAAAGCAACAAGACAGCTGTTAAAACTGGTCATGGGCGCAGCAACATGGAAGGTGAGAAACAGCATCTCATGGGATATATTGGTCATCAGTGCAACCCTCCCTGCAGCAGGAAAGAGCTAACAGCCACACCAGCATGACAGGACCCAGCAGGAAGTCATCTTTCTTTTTTTTTTTTTTTTTCCAATTCAAAGAAATTTAAGGTAGGTTTGACGCTAGCCCTGATCAGCAAGAAATAGCAGATGATGCTATTTCATAAATGCATCCTTCTTTCTATAGGTCTGAGGACTGAAGCAGATACCCATGGGGGAATCATCATTCTTTTAACTTTACCTTCATGTTGGTACACCATAAAATGAGCACTGCGTTATAGAGCGATGGTGACCTAATCACCACTATGCCAAGTTTGGAAAAAATAGCTGAGGAGACTTATTACTTGCTGCGAGTTATCTTAAGATCACAGGGGGGCAATAACTCTTGAGTTTACTGATGATATAGTAAAATACCAAACAAACAAATCCCAGCCAAATCCCATAAATGGCCAGAGCCTGGCTGTTCTCTCCATCACAATCCTGCTTTACAGCCTGTCCACATTCTGGCCTGGGGTTTTCATGTAGGTCACAGCCGGGATTTAGGGACAGACCTCAAGAAGCAGGGGCTGGAGGGGTATCCAGGCACAGGCAAGACACGTTTTTAGGGATGCATTTACTACTTCTGTATCTTGTTGGAAGCACCCATAAACTGTTGAGACCTTTTTGGAAAACAGTCTGTTTGGTTCTTCAGATACGGCACAAATACTACAGATTAAAACATATGCTACAATGTTTGTTTGAAAGCAGAGCACTATATGAATACATAGCAGAAGGAAGAAGTAGTTGTAACTTGCAGATAGTTCAACATTTTTGCATTAGGAATGAAAAACGCTATGGAACTGTAGTATCCTGCTTTGGTATCCACTTGAGAGCAGAATCAAAATAAGGAAGTATTTTTTCCTCCTGCCCAGATGCACAAAACTTGTTTGTAAAGCTGCAATAAGCCCGTATTAATCGCACACCCACAGGCTAACATAAAACATTTCTAAAGTTTCTGAATTTTTTCAGACAATCTTTTTGGAGGCAACACCCTAAACATTCCCCTAATCAAAGAAAACTGCTGATTCCACATATTCGCACACAGAGGAAGGGTCAAGACTAGGGCACCTCTTTGACTGAAGATCAAACATCAAATTCAACTAAAACGTCTTTGCTTCTTCTCTGGCAAAACATTTCATGAGTTTCTATAGAATGGAATATTGAATATTTGCTGCGTCATGTAAAGCAACGGACAGAGAAGCAGAATGGATATGTTACTCAACTCCAAACTCTTTGTAATAACAGTCAAATAAATTAAATTACAAGTCTAACTGTTCAAAGACCTAAATATGTCCATTTAATCGAATTTATTATGGTAGATTTTGTTCCAACTACATTTTCTAGACATAAATAAAGTCACAGAGGAAAAAAACCAAAGTCCTAATTAGATTTGAGCTCAAGAAGTAAAGAGCACAATTAAATGAGAGTTACTTTGGAACATTAGTTATTTATCAGCCAATTGCCCTACTGACTGTACTTCATTAATCTACTTTCCAAACGCACAGTAAAATACAGTTTCCCATTTTACGTAATTCAGAAAGACTCTCCATGAAAAGTAGCCTTGTAAATCTAAGAAAGCAGTTATTTTTTCTTATATAAGCAGTCAAGATTTATCCTCAGCAGATAACTACTTTATTGTATTGCCTTTTAAGAAAATGAACACAAGAATGATAAATGAGAAAAAAAATGCCAGCTGCATAATAACCGTACTGGCATTTTCTCTTAATTTAAGAGAAGGGTCCTGTCAACCTTGTGCCAGCTACTAGAAGTAAAAGTATTTATAACTACTAGGATATACATAACACTATGACTATTGGAGTAATTAACAGAACTTCATTTCACAAATAGCTTTAGAGGAATAAAACCACTCCAGATATCCAAAATTATTTTTAAATACAACCTGCCTTTATATTGCTCATTCCCTTACTCTAACGTTTATCCTCTCAGTTTTAAAAAGGTTATCCATTTGAACATAATAGCAAAAAGTTCAATACTTGACAAGTTCTACCCCCACCACACCTAACAGCAGCTCCTAATTGGAACCTGAAAACAAAAATACTTAATGCTTATGAATCCACCATAATAAAAAGACACTACAGAAAGGCAGAGAGATTCATTTTTGATACTCATGATGGGTAACCTAAATTAGCAGCATAACCTCAAAACTCCTATTAGGAGAGCACCTCCTGTATGCAAGATATTCCCAATGACCCACACAAGATAAACACAACAGAAGATGATGGATATCAGAAGACGAAGCAAAAAAGAGATGACACAGAAAGGAGCTGCATACTAAGGGGTATTAGATTTTTTAACTTGCTCTTGGGCTAAGTGCTAAACATGGCAGAACCAGCCCTTGCAGCACTCCTGCAAAACACAAATCCTTAGAAGCCCAGGTAACTGGGAGGACAGTACACACCAGGAAGCACCCGCATTGCACCCTGCTCCCACAGTGAAAGCCACTCAGCCCTCATTAAGCTCAAATGCTTTGGCTCTATAGAGGTGAAGCCACAGCAGCTGCACAGCAGAAGTCAAGCTTTCCCATAGACAAGGACACCAAGACAGAGCTCAACGCGCCTCTGCTTTGTGCTGTTGCAGGTAAAGGGAGACAGGGAGGCTCACAGGCAGCCTTGTTGTTCCTTATTCATGTGCCCTTGGGCCACCCTCTGGTAGAAAAGCCCTTTCCACATCCACAGAAATATAGAAAGGGCAGTGAATATAGAAATCAGAAGGGGCAAAACCAGAATACAGTGAGCACTAGTGGCCAGAGTCAACTCTAGAAGACCTGCAAGCTATGAAGTGCCTGCATTTTTGGTGTTGAAACATAAGTCCAAGCTGCTTTATGTTAACATACTATAAATATGTGCTAAACAGCCAATTTCAACAGGTTGTTTGTCTGTCATGAATTCAGGAGATTAAGTTTCCTTTGATAATAAGAAAAATTGCAAGGGCAGATATCAACAGAGGCAAACAGGAGTAAATTAAATACCTGGGCTATGTGTGGGGAGATGTTGAG
>JAVJGJ010000032.1:17295570-17307939 GCA_035590215.1 Microhierax caerulescens
GTGCCGCTCGGGCCCCGGCATCGCTCCCGTCCTGGGGAACGGGGCAGCGCCCCGGGGCGCCCCGAGGCAGGGGGGTGTTTACACAACCACATTAAAATGAAAAACTAGTAACGACGCTGCCAGCTTTGGGATGACGCGCTGGGCTACCCGCGGTGTGCGGGGCCATTGGCCCCGCGGTTCCAACACCGGTCCCGCACGGAGGGGCGGGAGGGCGGCGGCGGCCGGGCTTAGAGGGATGCTCCAAGCCCGGGGCACCGCGCTTCTGGCTCCCCGATGGGGCTTTCCCGCCTCGCCCTGCTCTTTCTATTTTATTTTCTGTGTCACACTGCGTTGTTTCAGCTCACGCACTTTTAAAACTCCCGGCTGGCGACACGCAGGGAAGTACGTCTGCGGTGAGAAGTGCCAAAGCTCATCGTGCTGGCACCTGCTACGGTTTGCTGCAGTTAAGATCAATATAAAAAACCCCAACAACCAACAAACCCTCACTTTGATTTTTATTTATTTCACGCCAAAGCAACTAACCTTGCTAAACAAGGGATTGTGGGAATTTTTCAGAGATTGTTTTATACTCAGGTTTTCTAAGGTTTAACTTAAGATTTTTACTTCTCAAACCAAAACGCACACCTTTACATTAAACTGCATCTGCTTTCCAGCACTCCTGGAAAACACAAATGCTGCAGGCAAAAATGAGCTAAACTAGATTTATTTCTTGCTATTCAAATCTGAGCAACTTCCCTATGCTATTTCATAGGCTGGTTTGTGTACAATGGGTCAGAGGGTGTGGTTTTTTTTCCCTTTATACAATACAAATGTTTAAAGAAATGCATATTCTGCTTCAAGTCTGAAAAGAGCTATACATGCTTACACAGCAACAGCCTAATTATGTGGTAACAGTTGTGGGTTTTTTTCTCGTTATACAAGAGAACCTAAACAAAAGAAACCCACAAATATTTAAAACCTAAGTAAACTTAGTCAAACAGAATTTGTGTATGCAGGACTAAATTTAACCTTCTGGGAATAGGAGAATGCAATAGGATCAAAGAGCCAAGTCACTCATTTCCTAGATTAAATAGACTTCATCATCCTTCATTGATCTCTGCTGATGTCAATACTCCTTGCTGTATCTTAAAGCACTCCACTTGGATAAACAACTTGCCTTCAAAAATCACACAGGAGAATCATTCAAATCGACTAAATCTAAACCACTCCAAAATTTTCAAGTATTTCACATCTAGCTCACTGGCTCTTGTTGGCTCTGCCTACATGGATATAGTGCAGCTGATCAACAGTCTGAATCTCTTGCTCTCTTGACCAGTGGGGCCTGAAGGTGTTTTGACAACGGGAGAATTCGCATCTCAGCGCCACTCAGGAGCCACAACCTCTCCTCCTCTGTGGACACAGACTGGTGGGCTTCAGCACAGGTCAATGCCCAGCAAAACCACAGTCTTGCTGCTTCATCAGGAAGGTGAAGCAAGCAAGACTGAGTAATTCTTACAAGCTCCCTTGCAACTTCAGTTCCTAAAGTTGGTTATACTATTATTTCTGGCAACTGAGCTCCCCATCTTGACAGAGGAAAACAAATAGCCTGTCTTCTGGAGCTTACTTCAATTATTTCCCTCTCTTTCCTTTAACTATTCAGGGAGGGAAAGATCAAGTATATCTTTAAAAGCACTGTCATTCTACTTGATGTATTCTGTGACAGTAAGGGACCCCATGGCACCTACAGGGACAGAGAAAGTTTTCTCCTTGTTGGAGAACAGTAAGGAGAATCACATAATTTTATTCTCAAATGCACCTCATTCCTGCTTTGATCTCCTTTACGGTCAGTCAATATTTATTAAGAGCAGTATCCACCCTAAGGTGGACTTTCTCTAATCTTGGACTAATCAGGAGCTTCGATAGGAGCCACACCGTGAATGCATTCACTCTACAAATGTGCATTATTTAATCTGCAGGAGATTACAACTACCAGGAAAGCCGAGAAACCCTCAAACTGACAGCCACCACAGTTAGTCCTCTCAATTACTACCACCATTGGAAGCTCTTTCCCTTTGGTAATCCCATGTTACTCCTTACATTTTATCTTGCACTTGCTACATTGTACACTTAGCTTAGTAGGTGTAACACAGAGAAAAGCTCACTGAAAGGGAAAAAGTATTCAGGAAACTGCCTGAGCTGACCTTAGCAGAGGTTAGCTTCTGTTCACACACCCCCCACCCCCAAGGTTTCCAGAAGAATCAGCATAGCAGATGGAGCTTCCTTACCCTCGGTGGCCAGAGAAAATAGAGGTGGTTATGTCATCCACTCTGCTGTGGAAATTACAGATGACCCACAATATTCCTATGTGAATTATTCTAGAGATGCAATAGGAACAGAAGGGGTTTGGTTTCCTAGAAAGCAAACATCAGGTGAGGTATTCAGAAAGTGTCATTGATACTTGCCGGAATAGCAGGTGGGTTCTTGAAGGGTTTAAGTTAACTGTGTTTGGGTTAACTGCGTTTGGACTAGGCTTTAGGGAAAAAACAAACAAAAGACTTACAAAAATCAAACGGTGGCATATGAGCAATTTTCACAACCCACCCTCAAGTTTCAAATACACTGACTAACTAGGAAATCTGCACACCGTAGTGACTGGGCCCCTGGTGCTCAGCTCACCTTTCTGGTGCTCCCGGGTAGGAACACCCCATCACCCAAATAAGATGCAGGCAAGCTCCTGATTACTGCCATTTATTCTGAAACACACCACTGATTTAGCACCAGTCATTATGCTACATTGTTGTTTTTCTCAGGATATGCATATGTATGTAATCAACCATCCAAATCAGCACTTGCACCAGTTTGAATGCACATAGCTATCATGACTGAAGTGAAATGAGTTCTAGTACTGCTTTATGTATGCATGCTACTGGCACTTGTATTGACTGAAGAGTACTGGTAAAACATACAGAACTTCAACACTGTTCAGCACTTAATGCTCCAGCAGAGTCAGAAGAAAACACAGATACTCCATCCCTTGCAGGGGAGGCATTATTATTAAAATTAAAAGCAGCTATTGAAAACAAATTGCTGAGAGGGCTAAGAGTTTCAGATTCATTAATAATCCCTGTTTGGCTTCTTTCTTTTTCTGGCTCCTTAATACTGCAAGAAAGGATGACAGCAAAAGGTTGATACTTGTAATAACAAATAATGACATTATGGGAAAGGGAAGGGGAGAAAGGAGAGCCCTGTTACTGAAACACAGCTGATCCTTTGAAGGAAAGGGACAGGATTCTTCACTTACTCATACCAGAATAAGCTACAGCCACAGAACATTTATTACACGTGACAGCAAATGAGACAGAAAAATATTGAACTTCAGGTTAATTTATTAGCAGGGAAAGAGATATATTTATAAACTAGATAAAACACAAAAGATCTACTGGAGAAAGTGGGGACTACTGAGATGGAGGTATGAAAAGATGCCTGAACTGGGATGGGGGGTACAGTTCCTTGTGCAACTGGTCACTTACACTCACTCATGCCTTCTTTTATAACTACAGGTGTGTGCCTGCACCTTAGTATAGATGTACTTTCTGCAAAATCAGTAGCTGTGCCCTTTCTCCACAGAGGCACCAACTGCTTGCCAGGATAGGAAATAGCACCTTGGCTAGCACAGCTGTGGGGTCTTCAGGACTCCTTTGCCTCTTGCTACAGTTTCATGCTAGAGAGAGAATTCTCATACAAGAGCATACATTAAGACACATATATTGCTCTTACACAAGAATAGATATTAAGAACAACTTATAACAGCAATCCCCCTGTTACCCTAGGCAGAAAGCAATACGCAGTCTATAGGCAATACTGAACCAGCCAGTTTAAAATGTAATTTTGCAGGAATACATTAAGATGCCTTTAAGATTTTCCAAATACTGAGTGCACACCTTCAAGCAAGGCTCACAGATAAGCTTCAACATTTTTAGGCATTGATTACTTACAGACACATTCCAGACATTTCAGCCATTACACTCCCATGGAAAGAAGACATAATGGCCAAAAAGTTGGGAAAGTAACTGTAAATATTAAAAGGGTTAAAATTGCTCAGCTTATCTTTTACCCTTTTTCAAAGTGACATACTGAGGATGTCTTAGGCCTATCCCAAGGAAAGCTGGTAAAGCAAAGCAAGTCTAATTAACACAGCAATGTGTTGCAATAGAATCAGTTCAGAAAGAAAACCAATGATGATTAAGTACACAGAAACACTCCCATCACGATCTTGGAAAGTATAATTTTGAAATTTTGGGAAATCTCAACTAAGAAACCAAGGAGAAAACAGATGCAATCCAGTTTGTTAAATGGAGAAGGCTTTTGTTTCAGGTTTTCCCCCTGACCTCAATAACTTATTATTTAGAAATACTATGTTTCACAGTTTGTTTTTTTTTTTTAAAGTTGGCCTGCAGAGTAAAGGCTGAATGCATTTGCTAAGCAGAGCTCTGATTCATTATCTAGAATGCACACAACTGCCCAGCAGCCAGGGTGACCCACTCAGAAGCTTAAAGACATAGAGCACATGTGAGACACCAGCATATTAAAAAAAAAAAACCAACAAACCAACACAAAAACAACTGCTGAAAAGGAATGAGCTTAACCTAGGAGTATAGTCTGTTGCGGTATGCTTTTTGGTATATAACACAATTATAGTACAATTTAATGGAAAAGAAGTATGAAGCAGATGTGGCCTTCACTTAATTTTCAGAAATTTTTTTGCAATGTTTCTGAAAGGTAGGCACCATACGGATATATTACCTCCTATTCTATTTTAACCTATTTACTTCACCCTCCATGCTACCCACAGCAGCTGTTGGTGCTAGCGTCAGGCAGACGAGGTCTGCAGCCTCTTCCTGCTCCCTGACAGTAGCTCTGGGGAGGAAACCTGGACTCAGGATCACCAGAAGCGCGTTTTACCCAAAGCCAGCAAAACCAACAGTAACACTTAGGAGACGGGAAGGGAAACGGTTCCTCTGGGTGGATTTTTAAAGGCAAATTTTATAGCAATGCTTTTAATGCTCATTACCTCCTGTTCCCAAGAAACAGTTATCACCACAGATGAGGAAGAGGAGCAATATAAAGAAGAGTAAAAGCCCTGCGTGGCAGATTAACGTCCAGAGAAATGGGAAGCTATGATTGAAGATTTTTGCAATACTGAAGCTGATACCAATGCCTAGTAGTTAACATTCAGTCACTCAACAAATATTTATTTAGAGACAGCGTAACATGCCCACTGCAGAACTCTGAGTTTTAAAAAGAACCAAAAAGATATTTATTTATTTGTTTTAGAAACCTGAATGCCGCAGGTAATGCAGCTCTTAAACCTTTTTAAGTTTACTTCTTACTTAAGGTTACTTCTAGAGGGTTTGCATGGCACATGGGTGATGGTCAAGCCTATACTGACTTTCTGTATAGCAGTGAATTTCCCTCTAACATAATCCCAATGAAAACTCAGGTTAGAATGAAAATTAAGTAATAAACTCTCTTCTTAATCCCAGCACTAAATGCTGATTTAACCCTAATCCAGGCAAATAGATTTGGGCTTCTTTTTTATTCGCCAAGACTAATCTACCTTAATGAAGATCTTGAAAAGTGTTTGTTTTAAAACAGTCATTCTTAAATGACTGATGTTTAACAAAGCCACTGAACCCATTAACCCTGTGGACACTTGCCACCTAAAGAAGGCAACAAATTATTGTAAAACTGAAAAAAATATCCTAAATTCTTCAAGTGCTGCGTTACTCAAGGCAAAATCCCTGCCCAGAAATTACCTTTTCTGGGAGCAGAAAACTGTCATAAAAAGATAAATTTCTTATCACTGCATCTTTTGAAAGAATTACACAATATTGCTGAAGGCTTTGGACTTTTAAATCCTTTTATCCCAAAGAAAGGCTAGTTTTTAGCGGGTGATGTTGTTAGTAATCGAAATCCCAGCCCAAAGGTACTGCTGTATAACTCTCAGATGTATCCTGGGGACTCTAAAACCTTAACTGGCCTGAGGCCGTCATAGATACTCACAGTGGATAACTGCAACCCACTCGCCCTGAGCTCCCTCTAAGTCAATGATGAAAACACAATTTCCATGAGAGTGTGACCTGGAGCAGGATCCTAACCCTGGTCTCGGAGACATCTGGGACAGCCTCCTCCCACCCAGCACAGCCCTCTGCCCAGACAACCAAGCTGCTCACAAGTTGCTTCCTCAACAGCCATGAGATTCCAGCAAGCTGACTATTTAAAGTACTGGTAAAGTTCACCTTTTTCCCTTTTTCCCTGGAACTTGTACTATTTTGGAGAACCACTCCCAGATCCATTTGGCACAGGGCCCAACATTTGATTCTTAATCAGATCTGCTCTTGGAAATGTTTACAGGCTCTTTATTAGTGACAACATGAGATATTGGTTACAGTACAAGTGACTCACATACAGACAAGGAGTTGGACAGTCATCCCCCTTTTTCCCCAAAGCTATCCCTGTTTTTCTTCCACATCTATGTGCTGCAAGCTTTGAGTGAGGCACCTGTTATCAATAATGACCCTGGCTGTGCATACTAAGGGGTGTTACTCTTCATTATACTTTAATATATCATTTATGATAATGTGTGCCATTTCACTGAGAAAGAAAAAAACCAAACTAGGAGAAAACTGCAACTGTTCTATCCAAAGTAATCTATTTCTGTGGAGAAATAGATTTAATCTCATTGCAAATTGTTTTTTTAAGAGAATGCTTTAACATACTCCAAACTCTTAACCCTTGGGTTTCAGTAGTCATAAGAATTAAAATAAGAAGGACCAAGACATCTTCCAGGAAATTAGCATTAACAATAAACCCAAGATAATTTAATCTAGTAGTGAATTTGGTCACAACACATACATTAAAATAAGATGGTCATTATCCCATTTTTGCATAAGCAAAATTAATACTAAGCAGCAGCACTACTAACAAGGGTAGGCACTTATATTTACACAAAGTGAAAGATAGGAACTGCATAAATACCTTTATGCAGTCACCGATGCCAATTTACTCTTAGTTTACTTTGCTATAGACAGCTACAGTCAGATGTAAACCACCTGAAAAATCCCATTCAGTAACATGGAATCTGAGACACTATTATACATGTTCTTTCTTCTTTCTTTACCAGTGACAAAAGAACTGGTCCAACAGTCTTTCAAAACTCTTTAATTTAAAAAAACCCAAACCTACTAAAACCTCTGAATATCTCCAGCAAGTTTATTACAGCTCTACATCTACCCTTTGCTTCAGAGCAGTTGCAACAAAAGTATTTGCTCAAGCTATGGGAGTTGTTGACTTATTGACTTTACATGCCATGTCCTATAGACAAGGCAAGTGCAGCAGCCAAAGGAAAGAACAATATTTAGAACTGTTTTTCTCTTCAGACAGTGAGGCTTCAGAAACGCAGCTAAAACCTCCAATTACATTTTTCAAATAGCGGAGCATGTTAGGCCAGTACAGCCCAAAATCTCAGCCAGCCTGACAGGCTTAGCAGGTTTTCTCCCTGAATTGTGTCACCAGCTCCAAGACAAGTATAGCAGAACGCCAGACATGCCTTGTACCAGAACCAAACAAGTGATATGTGAACACTGCGATCAAGTTTTCAAAGGTAGAGGCAGAAGTTTTGCTGCAAGAGTCCTGCAGAACTTCAACACAAATTGTGAAACTAAATCCAGGACCCTCCTGACCCCTTCCAATTAACATTACAGGCATTTAAATCAGTTGGTTTGAGACATTTCCCACCATGAGCACAAGTTGTTGTCATCGTGTTAAATGATCACTGGTGGGATTTTCCTAGTTCCCACTGACACCAGTTTTCAGTAAAACCAGCAGGATTCTGAAATCACAGCGCACACTCTTGTTACCACAACAGTTCACCTCAAAACCAGCTTGGATTTCAAAGCTTTTTCCAAAACCTACACACCTCCAAACACTGATTGCACAGAGCTTCATCTGGTTATCCAGATGTATGCTTTACTAAAAGCCCTCTGAGCTGTGTCATATAATGCCTCTGAGCCAGCAAAGCATTAGAAAATCTGCACATATCAGGTTGTCAGAAAAACAAAAGGACACTCATAATCTATAGCAGTGTCCAAAGGCAAGGTAACAACCAAATAAATATACTTAAATAAACCCTGTTTTTTCCTGAACACAGTAAAGAATTTTTTCAGTCCTCCATTGACTGGATACTCATGATTTGGCTTAATGCAGGGTGCTGGCATATTCCCATACTTACATGCACATAGATGACTTCAGCAGAGCTCTCTAACAAGCTGAATTAAGTCAGTGTTCACATTATTAATATTGCTTTTACTTTGTACCTAAATATTTTTGTTTACATATTTTATTTAGTTTTCATTTTTCTGTTTATATCCTGTAGTTTTTGTCTCCTAAAAACATTCCAGAAGAAAAGATGCTTGTGAACAGATGCCTTCTGATGGAAATAGTAATTTTTGCAGTTTGAGTGCATGCAACTTCAACAGAAGATTCTATTCAAATTAACAGCTAGTTCACGTTAAAAATACTGAAGATTTTTAGAAGTGATTTTTACCAGAAAATACCCAATAACCCTACCAAGCAACCTAAAATATCAAAACTAGAAAGACAAGACTGAACTATCTATTCAGTAAGGCAAGTTTCAATTCTTTTCCAGTAAAACCTGGCAAACAAATGAGAGAATTCATCTCCCAAGAGATGAATAAGTAATTTATGTTGCAACTCTTACATTTCTTTAGTAAATAACAGAGCCAGATTATGAAGCACTGAGATGAAAGTACTGAGGTTGGAGGTTGTGCTGCTCAGCTCCTGGCATAAAGTGTGTACTGTTACTGGCAAGTATCAGCATCAAAACAGAACTAGAAAGTACCGAGCTCAGAGGTTCGCACACATTCTCCTCCCGCACTTACGTGGGATAACTTCCATTTTCTAGCTGAGATTTTTCGTTCATAAACAACACAGATTGTTAGTTCCTATTAGCTTCAAACATAAAGCAGGCTGTGAAACACCTCTTTTATGATGCAGAAACTTCAGCCACAAAGAGGAAGATGATGGGGAAAAAGAAAAAAGAAAGAGCACCATGAAGCACTGTTCTGACTGACCAAAATGTTCCATGCCTTGTAAATGCATTTTGGTTTATATTTCTCTTGGAATGTCTCTTTCTTGCCCTATGAAAGCTGAGTTGATGTTAGTCCTCATGTTTTAGAAGATGTCTGTAAAAGTATCCCTCAGAAGAGTTAGTTCTGCCATTCTGGGAAGCCTCCAATGTGTCTCTTCCAGAGTAACAGAGAAGCAAGTGGGATTTTCAGCAGTTTGAGGCTGTACCTAAGCTCTTTAGGATATGCCACAGGACTCCCCAATTTCAATGAAAGGAAGGCTCCTATGGTTTTGTCTGCTATCCCACACTGTCAGTTTGTTTCCTAACTAACTTTTGTCCTACTGGAGTCTGCTGGTGAAATGCCAGCTCCTTACTGTCCTTTAAATCACCGCTCTCTCTCCTCCTTCCTTCCATGTTCTCCCACAGACCCATCCCAGACTCCCCCTTGGCAGTTTTCCCCATGTCACTATTCATCCTTTTCTCAAACTGACACTTCACTTTCACTCAAAATTCTCCATTTAAAAAGACTCTTTAAATACAGTTATAAATCTATAGATATAAGCCAATAAAACAGCATATCACAGTGCAGTTTTCTAGTATCTATTAGATAATTCTTGGTAAGAATCCATCACAACTCTCATTAAACACTCTTATGGTTTGTCCTCCCAGTTGAAAACCTATGCTAAATGTGAAATGACCTGACTTCTACCACCCATAATGTGTTATATGTTTTTCAAAATCAGTAAATTATTTTAATTTCATTCCCTTTTGTCTGGGAGATACTCAGGATCTGCAGTCTAGTCAGCTTCCACAACTTCTGCTAGACTCTTCAGGCAGTTTTTTTTTCCTTTTCCTTGCAAGTTGTCTGTCATTGATAGCCTGATCTGCATCAGTCACAAGTTTTACCCACACAGGCAGCTTCCTTACTGCAGTAGCTTTTTGAGCAGCTAACAACACTTTCTTAAGAAAAGTCTCACTGGAATTAAGAAAAACATGAATGATGACTTCAAATTATGAATCAGCCAACTGATCCGATGCCAAGGAGGCCAAAGTGTTTAACACCGTCTTTGCACCAGCATTTGCCAAAAGCCAGATGTGAGTAGACTGCTAGCACAGTGACACCAGTGACAGGGGTTATGTATCCTATTAGATACATGTAGATTAAAGACAGAACCGGTAAAAGTAATACTTAAGTTAAATGCACTCTAAGTTTATCATAGAATACTTAAAGACTGGCCTAAACCAAACTCAGAAACTAAAATTGGTAAAAAAAAAAAAAAAAAAAAAAAAAAAAAAGAGCATATGTCAAAAAGATGTCAAAATTTCCAGACAACTTAAATCCCTAGAAAAATTCTATGGTAAATTACTAAACTTATCTGCTGTGGGACAAAACAAAGAAAGTAACAGCAGTTAGTTTGGATCTATCAACAACAAATCTTGCCCAACCAAATTAATTTTTATCTGGAACACAACTGCAGACATTCTAGATAGGAAGGAATGACTGTCATATCTCTCAAATTCATTATTGCTGTCAGGCAAGCCACAGAAGACAGTGAAGCATCCTTTTATTTTTGGCAGCAATCCACTGGTGGCAGAGGAGTTTGTAGGTGTATATTGAATGATACCATTAGAAAGGAAAGACAGTTTTGATAAACCTGGAGAAGCAGGGGGAAAAGGGAATTCATTAAGAAAAATGCAAGTTACTAGGATAGCTGACTGCACTGATATAGTGTGGAAAACAAGAAGCAAGGCAAAAATCCTTCAAGAAATAATTTGGAGATTACAGGGTGGGTCACAAAGTGAGCATAATTCAGCATTTCCTACTCTGTAACACCATGATAATCCTTGCACTCAGACAACCATGTGAGAGTGCAGCTTACAAGCCACAGGGAAATCTTCTGTCACCCTGCTCAGCTCAACCATATCTTCCCTGAAGTGCAGTGCTCAGAATTAGGTAAAGCGAGAGAAATACCAGGAGAGATCAGCAAGAGTGGTCAGAAGTCTCCAGGGTGACCAGTAAAGAAATGCTGACCAATAACAAATTTCAAATACATAAAAGCTCTGCAAAAAAAGAAGGTAACCATCAGCTGTGGTAAGAAGGACAAAATTGAGACTGAGACTTTTAGAGCAGAAGTCTTATGAGGAGCAGACGAGGGAACTGGGGTTGTTTAGCCTGGGGAAAATAAGGCTCAGGGGGACCTTATCACTCTACAGGTCCCTGAAAGGAGGTTGTAGACAGGTGGGTCTTGATCTCTTCTCCCAAGCAACAGGACAAGAGGAAACAGCCTCTTTAATAAAATTAATACCAGGGGAAGTTTAGGCTGGATATTAGGAAAAATTCCTCCACTAAAATGGTGGTCAAGCACTGGAACAGGCTGCCTAGTGAAACGGTTGAGTCACCATCCCTGGAGGTATTTAAAAGAAGTGTAGATGTGGCACTTAGGGACATGGTTTAGTGGTGGACTTGGCAGTGCTGTGTTAACAGTTGGACTCGATCTTGAAGGTCTTTTCCAACACAAATGATTCTATGAGACTTAAATTACACAGACTTAGATTTTTCTGAAAACTAACTTCGCTGATAGGGAGAGTGAGCTATGACTGGACAATGTCTTAACACTTCTCAGAAAAGATGTGCAAATAGCTGATAAAGACAGACATACAACTGAAAGATCATCTCTTGAGGTGCCACCTTAGATGTCCCTCCCTGCGGCTGGCATGGGAAGGCTAGGATTCAGCAGTGTGAAATTGAGCAGTGCCCTATACACCTTTTGCCACAAAATTATGCAGATGGAAGAGTTAAAACATAATCAAACAAAACTATTTCCCCCCTCTGTTAATCTTGTGAAGAAAGAGGAATTAGAGGCAACATTTTTAAAGATGCATCACACTGTTCTCTCCTCCCTGGTGGTAGGTACCCATTTTCTGGGTTTGAAAACTTTTCCTTTACTATTTATAAACAGATACCTTGTTTCAGAGCTTGCAACACAGTAACATTCATAGGTTAGTCTCCCATAGTAACTTGGTATTGTTTTTATTGTGCTGTGCAGACCAGATAGGTTTTCCAGACACTTAAACACCAGTGACCTGGTGTATGCAGCAGACAAACTGGTGCCATATCCCATAAAAAGGACATGGACCTTTTGATGAGAGTCCAGAGGGGGGCCACCACGAAGGTGACCAGAGGGCTGGAGCACCTCTCCTCTGAAGACAGGCTGAGAGGGTTGGGCTGGTTCAGCCTGGAG
>JAVJGJ010000032.1:17308003-17321291 GCA_035590215.1 Microhierax caerulescens
GGGGAGGGACTTTGTACAAGGGCATGTGGTGACAGGACAAGGGGTGATGGCTTTAGACTGAAAGAGGGGAGGTTTAGGTTAGATATTAGGAAGACATTCTTTACTGTGAGGGTGGCGAGGCACTGGAATGGGTTATGCAGAGCAGCTGTGGATGCCCCATCCCTGTAAGTGTTTAAGGCCAGGTTGGATGGGGCTTTGAGCCACCTGGTCTAGTAGAAGTTGTCCCTACCCATGGCTAGGTGTTGGAACTAGATGATCCTTGAGGTCCCTTCCAACCCAAATGATTTTATGATATTGCCTGGTTTGCTTTGTCAGGGGTGCCAGTCAGATGTTTGCCTACTTTATTGCTTACTTTTCCTTAGAATGCAATAATGAAAACCTGGTTTCCAAAAAAAACCCCATGTGTCAATGGACTGCTATATCTGGGCATGATGACAGGACCACTGAAGAGACCTTGCTTCCTGATGAAAGAATATCAGCCTTTGAGACTTCAGACCTGGTTTCAGAGTGCCTTTGCCACGAAATTCTTGATTATGAAGTTCCAGCTATGACTAACCCCATTACCAGCCACTGCAGTGGGTAGCAGCCAAGATGACACACATCCCTCTCTATTACTATGACGTGCCATGTTCTGGTTTCCAGCCAGGCTTTCTATTATTTCTTTTCTTTACAATTCAATATCTTTTTGGGCTGGTATTATTACTGTCTCTGCAATAAATATTTCTATTCTTAAATAGAAATAATTTGAAATCTGGGAGGCAAAGATTCCATAACACTTTTCCGGAAGAACAGCATTAAATCTTTGATGTAAAGAACTGCAGACCCAGACTCCACCTGGTCCTGGATGCACAAGAAGCAGAGCCAGCGAGGGAGGAAGCCACTACAGCTGGGTTGAGAGAGTCCAAGGGAAGAAAAGGCAACAGTTGTGCTCCACTGAAATGCAGACCGTCTGCCAAATTCTCCAACTGCACTGCACTAGAAAGTACTTTTTAATCGGGGGGTGGGGATGGGGGGGGGAAGAGAGAGGGCGGGAGGGAGCGTGGTTATGTGACAAGTCGCCCTGTTTCTATTTCTTAATTGGCATTTTCCTAGAAGGACTGATTGTGTCTTAAGATATTACAATTTTTAATGTTCTTTCAGTAGTAAGAAAAATTCTTAGGAGTTTAACACAGCTGTCTCTCAGAAGGTTATCTCTTGTTTACAGTACATTTTGATACTATCTTTTAAGCACTGAAACAGAAACAAACAGGCATCTAAATACGCGTTACCACATTTTGCAGAAGTGATGAATTATTAACTATTTCCTGTAAACTTTTACATTATGTTAATTTGCTTTATCTTGTGCATGTGTCACACACACCCTCCCATCCAACATGCAGGAAAAAAATATTTAAAGAAAGTTATTCAAGCTTATATGTGGTCAATATAGCTGACATTAAGATACAAAAGGTCAAATCATCAGAGAAATTGGACCAGTTACTCTGCCTGAGGAACTGGCCCTCATTCTATGCAATATGTCTTACAGTCCTCACCTTTTCTAAAACAAGCTCTTTTCAACACCCTATCACTTTTTTTTTAAAAAAAAATCTTCATTTATAAATAAAAACAAACCAGAAAAAAAATCATTTAAACTGATGCACTATCACAATAATCCTTTGTTATTTTGAATTGTCTAATTTAGGATTATCTTCAAGTTTGTTTCCTTAAAGCTAACACCCAGTTGGCATGGGAACAACAAGGGATTGCAGGCACTAACCAATTCTCAAATGAAAATCATACGTCAGAAATTCTCATTGACCACAGTGGAAATTAGATCAAACCCAAGTACTACACTGCAGAAACACAAATTCCACAGGCAGGGAGCTCTGCCAGCCTGTGTGCTCCTTCAGCATATAAGCTTTTACACAAGATTCTTATTATCATGACAAATTCTAACAGGGATTTGGATTCTATCATAATGCTTTATTCCCAGCTTTACCACCAGTACTATGAATACAGAGACTCCATCTGAAAGCCATGGCTTTCAGTAGCAACACAGACTAAACTTTTGTGCATGTAAAGCATTAACATGAAGGCAGAAATAGGGTTAGTTGCCTACTGGATATGGTTACAGTATAAGAAAGCATTTTCTTCTTTGTTTATTCACATAGGTCTCATTGACCAGTTCCCAGCAGAGGAAGGCTGAATGCAGGCAGATACTCCGTTGCTGTAGATCAGGTGCCTCCTTTAAAGTCAGCAATATCATGATAAACCAAGTTGATCAAACCCTGATCACCAGCTCAGGGTTTCCCACTCTGGAAAAATTCTGTATAGATACTCATAGCTCAGTAAGACTGCAGTACAAGTATGTATCCTCTTCCCTCACAACTTCCCGATCAAAAAATGTTTATATTCATAACCATGTTGGCCAAAGGAATGTCCTTTAAGGGAACTTGCCCACAGCAGATCAAAAAGATCCAAGAAATCTAAGGGTTTTTAAAATAACTATTTTAAATGCTAGCTAATGCATTTATAACATTCAGTTATTCATCAACAGTTAAAGAGATGGATTATCAGGCTGCAAAGAGAGAAGCCTTGTGGAGGCTGTCAGAAGAATAGGTTTGATAGTGCTGATATAGAACTACTGATGTGCTTATGGCCAGATAAGAGTATATGGCTGCTGTTAATCATTTGCTGTATGTCACCACATGGGGTGCTTTCTTTCATGTAGGGGTCTCTCACTGGTAAAAAAAGAAGCCTCTTTTCCTCTTTGGAAGTGCATATCTTTGCACACAGGCAAAAAAAAAAAAAAAGGAGAACTAGGAATACACATGTACAAAAATAAAAAATGCAAGGAATAAAGAAGGTCAGAGCTCTACTCATCCAATCATCATCTATATTTCTCAGCAAAAATGGGTCCTTCCATAGGGCCTTTTACACTGGTGGCAAGGCAAAACAGCATACTTTCTTCATAGTACTTTTAAGACTGAAGAGCTGCCATCAGGTTACATGTTTTACAGGCGGCCTCAAACCTTAATCCAGGATGCTGGTTTTGCTGCTCCCTGAGAAGCACCTGTGTGCTCCATCAGCAGAGCCACATTGGCACGATTTGCCCTTGGGCTGCCAAGGCTGTGGTGGGGCAGCTGCAGAGGAGGGTCATCCCTGACCAACATACCAGCAGCAGCTGAGCCCTTCACATTCCTGTGATGCAGTCTGTGTTTACTTTTGGCCAGATCATTAGCCAAAGACATGAGGAGATAATGCCTTCTTTATCCCTTTATGAGCAACACTGGGGGCACCTGGGGTAAAGATTACATTTTGGTAGACATACTCCTCATTTTCACATGAAGATTCAGGTACATCTGCAACCAGGAGCTAGCTAGTGTATGTGCCTGCATCAGCATATACAGTTGTGCTAGTTAGGTCAGGTTCATAGGTAATTATTTCATGTTATAACAGCAGGGGTGGGGGGTAGGGGAAGAAGAGAGATATTTTGAATTTAGAAAGGCCACTTAGCTCTGTAACGCAAAGCACATGTTCCTTCTTAAGTACATGAGCAAATCCCATAATGACTCCTGCTTGAACACAAGTGTGCACTTCAGTGCTTGCACTCGGCTGGATCCTTAATTTCCAACTCATTTATGTGAAGATTTTGTATCTTTCTTAAACAAAATGAAGTTGTAAGAAATTACCTGCTTACTCTTCCCAAAGACAAAAAAGCAAGTGTCATTTCCTATTCTTTTATCCCTCTTATCCCACACTGATACATGATGTTCATTTAAAAGGAAACATTTTCAGGCAAAGAGAAAATAATATTTGTTAAAGACAGCGGAAGACAAAATAGCATATTCAGCTCTCTTTCAAACAGGACCTAACTTAGAGCTGTGGGTGTGGTAGGTACTTACAGTATTTAACCACGTGCAGCAGAAATAGCATTTCTAGAACCTGGTTTCTTTATGAGATTACACACACAGATGAAACTACCAGTGGTCTGAATGTTTCACGACCACGTGACAAATCCTTTCACAGGCCAACAGTTTCCCTTTCTTCCAGAAAAACACACTGAAGATTCATCTGGACTGAGAGTCTTCACTCTTTCTAGAATGAATCTTAATTCAAAGCTTTCCTTGCTACTGCTGTGTGAGAGAGTATATTTGCTAAGAGGTGCGACAAAGATATTTGCATTTAACAAGAGCATTTCAAATTTTAAGAAGTTTATACCCTGAACACTTAAGATGAACATGGAAGCTAGCTGAGAGAATGAACCACTGGGAAGGATTAGGAGATTTTTTTTTTTAAACGAAACCACCACAAAAAAAAAAAAAAAAAAAAAAAAGAAAAAGCCAAACAAAACCCCAAACCAAAACCACTTCACTAAAAGGTAAGAAATGCGGGAGTTGAGGTTCCAACAATCGTCATCACTGCTATTATTTTCACAAACCTTTTCCTGAAAAATGAATCATACTAACAGCCTACTGTGGAATCCCCCAAAGCCCCTGGGGCTTTGGATTTGCAGCGAGTGGGTGGATTGCCGTGAGCTGCAGGATGAGAATTAACCATCAAATTGTGAACATGCCCAGGCTGTGTAATCACACTATCATTTAACAGTGACCTGTATCTTTCCTTTTCCACCCTCTATTAGCGCATCACCAGTGTCAGGCTGTGGTGTCTTCAAGGATGGATCATCTCTTTCCATATTTTTTTCCTGCAAGATGCCCAAAGCACTTCCTAGAGATATGAAGAGAACTCGCAAGGACAGCGGCTAATTGGGGTGCAGTCATTACGCAGCAGACTCGCAAGCTTCAGCATTTGCTAAGTATGTGCCATAAAATCAAATGGATATGCTGCTATATTAACACTGTTTTCCAGCTGTGTATTTTGTATGGGTTGACTGCAATTTCCAGCTGTAACCACAGCCTGACACTACCCTAGACTGGATCTTGTGTATAACCCGTTTGCAATAATATTACTTTAATATTTCAAAGAGCAGAACTGGGACTGTAAAATGTATTTCAAATTCCCTGAGTACACAGCACTTAACAGTACTTATTATTGTACGAAGTCCCATTTTTTAAAGTTTCCCCCTAATATTAGTAATAAGTTGGTTTTTTTTTAGAATTATGTCAGCAATTCCTTACAAACTGTCTTTTTTGTTTTAAAATGCATTACTATAAAACATATCTGGTAAACTGATTTTTTTCAGGACAGTTACTGGTAATTTTAGAAAAAGAAACTGAATGTCTAAGAGCTTTTGAGTTAAACCTTAAAAAAAGCCTCTATATATCTTCCCGGGAAGAGGTTTTGTAACGCTTTCTAGAGCTTCAGGAGAGCTGCATGGCCAGCACGGGAAAGCTCCCGCAGGTGACTGGTGGCCCAGAGGGGGTAAGCTGGCGTGGACCAGAAGCCCTCCCTCCTGGCCGCTCACCCCACTTAGAAGAGTTGTCCAAAGCATTAAGGCCTTGCTGCAGCAAAAATACTGCAGCTCCAGGAGACCTGATGAGCTGATCTAATTGTTCATCACAGGTAAAAAAGTATTTCTACTATCTGGCTTCCCACACCCATTCCTGTCTTACATTGTGACAGCCTGACGCTCAGTAGATTATTCTTATCAGCCACTTTAGCTCACTGGAGGAAACTAACACAGAAAAAAAATATAAAGTAGTACATAACTTCATGCTGGTATTGACTGAATCTTCTCCAGGAGTCCAGGCAGCATGCAGCTGGTGCAGCAGAGCAAGACAGACCTCTTCCCCGTTGTGGTAGAAAAAACTATGCATCTACTTATTCTACCTGCCCTCTTGCCTACCCGAGTAAGGGCACTCGGGGACTCTGGCTTGATTACTCTGTGGGCAGAAAGTTATTTTGGGACCAAGACTAAAACCAAACAGCCAGCTATGGATTCCAGCTCTGTGACAAAAGCAATACCAGAAGTTCCTGATGTTTGAAAGTATGCATCTGCAGCTGCCTCCTCCACAGAAGGAGAAACACAAACAGCCTTCTTTAAAGTGGAATGCTGAAAAAAAAAATCACCACTTCTGTAAATTTTCTTAAGATCTTGGCTTTTGAGCTCCCTGGGATACCTCAGGAAATGTGGGTTTCCTCATCCAAACCAGCCAATCTTGTAAATTGGTACTGTAGAAACCAGCTGCGGGTGTGGTTAGCTCATGAAACCACTGGAGAAAAACTGCAGAGACTCTCTAGCAATGCGATCAGCGTTAGGGCATAGGAGCAGCTGCAGGTACTGCACTGAATTCCCTTGTCTCCAAGGGGAAAACTATACCATCCCTGACTTCAATCTAAATTACCTTACATCAGCCAGTCCCATACTAGCTAGCTGCTTTTCCACCAGTTGCCTGGAATAGCTGATACATGAGGCCACCAGCTCTGCCTCCTGCCTTTCCCAAAAGGAGCACAGGAGCAAGAGATGTCCTTTGCCTTGCCAGGCAGCTCCGGAGATGCAACATCTGTTTGAGCACACTTTACACCACAGGAACAGTACAAGAGAAACAACCATGTCAAAGCACACAGCACTACCCTATCTGACATGCTGATACAGAAAAGGTATTTTCTGGTACATACCCTGGGACTGAAAAGGTAGAAGGTTGACAAGAAGCTTCTGAAATTCAAAACAGGATAAAGAAAGTGATCTTACCGCAGGAAATCTGCCTCTATGTAGTACAATACAAGTTTTGGGAGTTTCCTAATGTAATTATCTGCATGATCTGCTAATGGCTGGTATAGATGGGCTGCCCCTAAGATTATAAAAAGACCTGAGAAAGGCAGCGGCATGGTTCCTGGTGCCTCAGCGCACTATGCCAGCTGACAGCAGTGACACAGCGCATCAGGAAGCACTGCAGGAAGACACAGAATGGTGCCTTCCACAATCACCTGCAAGTTTATTAGCTGTCTTGGTTCCTTTGTACTGTATTCTTTCCTGGTCCCAAAGCATTTTCCATGTTGGATACGCTCTTTATAAAATTGATTCTCATAAAAAGCAAACATCTATGTGCTTCTACACAGCAGAAAAGCAGCTGAATGAATGAACTAAGAGCAGTGTAAGTGAAAAACTTAAGGTACTCTATCACAGCAAGTCAAGTGTAAAAGCTTATTGAAACCACAGTAAACAAGTTCACTTTTAGCCATTTACTGTATGCTATTTAACAGCTAAATTCACTTTAATCCCCCTTTAACATTGCAGCGATCACATACTTTTCTTTAAAGACTAGCGTCACATGCATGAGATTAGGGAGGTATTCAACTAGACTGCTGAAACTGAAGATCACAGAGCAGTTTGTCAATAATGGTATAATTATTCCATCTTAACATGAACAGTAAGACTTTGTGGAGTTCAGTTTGAGTGGAAGAAACAAGCAAAACAAAAGGACTCCTATAATAACATGTATAGGCATTATGAACTTTGAGGCAGCACAAATTGATGGAGATTGAGACCTTTAATGGACACTTAGGCCAAGCAATACTGTCTGAGGATTTGTCTTTAACAAGCCAATGGGTTTAGTCAAGCTATAGACTATATGGACAAGAAGTACTGTTTCAACTTTTCTGATCTTTTTGGTTGAATGCTCTCTTTGGGATCAATGGCAACATCATAATGTACTTCCAAAAAAAGGATGAAGTTAAGAAAGACTGAATTTCCCTCAGCACTTTTTAAATTTTGGAAGCAGGTGTGACTGGTATCTTAGTCATCACCCACAGGTTACATGACAAACAAAAGAGAGCCAAAAAAGGGGCTAGGAGTAAGGACAAAGTTAAAAGAAATAAACCCTGGGAAAACATAAACTACACACAGGGTCTGGAAGGAAAATAATTGACAAATGTTAGTTAAAACACAGTAACATAGAAGTGTGAAAATCAGAGCTGGACCCATTTCATCTCTGCTGCAAAGCTGCATCATCTAAAAATTCCAGCAGGAACCTGTTTGGCCTTTGCAGTGAGAGTAGGCAACACAACGTGCAACCAACAAGTTTAGTCTTTAGAAAGCTTCAATCAGCAAGGGCCAAATGCATTTCTTTGCAAGACCAGTGACAATAGAGGAGGATTTTTATCTGAACTTCTGAAAGATGTAAACAACAATGAGGGATTTTGGAGAATAGCTTCAAAACAATTATGTGGTTGGAGGAACTGACTAAGGCTTCTTCTTCACAAGAGCTAAACATGTCTAGTCTGGCTGAGCAGTCTCCAGCAGCAGCCAGAGAGAGACCTGGAAATTTTTAAGTCTTCATCTAAATGCCAAAACCTGAAGGTACCTACAGAAAGCAAATGAGCCTTGTGGGATAAAATTAGACACTAGGAAGTAAACTGGTAGGGAACAGTATACCCCATAGAAAAATTATTCTGCTGTTCAATAAGTAGCGGAGGAAAGGAGGTGCATATCAGTCCAGAATAGCAGGTACTAACAACCAAATTTGAGGGGAGTTATTTACTGCAATCATACAGAGCCCTCAGGAGTAGCACACTTAACTGAGATAAGAGAAACTAAGATTCTTTGCACCTGAAGGCAGACTTCTTGGTATTCTCCAAATACAAAGTCTGAAGTAACTCCCTTCTTAGGGTTTTGAATTGGCAACATCTTGATTATTTTGAACATCTAAATGCTTCTCTAAAATTTTGGCCCACTATTTTATGCAGAAAGGTCTTGCTCATAAGAAAAAAAAAAAAGTTTGTTAGGACTGATAAGGGAGAACCAAGTTTTGCATGCATTTGCATGCATTAGTTGCAAATTTATTTCATACAGGCTGTTTTAAGTACATAATATTTGTTGGAATAGAGCTGTCATCAGAGTGTATTGATCATCTGACGCTTTTTAGATTCACAGAAAGCAAACAAATGCAGGGGGGAAGAGAGCCTGTAATTCTGCTTTTTGTTATCCCATGTCTGTAATACTAACCGATGCAAATGTTGACTGTTGTTTTTTTTTTTTTGTTGTTGTTCTTTTTTTTACATTAGCATACATGGGCACATTACTGGATTGATGTCTCACAGGGGAGCTGTGTGTTGGCAGGAACAACAGACTACAAGTGATCTAGTAAGTATTTTCCAATTCTTAGACTATGTCTTACTGAAAACTGGCAATCTTTCCTGTTTCTTATTCCAGCTTAAAATAAGCCCTAATTGTGGTCTAGTCCAAAGCTTGCATCCGTCAACTTTGTGGCACACAGATACACAAATACATTTATTTTCTACGTATTATATCCTTCCATTCATGTCAGTGGGAACCACTTTACATCAAATCTTCCTCCAGTTCATCCACATCCACCCCCCACCCCCCCGCCTTATCTGCACACAAACTCCATAGTCTTGTCTATTTTCCCTTTTAGCTCTTCCCCCACCCCTTGGGAAAAATAACTGAGGCACAGAAAATTACCAGTTACATTTGGTTTTCCCCCAGAAATTAAAATGATAGACACTGGTAGGGGAAACGGACCGCACAGTAGCAATTACACTTCTGTTGAGTACATCACTTGGTCTGTGTATTTTGGTTGCCTTCTAAAGGTCCTTTTATTTTATTCTCAGGCCTACTTGGCTGCAGTAGGTCACTTGTTTCCGACAGCAATAAAAATAAAAATAAAAAAGCAGCAGCCCTGAAAGCAGCATTCTCCCCCCGCCCCGAGGATGTTGTTTTCCAGCCTGTCTGGGTTTCCGGTTCCCATGAATCAGCTTGCTGCTGTTGTGTTTGGGTTCACTGTGCTGCAGGAAAAAGTTAAAAGGCTTGTTTTCTTTTAATGAAAAAGCAAGAGAAATTCTAATAGAAAGCCAGCTTGGCTTCTGTGCATTTAAAAAAAAAAAAAAAAAAAAAGTTAATTTTCCCATCTTTTTCTCTATTGTCCTTTTTGCATTTATTCCAGGAAAACCCTTCATCTTACTGAGATTTTGAGTGGTAGTGAAGGGCCAGGGCTTGGCTTGCTGCAGCAACTTGCTTTCCCCAAGGATGGTGCTGCTTTCCCAGGAGAGGCTCACAAGGATTTTGCCCATTGCAACTGGTGTTTTGGGACAGTGCGTCATCACCGCTTGAAATGCCAGCCCGCGTGATCCTGCCGTGGCTTCAGCAGCTACCTCAGATTGAGAGCTGGGCCAGGGACTCAAGGCCATTCACGCCCCTCTTCAGATCCAGCCCATCCAAATCCATCCAACCCTCTGTCTGCTCCAAAGAGAGAGATTGGGAGACATGAGCACAACTGATAACAAAAGCCCAGGAACAGGCCTGTTGCTCTGTGGAAATCACAGCTTGTGCAGAGCACACACATATGTGTATGTGTGTGTATATATATATCTATATATCTATAGCTACACTCTAGCCTTCAACCATTCCTGCAGGACCTGGAGTCAACAGAGTTTTCTGGCTTTGCCTTTTTTTTATAGCCTAGTTCCATAAGCTAAAATAGCTGACCCTGCTTCCACTAGTAGGTTGCAGTAGATGATCCACCAAAGCCCCTTCCAATCTGAATTGTTGTCCTATGACCCTAAAATGCCATTAAACTCAGTCCATGCCCCTACCTCAAATAGCTTCTGGACTTGATCGATTTCTATCCAGCCTGGCAAAGGGATATTGAAAGATAATTAAGGTCTTGGAAGTTTGTTTTTTTTGGGGGGGTTTGTTTTAATTTTATTTTGGAGGGGTTTTTTTGTTTGTTTAGTTTTTGTTTGTTTTTTTTTTTTTTTTTTTTAAATTATGGCAGGATAGAGAAGAAAGATGAAAAGCATATTCCTCCCCGCCTCCCTTTCCCTGGGAAAAGCAGACAGATTTCAAATTTTGAATGCTATTTAGCAACAGCACATACCTCAACCAGCCTATTTCCTTCAGCTGTTTATGTCTGCGACTCAGATAAGTCAAAGACACCAACTCTCACGCAACAGCCCCATTTCCCCCCGCTTCGAACCACCAGCCTCTCTCCAGAGGTGCTCACACCCCGACCCAGGCAGGCAGCAAGCATAAGTCATGATGGCTGAGGGCAGCACTGGGCTCTGGGTGCACACTGAGATACACCCCAGCCTCCCACAGAACCACAGAAAAAGCCCCAGAAGTGGCTTACACAAAACCTGGGGGAGCTACCACACATTTGTGTGTCAGTGGCACAGATAAGCTGCATTTTTCACTGCAGTTGCATGCCAGAGATGGCTGTTACATGCTCTGGCAATCTGGCAATTTTCCTCTTGAGAGCAGCCACTCAACTTCAGACTTCATAGGAACTTCGAGGTGCTCTCACACCTCAAGAGGTTTTCAACCCTGAGGAGAGGTACGAGGCAGATCTGAATGCAAGATTGGGCCCTCAGTCAGAAAAACATCCCAGTTTCCAAGGGCACTATCTCACCCTGGGATGGCTTATGTGGACAGTTGGAGAAAGGCAGCAGAAGCTGCCCTCGGGGTGACAGGTGAGGAGCCCCAGCTGCTGCCTGATGGCGAGGGAGCCTGGCCAGGGCCCTGCCCTACAGCATCAGTGCCGGCTGCCTGCAGGTAAGGGGATCAGAGATAGCGGGGTCCCTCCCCATAAACAGACGTGCATTTCCACACAGGAGTCACGTCCTGGTTTGTATCTCTCTGGCTTCCCCTGCCTCCCCTGATGCGGGATACAATGCAGCAGAGACTGAAGGGTTTAAGGAAGTCCCACATATTTATTTACATATATATTTATGATGCGGACAAATCCAAAACACTAATAAAGGTCTTCCTTCCTCTGACAGGCTGCACATGAGCATGGCACATTTAAGTGTGACGTGTATTTAACTCACAGCAGCCAGGAGACTGGCTATTTTCTTAACTCTCCATATCCTGACCCATTGCTGCGGTGGACATGTATGTGTGGGGTACCATCCTGTTGCATGTATCTTCTCCCTGCCACCCCAAGCCAATTTAACAGCTTTTTTTCCACAGCTCCTCAACCTTGCATGCCAGAGCTGACCAGCCTGCCCAGTGCACCAGCATGCCTGGGGAGGCAGGGAAGGCTGGGAGATGCAGGGGAGCAGGACCGCGGAGTCCCACGCCTGCCTGGAGCAGGTGGAGTCCAGTGCTATCATGCAGTTTAGGGGTGGGCAAGGAAAAAAGGCAGGAGATATTCTCCATGGTCTATCATTCCTGGCAGGATTATGCTTGTTCCTGAGAAAAATCCCATTTGTGCCCATCCTGGGATTTTTGGTGCCCTCAGTTCATCCTGCTCTCTCCTGTTTCCACTTATGCCTCCCAGGGGAAAAAAAAACCAAACCCAAAAGAAACAAACAGAAAAAAGGTGGTGGTTGGAAGAGCTCAAACAAACAGCAGAGTAGTGATGGGACTGAGAAAATCCAACAAGCCAAACTGATATTCATTGCATAGAGTAGTAATTCATCAATCCCGCACTGATCACACATTGCACAAGGGTGTACTTCTGCCTGTAACAGAGGGCAGAACCGTCAGGCTCCCACAGGCTTGAACTGTTCCGGAGAATTACCACAATCCCTTGGAAAGGTTCAGAGATAGGAACCCAACCAGGAGGTGCTTTTGACACACTGCTAGCCTCCTCCAACAAGCCAGCAAGCCACCTGGAAAGCCTGTATGCCCTGCCCTGTTCCCTCTGCATGTGCAATTTTTTGAGGCTTTCTGCTGCTGGTCTGTGAGGAGTCCTGCCCTGGCACCCTAAAGGCACAGGATGAGGATCCTGCACAGACTCTGGTTCTCCTGAGCTTGGGTGCTGCAGCACTTGCCAGCACCCACCTCGAAGGGTCTTGCTCCCAGCCGTGGCAGCAGCATCCTGCCAGCAGGGCTTATGCCATCTTCCAGCTCAAGCCTGCTGCACTGTATACATGGTGGTATCCTCCCCTACACCTCACCTGACCTCTCCAGCCCTGCCTCAAAACCTCTTGGAAGAGGAAAGGCATCATATTTTAGTTTGCAGGAAGCACAGGCTGGCCACATCACCATTCTTGTGAGTCCCACTTCGTTGCTGAGCCAGTGCTAATTACAATTACTTCATATGAGCACTCTTACACAGGCAGGGTTTCGTGCCTAAAAGATCAGCAGAGTCCAAGTAACTGCAAAAATAGAATCAGATGCAATAACAACTTACATAAGTTTAGGTTAATAATAAACCCAACTTTACTCAAATTCTAGTGACTCTAGTCCTAGTAGTGACAAAATAGGAGACAACTATGAGAACATATTGAACTATTTACTGTGATTTGATGAGAATATCTTTCCTGCACTTCGTAAAAGATTAATAACGATAGGACATATCTGGGTGCGTCCCGCGGGGGGGGGGGGGGGGGGGGGGGGGGGGGGGGGGGGGGGGGGGGGGGGGGGGGGGGGGGGGGGGGGGGGGGG
>JAVJGJ010000032.1:17337383-17362619 GCA_035590215.1 Microhierax caerulescens
TAAGTGGACAGAAGGAATGGAGCACAGCACCTAGCACACTTGAATTCTGGCTCACAGTACCCAGAGTTGGGATCACATGGCTGAGAGCAGGGAGAGATGGACAGCATCACCCCTTTAAGCCACTATGGCCTGACAGGCTGGCTTAACTATCACAGCACACTGCAACTACAAAGAATTTCTGGGCTCAAAAAAACCCCACAACAAAACAAGATTTTGCAAAGTACTCCCTTTGTCAGCTTGGTCTAGCAGTAATATTATGCTAGTTTTCTATCCTGAAAAATTCAGCACTCAGAGTAGAAGTCGGATTGTTGAGAAATTAAAATAAACTCTGAGCACAGAAAATACTTGCTTTAGCATAATTTTCTATCTTCTGCATGGAAGTTAATGAGATATTAAATAATCTCATATTTTTTGTTGCATTGTCTTGCTTTATTGCCTTTGATGTATGAAAAGTTTTTCTTGCATTGCTAAATGAAGAGGAAGGGCAACACTGAAAAACCCCAGCGTGTCCATTTGGTGCAGCACCACAACTGCAGTGAGCTAATAGCCAGACACTGGCATTCTAATTCTTTACCTGATGATCTCCCTGTCTTTTGTTGATGTTTCCATCATGAAGAAACACACATATTTTCCTTCTGTAAGGACATATAAAACACCAATATACAGCACCAGTATCAGACATTCACCCTATTTTATATTATAACAATTCACCTCTGCTTTTTTTTGGGGGGAAACCCTAGCACAATATCTGCCCTACATTTTTAACACATTGGCTGTGAAACTTCGGATTTCCCGCAGTGTTTTAAAAACATTGTACTACAGGATTTAAAAATTATGCCCTTCCCTTGAAAGAGCTGAATGTGAGAGCCTTATGAGCATACTTTTGGGAAGGAGATGGTAGCCAAGTGGTAATTCTGATGGAAGAGACCATGTGGTGTATTTTCCATGGCCATGACAACCTTTGGGGTTTTATTTAGATGTGCCTCTAGTGTAGGTCAAATTGTGTATAACACCCTGGCTTAGCTTTAAACCAAATCACTTTTTACTCTTAGCAATGTAACCAGCAGCCACATTGAGTTTTTAGCTGACTGTGAACTCCCCTCCCTCTGGCACCAAGTAAATACTTGAACATAAGGCTGTACTACTGAGGTAACAGGACCCACACCAGCTATTTCAAAAGTAGCTTGGGCATAACTTCTTTGAAGCACAGGCATCCACCTTGAATTCTTCTTGTTCCCTCCTGTGCTTAGCTTCTATCCAAGGTTCACATTTCCTCCCTCGATCACCTTTCAGCAATCTCACCATTCTCTTTCATCACTAGAAACCTCTCCTGTTCCAAGGGGATTCTTTGTTTGAGTCTGCTGCTGTGATTTCTGTCTTTCCTATTCTCACCTACTTGCTTCTCAGTCCTCCTGCTGCCATTAAAATAACCATCCTGCCCTTCCACCCAGTTCTTTGCATTCCTCCAATGACTTCCCGTTTCATGCCAGAGCAAGCTTCAATTGCATGTCTGCACACTCCTGGCACCACGCAGCTGCTGCCTGCGAATGCCTGATAGCGTGTTAACGAGGTGCTCACGCACAACGGCCATGGCTGGTTTACATATTTCCACCCGGAGCTCCGCAAGGGCGGGTGTTTTCCCAGCCGTTAGGTAGGAGGTGGCCTCAGCAGTTTCCCCACAATCAGCAGTGCATCTCAAGGTCTTGCATTCTTCCACTTCCAGATTCTTTCACAGTAATGTATGGTTTCCAGCAGAATTCCTGGAATCTGCTGTTTACAAGCACGGTCAGAGGTTATAGAAATAGTTTCAATTTGCCTATGAGTGATATACCAGGAAGTTTTTTTTGCCGACACATAGTGCCAAAACTTTATGACAAATGCTTTTTTATTGATTTTAATAACCTCCCTGGCTCTGAAATCAACTTGATCAGCTGTGTGGGTGGTTCAAATTATTGCTAGGTAGCTCAGTAAATGAAAATTAATACTCTCCACTCCTCTTTATCACCCAGACTCTTTTCCCAACACAGACAGGAATATTAATGAGAATTAAAACATCAGTAAAGCTCTCATATTTGAAGTTTTGCAGCTGGAGATCCTTTCTCAGCGTGTCAACAAAATACATGGTGGCAGCATTATTATCTACTACAAAATGCTCCTGCAGTGCGTTACTTTTGCCCCTGAGCAAGCAAATGAGAAAAAGGATAATAAGCATCTTGACGGTTCACCACTTGGTATGGGCCTCTCAGAAGGCTGATGGCTGATAGTACATAGGCCTTCGGCAGGGGTGGACTGAGAGCGTGTTGTAAGTTGACTCTTTCTGGAGGAAGGAGATTTCTCTGGTGGTATTGAAGACTGATGGTTTAATGTTGCTTTTGTAGCCCTTCAGCTTGTCAGAATAACAGTGTTCTGCACAGTTTTCCATTCCTTCTCCCACTGAAGTCAACACATGTCCAGCCGCTGCCCACCTAAGCCAGCACAGGTGATGTGCAGTGGGAGGCAGGGTCGCAGTAAGCTCGTATGCACGGTGCAAGATGGCTATGCAATTAACAATATGAGGGACTCACTGTAACACGGACTTTGGATCAGCACTTCATGGCCCACGTTTGGTAGACTGAACACACCAATAAGTTTAGCAGGCTGTCTCTATGGCCAGAGATGCTTTACATGGGAGTACATGTCATAGAGTGCCCAAACAAAGAGTTTTGTAGTGAGTTGGCCCTACATTTGGGATTGGAAAAGAGTGGGAAAAAATCTGCTCTACAACTTCAGTTTTCCATCAAGATTCCTGCACTTTGTGAGGACTGATCTTGGGGTCACCCAGGGCCTCAGTTCAGCAGCTAGGAGGTGGTGTTCGAGGGATTTCACACACCCCTGTACTTCAGCAGAGCAGCATCATAAACTGAACAAGCCTCATAACAGCAGAACATGGGGTCTAGGAAGTTCAGCTCCTGTCCCTTACAGAAGGATAACAACAGTGCAGTCGCAATGCACCGGCATGTAAGGGGTTAGAGTATCATTTAATCAGAGAAAAAAAAATGTCTCCACATTATTCCACCAAGTAAAGTTTAAAGGTCTTAAGTTTGCTTCTAAACAGGCCAGTGATCCCCACCCTAACATAAACATTTACATAACTGAGATTTGCATAATCTCTTTGACCCTCAATCTGCTCACCTTAATCAACCACAGCATTATTTAGAAAAAACGTGCCTCCATGTGCCTGGTGTCTCTGCCTACTTCTCACTGCTCATTAACCAAAAATCAACAGAAAATGTTCTTTTTTGATGTACCAAAGACTGAGTAAATAGCTTTCCTAGAACACAGAGGTTCACAAACTTTGCCTGGGTGTGACCATGTTTCAATAAAAAGCTTATCCCATTGTAAAACCAAAAAATCCAGCTCCCTTATGCATCAACTACTGCATCTGATTGCACACAACTTTTGGCTGTCTTTTGGCTTAGCAACTGAAAAGAGGAATGAAGGGGACTCCAAGCAGCCATGAAGCCATTTCACAGGGGACCACCAGCAGGTATTTAGCGAAGCATGGCTTGAAAACACCTTGTGCTCAGAAACACGAGCACAGGGAGAACATTTACTAGCTTCACCCATCCTGTTTTCCTAGCACTTCAGCTGACTTTACACTAACGTAATAAGAAGCAAATGATCATTGCAGCACCTGAACAAAGTTTCAGTTTGCTGATTTGTAAAATGGCCATAATTTTACAGTCTCTCCCTTTGCACAATTTCTAAGCTTCACTTAGAATTCATGTCAATGAAAACTGGAGGTTGCTTAGACAACTGTACTCATTCTTTTCCATGTGAAAGCACAAGTAACAAAGGCTTTTCTGACATTTAGACACACTTCCTCATGTTGATACTCCAGTCTCTCCCTCTCAGCAACTGTCACCTTCTGAAAGACATATTTAAGCGAGGATGTATTTACTGTCACTCAAGGAGTATCTGGCCTATTCCTAAAAGGCTGTGAAGGGTACAGCTACGTAAGGTGACCAAGCTCACCTAAGAGCTCGTGCATGCCAAAAGCAGAACTCCTGTTCTTTACTTTCCCCCTTGCGGCATCAATCCTGGACACATGGCACCTTTGGGTAACATTTTGTCCTGACAGACTTAGAGAAATAAGAACATACATTGGCACAGACGAGCATCAGCCTGGCACTGACTCCTGCTGTTACTAGCTGCTTTAGTTTTATCTTCATGCTACCTCCCTGCAGTACACAAGACACTAGATCAAACTGGTAGTATTAGATGGTGATGACAAGTGTACACAACGCTCAATTCAGTTCTCAATCCAGTGCTCAAATCAGCAATAGACTCCAGGTCACTGACTTTCTTCCTAACTGGTTTTTTTCCAAGGATTAAACATCTGTGTACAAATGTGAAAGTTCTTTAATGCTTTTCCAAATTTTGGACAGTCTTGCATAATCATTTCACAATATTTATAGTGGCAGCTTGTGTTCCAACTTAAGCTGCTGCTCTTATCTTCTGCTTCCACAGCAATGATGAGGTAAAAGGAAAGATGGAGTGGAAACTATTTTGGCACATACATACATTTTCCCAACATGCTAAGGAAACCTTTATCTTTGTCTCCTTCATTGTAGCTAATGTGTCAAAAGAAGGGATATTCAAGAACACAGTAAGAGACTGTATTGATAGGAGGGGAGTAGAGCATGTCCTTTACCTTGACTTTGAAAAATATTTGTTGCACATAATGTTCTAACAAGGGAGCTAGGGAAAGACAGTCTAAACATAGCTATATATAGGGGGTACAAAAGCAGTAGGAAAACCACACTGAGAAGGTAACCATCAAAAGTTTACTGCTAAACTGGATGCCTGCACTGAGGCAGCATTGTGCACTGGTTAAATTCCCATTTAACCTATTTCCATTATGTCCTGGACAGCACCTATTTTCATTATGACTGGAGAATCTAATAGAAAGCATGCATATTAGATTTTCAACTGACACTAATCTGGGAAGGCCTGTGAAATAACTGAGAACAAACTTGGATTAAGAAGAAAAGATGTAAAAACGTTAACAGAAAACAAAACAGAACACAGGAGTCATCATAATAACATATGCTGCATCCATATAATGAGTATTACATGTAATCCTACTCCCTGTCTTCAAAAGGGATACGGTAGAACTAGAATAAGATGTGTCTTTATGCAGTCTTTTTACAGACTGGGGAGGATTTTCAGTCTGAAAAAGAACTGGCTGAGGAAGGATGTATCAGCGACCTATAAAATTCTGAGTGGCATGAAAAAGGTGAATAGCAAATGATTATTTATCCTCTTTCAAAGGAAGACCCAGGCAGCATAAAACAGAATAATGACTGGGTCAGCATAAACAGAAGATAATTTTTAACATAATGGTTAGTTGAGCTGTGTAACTCTTTCCAGCAGAATGTTTTGCATATCAGAAGTTGGCATTGTTCAAAAAATGACTAGTCAAAAATAAATTAATTCAGAGATATTAAATACAATAAAGACAAGACCACCTACTTCATAGTATCACAGAGTCAAACTGCTGCAGGCAGAATACCATCTCACACTTTCTTTTTCTCAGATTTTTCCACAGGTATTTTCTATTTGTTACACTTTAATATTGCTACAGCTACAGTCAAAGCTGACTTCTTGATTTCTGATCAGTGCACATTACTGCTGAAGCTACTGACCATGGCCAAGAGCAGGATACCTGACCTGAGCGATGCCTGCTTTGACACAATACGGCTGCTCAGACCCCCTTTTGATTATATGAAAACCTACTTTATTTATGTCACTTAGATGAAAATTCCTTGTTCCTGAAAGAGGTCCACTCTAACTCATTCTCATTTTTTCCTCATGCCTGTGGCAAGGCATGTTCACCTTATGTGCTTTTAATTAAAAAACTGGTTTGCTCAGTCTATATAGTGAAAGATCCAAATTAAATTTCTGTAGCTTAGAGTTAGGATATGTCAACCAATTCAACGCTTCGATTGACTGGCTAATTATTCTGATTTTGATCAGTTTGTTTAGGTGCCTATCATACTGATTTACTCATGTACCCAACCAGACTATTAAGAGGCTAAAAACATCTTTGAATGTAAAGTACTTTAACATTCCCTATCTGGAAGGCCACAGAAGCAGACAGATGCAGCTAAGACTCCCTCCCTGAACATTAAGTACCACATTTATAGCATGGATGGACAGTCCATCAGACTCATACCTCTTCAAAAGACTGTTCTCTTTCCAAGTTTTGCAGTCCATCAGCAAGGATAAAAACTCTCCTTAACAGATATCAGTTACACCATTATGAGAAAACATGATATAGATTGATGTATTTGGAGACCAGTGATGCTTACTGTTTGTAAGATGACAGTTAAGTTCTTCATGTGCTTTTAAGGTTGCAAAACATACCTAGAAAATCAAGACATTATGCAGCTGTTAAACTGGTAAAATCTTTGTGACAAAGCTCATGCTAACATTGTGAACACACAAGATTTGGAATATGCTCATAGGCACTGAATACACTCAGTGACTTTGAGAAGACTCAGCATGAAGGAAAAAAAATGGAGGTTTATGCAAAAGCTGCAATTTGAACAGAAAACACTCTTCAAATTAATTTTAATGTCTTTTTTCTATGTGGTTTCTTTTTTGTTTGTTTGGGTTTTTTTTTAAGCTAGTTAGTATATCTACTAGTTAGGTATACTGTCTGGAGGTTGTTAATTGGAATTACTGCCAGAGTGCGCTGATAGCTGATCTACTGAAACAGAAATTAAGACTTTTAGACCATGAAAATGGGAAGTATTTAAGGTGCGAATTGAAACACAATGAAATACTGGAATATTTCAGACAATGTCACATTGACGAATTAAATTTAAATAAATCACTTAATAAGCTCTATGATGCTAATTAAACTTATACATCCTATTAATCCCTCTAATCAATCCAATTAAAGACTAAAGTAGTCTCATGTGTTTGTACACAAAGCACCCTACTGAAGTGAGTTTTAACAACGCAGCTAAGCAGAATGCTGGGATCAGGCAGAACTCAGTGACCATTATGTAGCTGGTAAGCAGAAAAAGTCTGTAAACTCACCTGCTTGGTGTTTTTGAGGTAAACGTTACATTGCCAGCGACAAACACTCTTCATGCACTGTTACCTGTGTTTCTCTTGCAGTGTTTAGTGCTTCACAGATGAGGTGCTTGTTAGCAAATCCTTCCTTTGCAAAATGCCCGCTCCTGAAAGACAAGCTCACAGTATTTCGTACAATATAAACAGGAAGAATATTCATCCTTCATCTTTTTTCTTCCTCATTAGGAAATACTCAGGAAAACTTTGGGGAAAAAAATAAGATTTAACATCATTGTATTTATTAGGTTCCAAAACAATACACATTCACATCCTTTTGAATACAGTACATTTGGCACAGTAATAATGTTTACGATGAAATAACACTAATGAATGGCAAGAGATTCAAATTACATCCATAAGAAAAAAAGTTCTGTACAAATAAATCCTCACAATAAAAAAAAAAATCTACCCCCCCCAACTGAACACATGTTATATTTAGCCAGAACTATTCTGCACATAATTTAAAAAGAGGTAATTTGTAAGCCTTTTTTTGAGACAATTATTTTTCACCCTATGGAGAAAAATGTGTTTCCATTTTTTAATAAAGTCTATTTGGGAGGAAAAACAAGAAACAATGGATACTTTATAATTATTATTATTATTATTAATAATCTTTTTGGCATTTTGCACTCATTTTACAAAGAAGGAACAAGAAAGATTTTACAGAACAGGCAGAAGTGTAACAGAATGTCCATTTTTAAGAATTATCTTTAAAAAATGTTCAAGGTAACAGACAAACCTTCTGATGTAAACCCAATGCAGAGAATCTAACTATTTATATTGACGAAATATCTGCCCATGCAAAAGTTTTTATGTCCTTCACTTTTCTCTTAGCATCCTACCAAACATCGCAGGTGCTGAGGCCTCTTGAAATACAAATGTTTGCTAATTATCTTCATGTTAGAAATGGGAGTACAGACTACATGGCTTCCTTACAAAAGCTTTATGGGATGCTTTTATTCCTTCAAAAGAAACGCTCAGAGTTTTGTGTAAAGGCCTCTTGTTGTATAAACAGTAGTGCACTATCCGGTAACGCGTCTTCCTACCCAGTCTACTCACCCATGGAAAAGAACGCTTTAGCATTGTGATCAGTTCTTGCCTGGATGTCAAAAGCTAACTGTGATGAGAAATAAACAGAGCCAGTGGTGAGACACAAATTGATGGGCAGTTCTACAATATATTTCTAAAGGAGAAAGAAATTTAAACATTGAGATGATGCAATCATTAAGATCATTCTGTGCTGGTACTCAGCTCCAGAAACTAGTCTTTTCCCAGTACAAAAGTTTACTGAAGATAAATTAAATTAAAGGCTTGATCCATTATTACACCTGTAGGCCAGACAACACATTAATTGATATATCATAAGATTTAATATTTTGAAATCATCATAAGAATATATATAATAATTACACCTGAGTTTTAAAAACAAAACAAAATGGAACTGAATGTTGTCATCAGTAACAGGCCATGAGCAGCCAGACGCAAAACCGACACAGACTAACTCATTTGCTTGAGACCGAGATTATCTCTTAAAGCCAATGATTCACACTTTGTCCACCACGATTTGTAACATTCCTTTCTCTTTCTGAGCTCTATCATGTCACAATAGAGTTGAAGAGAACTATACAAGAGATTTAGTATAGCTTAATATATGTCTACATCTTTTATAACAAAAACCTCATCTCTCTGACAGTAACTTGAACCAATACACATACAAGAGTATTGCACATGGACATTATTATAATTATTCTTTCATAGACTAACATTTTAATAGTATGCCTGAACATGCAGCAGTTGATACCTCTATATTCAATGAATTCCACAGGCCTTGCAGCAAACACTATATACAAAATCTCACCTGTACAAAAGGCAAAAAAGCTTCTTTAGTGCCACTTTGCCAATCACAAGTATATATATTTTTGTGCAGCTGGAAATCCATGTGCAACAATTAAAATGGATTCCAATGACAGCTCACTCAGTCCAGTAAAATATATAATAAAATGACCTCAGCGATACATGTACACAAAAAAAAACCCAAAAACCAAACCCCAAACCAAAAAACCCAACCAAAAAACAACCCCAAAAAACAAACCACAGGGTACTCCTGGAAATATAAGTACATAACACTGTTAGCGTATCTACAGGAGGTAACTTCACATTAGTAATATTGTCCACATGAGTTACCATTTCAATTCATACACAAAAAAAATCAATTTACAACTTCCAACAATGTCAGTTTGTGAATACTTGATCTTCAGTTTTTTAACACACTTCCACATACTGCATGTGTAGCCTTATTTTGTGTTTTCTAAAAGCAGATTTCTTTTTAGATTTTAAACATAAAAAAACAATAAACACAGTAGTATTATGGTTTTGTAAAAGTGTGCAAAAGTAACACACTGCTGAGAAAATAAATATAAATAAAAAATTATTTATCAACTTAGCTACAATGGAAAAGGCAAATTTATAATGTTTATAATTAATTTTTTATGTAAAATTAACTGTAAACATTTGCAAGCTTGCCATCACATTAATGGTTCCTTTAAATAGATAGTCAATTTGGTAACATGGACAGTACGCCCAATTGCCTGAAAAATTGTGAAATGCCTATATATAGCTGTGTTAAAGTACTATAGGCTTTTTATTCTTTAGCCCTTTAATAACTATCCATGTAAAATCTATTTCTTGCTTTATATCAAGGAGTTATCTTTGTGACTCTTCTTATTCCTAAGAGTTTTCCATGAATTGTATGAGGAACTTCATCAAAAGCCTCAGCTGATGTGCTGCTTTTTCTGGCCAGATTTATTTTAAGTTCGTATCTCACCACAATAAACTTGTAATTGCAAATTACACCTCTACAAAGGCAGATCTCTTTGCTTTTGCCACAGGGCAGCACATTACTTTTTTGTTCCACATTTGAGTACAGATCTCACCATAACCACCGGTGCAGAAGAAACAGTCCTCACCTTCTTAGCGTAAATACATATGACAATTACACAATGTGATCTGCTACATTGCTTTTAACAGCACGGCTTAATTTTCCATGGAAAAGATGCAATTTTGTCCTCTGGGGAGATCTTAGGAATTAAAGAAAAGTTGCAAATATACTGCAGTGTGTTACATCTACATTTTCTGATACAAAATTGTTTTGCATTGCTTTGTGAGACAGAAATTAAGAGTGCTTTCAGGTCAGAAGATTAAAGGAAAAAACAATAAATATATACTTTAACTGGGGATATGGGCTCAGGGTAAGAGAAGTAGTTCTTTATCTACTGAGTCTCAGTAATTTCACCTCTTCAGGATCACTTCTTGCAGCATCAGTCATCTGTCAGCCTAATGTTGTCTATGGCAGTAGCTCTTCTCCAAAATAAGAGAACCCTTTAAATTCTTCTTGATTGATTTGTTTTATAATTGTCTCATCCACTAGCGTTAGTACTGGTTCTTCTCGTGTAAAGTCTTGATCAAAGTTATTTACATCCCTTTTGGTTTTCTGAGAAGAAAAATACAAATAAGGTGAATGGTAAAACAGCACAGTAAAATACAAGGTGCTCTCCCTCCTCTCCATCCCCCCCGAAGAGCAGAATTTTCTGGAATGATCGAAATAAAAGAGGAGCTACTTCACACAAAGAATAACACGTATGAGAAGCTACAGGAGCAACTACTTTAAATGGGTTCAGGAGAGGCCACAGAAGCAGTACTATACATGAGTTCCCAGAGACTCACGGGTCTCTGACAGGCGAAGGAATAGCAGTATGATGGTAAAGCAGGAAGCTGAGATCAGGACTAGTTCAAAGAAGGCTTTGGCATAGTAGGTGCTACGGCTGTATCCTCTTAGATTTGAACATAATGATATCTCATTTCAGAGGCACAGAGCGAACTGATATAGTTGATTTCCCCACAATATAGCCTACTGTTTTAACTCTAAGTTAACTCTTTATATCTGGCTACACCAACTTTAAAATCAGACATAGACCTCACAACAGCTCTCAGACCAAAATCCTTGAGTTCTACATTGGCACCTCAGCAACTGAAGGTCATTCAGAGCACCACAGCCAAGTGTGAAATTCTGGCTCCAGGGCAATCCACCTCCAAACCCTTCTTTATTTCAATGGCATCAGGACTTCCCCACTGAAGTCTAAAGCACCTCACTACTTTAGTGAAGTTGGCCCAACAGAGCGCAACTGTACATGTGCTGGTTGGGATAAAACATATTAACTAGAGACAACCTTTGGGAGGCCAGCTTGTTGTCCTCATGGTGCTCGTGATGGTGACCGCCTGTGACCACTTAAATGTGAAAAAAAATTAAGGCTACAGGGAAAAACAATCCCCATGGTCATTCTCTTGAGACCTGGACTGTTCGTGTTTTCCATGTTAGCAGCATATTTCAGGCATGTACAGGTTCAGGGAACTGGAACAGCCATTTTCCTTTACACTGTCTCTCTTCTCTGTTTCAAGAAATCTAATAGTTACCTGGGCGATACTTAATGGAGGCAACACAGACACATTGAAAACTAGCTTTGTCTCCATCCTGCATGAGTCTGAAACTAAGATGATACCAGAAATAGAACAGCCATTTGACTTACAAAGTAAAACAATAAACTCATAAAATGATAAAGTACACTAAAGTATTTCAAATGGGATATGTATCTTCTGTCAATGTAGGTAAATTTTCCTATAATATATATATATATATATAAATATATATTTTCTTTATCAGCTCTACTGAGGCACTAAACCAAATAGTTTTCTTTCTCAGAACTGTAAAAAGGTCATAGCAACCTTCACCTACATTGTTTGTGAGAACTTTACAGATACAGGGAAAGAAAGTTCTATATAAATGCAAGAGACCGTGACTTGTAAATCAAGTACTTTCCAAATGCACTCAACCAAAAATCCACATCTTCTGTCTACAAGATTCCATTAAAAGGAAAGGAATATGGACTTAAACACACCTACATATATATATATATATATATATATATATATTGTTTACATGTGTACTAGTTACTTCGTACATAAAGACTGGACATAAAGTGTATGTGACCCATATACTGCGAACTGCACTAAGCGTGAAGGACGTGGTTTTTTTCCCAGTCATTTGGGCAAATACTGCACAATAAGAATGAAATTCTGTATGAATTTTTAAATGCATTACATTGCAACTACGTCCATGTTCTTCTGGTTCCCCCATGTCCTACCATAGTATTTTCACATACTTGTACAATGAATTTGCTACAGGTATAGCCACTAAAGTAGGAGAGAAGTGAACATTTATAGAAAGTAGAATTCAAACTGTAGTTATGTGCAAGAGAAACATGACTACACTTACTCTTTAATCACTAGGTATGCAGGACAAATAAGCTCTGGACTAGCTGATAACAAGTACGTTATATATTATTTTCAGGTTTTCATACTGAATGTATTTGTGAAAAGTGTTACTTCCTTGCTGAAGCTAAAAGAATAAGATGACAAAGCTTATCAGGCGCAATTAATTACCAATAGATACTTTTTCCAGAAAGCCATCACTAGGATTTGTGAAGGTGTTAGGTGAAAAAGAGTGCAGATGAGTATATCTGAAAAACCCAACATTGGTGTAACTAAACCCTATTGATTAAAAATAATTGCACTTCCAGCACAACTTTGAATCCCCAATGTTACTGAAAACAACAACCAAAGGTATTTGCTTAGATTTAAAAGCCTAGCACTTCTTAAAATATGCCTTCAAGACCAAAGAAGGAAATAGAAGTTTTTACTTTCTCACATTTATAAGCAATTCCATGTCTTTTTGGCAGCACAGATGTAAATCACCAAATTTATTAACACAACAAGTATGGAGCAATCTAAAATTGCAACTATATACTAGCAAGCCTCACTCAACTGAGTGAGAATAAATAAATCACAGGGAACAAAAGTGAGTGGATGAAGCCATACAACACAAAAGTTAGAGTTCATAACAAGTGCTTCTTTTCAACAGGAAGATTTATTTGAGAAACCCTCCTTAAGAACTTAGGCACTTTCTTCCAGAAGCTACGACTATTTTGCAAGGACCCATCTGCTAAGACAAAACAGGTCTGGTCACATTTCTGCTACTATTGCTATTTTAATGTACATGCACTGTGAATACTCTATAGGCCAACAGCACGAATCAATATATAGTTGCAGCATGAGGGTTCAGGATGAAGGAATGAAGGGCTGTGGCTGCTTCCTAGCACAGAAGCTGAGAAAAGAAGGAAGAACTGCAAGGTAAGGATAGTATATGAAGGAAACGGTGTGCAGCTATTACCTGACTTTGAACGTTAAAAAAATCATGTAGAAAACAGGAAAAATATTTAGATTGGCTGGCAAATGCATAACAAAAAAAATGCAGTAATTAAATGGGTGGGATTCTGTTTATTTAGCCTGCAGCTCCTGAGACTTTGGGACACTATTTTTAACTTTTTGAACATTTTTCCAGGTAAGGCTTTTCGATTTCAGATGACTGAAGAAACAAGGATTATTAGGAAAAAAACACAACTCCAAAACCACAGCTGTCCACTCAAACACACAGAAATTTGATGAGGTTTCAGATGCCTAGACTACCCAAACACCTTGTGTTCACCATACATTAATGCTACACAAGATCAGGGTCACAGCAGTTACCCAAGAGCTTCCAACATTAAGCGCTAAATTCCACACCAGATCGAAACTGCTCTACTGCAGGCAGCACGCAGGCAGTCCGGCTCCATCGGACACACAGCAGCAGTGCCATGGCACTTGGAATGACTAAGAAGTACATGACTCCAGTTCTAAACCTCAGCTGAAAAAATGGCTTCTCCACCAGCACAGTATCTCTGAAAGTGACAAGAAATAGTGACTCACTGAGTCTTGCGCACGAAACATGCTGGTTTTTTTTTTTCTAGCACTGTGAATGCTCCAGCGGCACCCCATCTGGGCACTAACCTAGTGTGCCCTGCTTATCCTGGGAGACGTGGTAAACTTGCTTCATGTGGGTGATACGATCCGATTTGATATAACACATGTTACAGAAGTAGAACTTCTTGAATTAATAAATATTAATACGATCTATTACCCATCAAGGATTACAATTTTTAAATCAAGGTCGTGTTTTGTTCTATTCAAAGGTTACCGCTTCTGTTTGAAGAGCTAAAGATACTGGAAATTTTTTTTTAAAGACTCCTCATAAACCACCACTTAATCAGCTTTCCTAATTGGCCTGTTTGGACATGGGGATGTTGTTTCATGAGTCAAAATGCTTTTTCTTCTTTAATATCTTCACATAGTTGCTAAAAGATTAAAAGGAGCTTTATATGCTATTAATAAGCACACACTGGTTTATTTTCACTACCATTTCAATAAAAAAATAATTTTCTACCTGCAGTCACAGACACATGCTTAAAAAACCTCTCAAAAACATGCTTAATAAGGTTTCCAGTGTGTCAAGGATCAGCACCAACCTTGTCTGTTAATGATTAATAGATGAGACTATATGAATTGCAACAGTGAAAAAAGAAATCTAAGCTGATGCTCTTATCACTGAAAATACAATAAGAAAGTTAGAATTGCCAGTCCTTCCATTAATTACATGAACCAAATGTGAACAACAGGAGGCTTTGGTATTGAAACAGCACAGAAATACTTGCAAGAAGGGACCTGACAAAGGGTGTTCCAAACCAGGAACCTCAGCAAAGCCTGAGCACCTCATCACCTGGGTCACGAGGCCAAGAGGCTCAGTGGACTCTTCTGCCTCATGAGGATTAAATTAATTCTCCAGCTTGGAGGCCTTAAGAGGCATCTCTCTCTACTCTATCAGTTGTTTTCATTTAATCTCCAGAAAATCACCAAAACTCTTTCAAATCTTTTGCAAGCTCAACAGCTCCACTACACCAGGCTGGATTTCTCCAGCAGGTTCAAAAGCTACTCAGAGAAAGTGAAGGATGGAGGTGGTGGCTAGAAAACAACACTGCCACAGAAGCCTGGGTTTTGTATTTTAGTCTGATTTTCCTACAAATTCACAATATGTAGTTTAACTGTAACTATAGGAATCCTCTTTAAATCAATGAATAGATTTCTGTTTAATTCAGTAGAGAATAAGGAACTAATCCAGAACAGCCAGACAATATAAGTAACTGAGGCCAGAAATTACCATTATAACAATGAACCAATGTACTGGAAGAAAAAAAATATTGTGCTATGACATTTTCCAGTAAGTGAACCTTTTGCCACAAAATAGATATAAAGCTCATCCATGATTTTCACAGTCTAAGATACTGTCAGAACAGAAATGCAGCTGCAGATTGGCCTTTCCGCATCACTGAATGGAGCGTCTTTAACTTTACTCCACTGCAGTTTTCTGTCAATAGCAGTGCTTGATGCCTCTTCATATGTTTTCAAGCCCACAGTGAAATCCTAGTTTGTCATTCATTTGGGGAGCTTCACCAGAGAACCCTTCCAGTGCAGCACCCAGCTGTATCAGCAGCAAATCAAACATGCAACAGGGACGTTAGAACTGGGCAGGAAGCTGCTGCAGCTTTTGGTGTGCAGCTACAGGGGCACGTGACAGCAGCGCAGCAGGAATGGGGGACACAGCAAGAGTCACACCTTCTCATATGTGTTACACAGTATAACTTAATTTTATCCAGAATTTTGCTTCAGCAATAAATGATTCCTGCATTTGACACAGTATCACCAAGAAGTTCTTCAATCAGGATGATCAGAGTTTAAATATTTTGTATTTACCTCATCACTGATAAGACTTTAAAGAGCATTTTTTTCAAGACAAATGGAAACTCAAGACATGAAACAAACTGGTTTGAAGCGCAGTTATGTGGCTAACCTCACCTATCACTGTGCTCTCATTCACCTCTCTTTATTCTGATAACAAAACCACAGCACAGGCCACGATCACTTTGCACCAATGATTGGACCTCTTTTTATGAAGGTGTAGTAGTTTCTAAAAAGTTGAGACCACTTGTAATGCACACTCACTTTTGCACTCATTCTATATAGAGAGAAATTCAGTACGAACACTGAAAGAAACAGGCTGAGAAGCACAACACTTCAGGCCTGTCTTTCTGTGTATCCTGGTGATGCTGCTTCACAGCATTTCCTGCCCTGAGAATCTGTATCAGTATTAGAAGTATTTTCTAGAATGTCTTATTTCAGAAGACATGAAATTATGTTATCAGAATAACTTCACAAGTTATTAATTTTTTTCAGCATGTTAATTGTTCTATTCACACATGGAAGAGTTACAACAGATCCGCCATAAGCTGCAGTATATTCAGCTGGAAGTTAAGATAATAAAGGTTTTGACTCCAAGTAGTTTTTACAAGTATACCAACATTCATTATGCCCAAGCAGAGGGCGAGACTTTGTGCTCCTATGTTATGCTTTCATTAAATGTAAAGGACACCAAGTTAAGAGGAAGAAGTGGGAAAAAAACCCCAACCCAAACCACTCAATACGGATGTTAATAGACAGTGAAACAGTATTTGAAAAGCTTGCCAACCTATGCAGTCCAACATTTAATCTGTTATGGAAGTACACAGATATTTAACAAACAACAAGCTAATTCAGAGGACTATGAATTTTAAAAGGGATCATTTGTGATCCAGTAAACTGAAATCACCCATATACTGAAACGGCATGTACCTTTCCCTCAAATATGAAATGGGTCAAGCAGGAAGGAGGAATAACCTAAACAATTAGGGGGTACAAACAATTATGTGACTACATGGCCAGGATGGCAGCCTGGGTGTTTCACTTTTGCACTGCCTTTCTCCTATCCTACACTCCAAAGCCACCACAACAAAACAAACAGTAAGGCAAACAAAACCAAAGCTCTGCAGGTTCACTGACAACCACCCCGTGTTTGCAGTCTGGGCAATGAACCTCACCTAGAAGAAGTCACTGTAAAAGCATTGTCCCCTATGGCCCTACTTGGGGGTGGGTTTAGCACGAGTAAGTACCCAGCACTAAAGTTATATACACCAGACCTGCTTTGTTCATCACCTGATTGCTAAAGCACAAGTTATCTCTGTGCATAACATCAATGGAGACAGATTTCACAGGAACTTCAGGGGAGGTCAGCACTACAGCTTCCCACCTGTGGTTAGTCTTTACTCCCAAGATCCATCTTGTCTGCCTTATCAGGGCTTGCTTCCATTAGAACTTAATCGTGACGTAGCCACTGCACATAAGCTATGTTAGGGTAGAATACGTGCATTTTTTAGAGTGAAAAAAATCACAGGGGAAGAGTGCTAGCTTCTGAATTTCTACACTATGCTATTCCCTTATGGTAGGTTTCTTTGAGAGTTTAACTGCATGGGAAACAATTTTATATTTCTTCTTGGGGTGAGAGAGAAATACAAGGAGAGAAAGTACGGAACAATCGTATGAAAAGATACCCTTCATCTGCACAATGCAATTTCTACTGCTAGTTTTATGATCCACACTGCTGTGCAGATTTTATATGTGTGCCTCTAATTCACATTATATTGGCAAGCGCCACTAACATCCTCAGCTGCTCTAAGGTCACGATCCCAATGTCACCTCCCCGCTTACATCCTGGCACACATCCAAGATTAGTCCATTTTCAGTTTTGTTCTCCTGAAATTGCATCCTAACCATTGTTGTTACAGCAGACTAACAGTGGTCAGGATTGGTGCATCTGTGACATGCTAAATGAGCTGCTGGTGAATCCTCAAACACATGTGCAGAAGCCTTTTAGTCTTCCTGATCACTAGCGCTTCAGTGCAGAGGACTGGCTACACCCAGAAAACAGAGCTGACTTGCAAAGAAGAGAAAAAAGCAATGCAAAAGAATTGGTAAGTCGAGGGGCACGTGTCCCTAGAATTCCAGTGGCTTCCAGGAGACGTCCCATAAATTACTAAAAAATTACAGAAATACAGATAGTCTAGCAGTGCACTGAGATATCTGTCCACATTTATACTGTAAAAGATGCATAGGTTTATTTTGCTTTACATTCTTTAAGCAATCACACACGCAGAGAACAGAAATAAATTATGGAGAGACTGATGCTAGTGAACAGGTGAATGACGTAATGAAATATTTCAAGATCTCTGCCATGTATCCTGAATAATTACCGACTGACTGACTTTCCAACATTTTATTCTGCCTACGGTCACTTAATTACAGAAAAATAACACATTATGGAAACCTTCCTGAATATGTTATGAAATTATAAATATATAGCAGTATCTTGTAATTCTGAGCCCCTCCTCTATCGAGGAGGTATGGACATGTGCTTTGTGACACTGGATGCAAAGAAACACCATAGCACAAACGATAACAGCAAGCTCGTACAGTGGGAGCATCATTCCAAGACTCAGCTACACACTAGAATGGTTTGCACTATAGGCTGTAAAGCAGGAATGCTACAGTTTTTGGAAAGACTGCCTTCAAAACATTTTGGGAAACTCATGCTCTTTGATGATGATCTGTAGCTCATTAAGAATAAAGCTTTTAGTTTGACATGGATGATGTGTATGACAGGCTTTCATAGAGAAAAATGGTATAGCAGGTCTCACCTTATACACAAGAAAGCTACACACTGATGGCTTAATTCCAAGGCTACTGAATTGTTAGTGATCATGTTTTGAAGTCTGATGATTATTTTTAAGCCTTTACAAAGACAGATTAAAATAAAGATATGTGACTTTTTAGAAAGCAGCTGAAGCTTTTTTTTAAAGTAATGCACAGTCATACAAATTGTAGACTGGAAAAAAAAAGGGGCATTGCACAATTATACATGAATGCCTACTACTTCTGCATCTCAGCGTATCTCCTTTCCACCTTTCCTCCCGACACTAAAATTGCTTTTTCAGATATATTAAAAGAATGCAGTAAGACATAGCAGAGTTTGTAGTGACACGGGTTTCATTCTTGGTTCTGCTACTGATCTGCTTTAAGCTTGAGCAATTTTCCCTTTGCTATGTATTTAATTTTCTTCCTATTTTTGTTCTCCTGTACATGGATTGTGTTCTGTCTATCATTATCTATGATCTCTTGACTGTCTCTCACTTATATGGCTTTTTATACAGTGGGAACCTCATCTTGCCAGGAACTCAAGCTGTTATTGCAGACCTGAGGATACAAATTAAATTTCTTTTTCTTCTTGTCAAATATAAACACAATCCTTCAGAGGGTCATAGGCAGTCATGATCTTCAACTCCCTCTGTTCCATACTCCACAATTAAGCAAAGGGAATCATTGTTCTGTAGATCCTTTGCAAACACAAATATGGCATGAAAATCAAGGAACAAGATCTGCACTTAAGGTTTTTCATAAATATCTAGACTGAATGTTGTTGTCATCCCACATAATTTGAGCATATGACTCCTGGAGCATGCTGTTGAGAGGACCAGTACAAGGTCTGTGCCTCCACAGTAACAAAATACCTGTAACAGCACGGCAGTGTAACAGGAAAGCAGCAGTTAATGAAGTGCTAGGATTCCTTACCATTTAGAGACACCTTCCCTGTTCTCCTACTGAAGATAAGTGCCTACATATCATCTGCTTCAGCCCACCATCTGCATATTAGTGCATATGTCAATGGAACTGTTTTGCACTAGTATGCTGAGCTGTGAACACATACACTGACAAATTTTTGCTGCTCATTTTGCATGAACATCCTAGTAAGACACTGGCATTAACTTTACGCTTTCATTAGCATGGTGTACTGCTAATACAAAAAGTTCTGCACAAGAAATAAACCCAAAGACAAATCTGCTCTTACATTCCACATTCAGTGTACTCCAGCTGTGAATGGGACCAGTCATGGACTGCCAGCCTTTGATGAATCTTCACTTTTCTCTGATAAATTCCTCTCCACTGTCTGATAATGAGCTAGATGCTACTGCTTCTTAAATCACCTGGTTTTGCCAATGGCTTTTAATGACATCATCAACAGGCCCAACCCAGGAATATTATTTATTATTTATATTAATATAAAATTAAAATATTTCTGTTTGAACGCTCAAGAATGCACTGTAAATAATCAGATGATTGCACTTAATGTTTTATTTTCTGAAAATTGCACTGGAGATTAAAGCAGCCAAAAGGCAAAATAGAATTTGTCTTATCCTGAGGAAAAGTTAAAGGAAAGCAGGAACATTTGGGCTGCTTATCAGTCCATTCCAATGGGCACCACTTAACAATGTGTGTTTAACAGATGGTTAAATGAACCTATATTATTCAGTATGAAAAGATTTTAGTGCTTTAAGACCAGAACTCCACAAAACTAAACAAATACTGCTGGATCTCCAGCACAGAATCAAAAGCAGCATAATAAAAGTTGTTTAATTTATAAATATTTGGAAATCTGCAGTGCTGGGAAGTAGCTTTCAAACTTCTGTAATTCTAGTGTTGTGGCAATCACAGCTAAAACCAGCTGCTGCAAGCACTGGTGCTATAGAGAATAAAACCAAAAAAATTAGACTAACTGAATAAGCAAATTCTGGGAAAACAGAACCTTGTTCATTCAAACAAACAACACTGAAATCCCTTAAAAGTACCAGCTCACTTACTCTTGATTCCTCCAAGTTGTGATGCAAACTGCACATATGTTCCTCAAAAACTATATACTGACATTGAGCAAATTTAGTGGTTGTACAAAGTGCCACGCTAGCTGAAACTTCTGAAATCAAGATCCTTTACTTAGCTGAGGGAAGAGGCAGAAGTGTTACAGACTTTTTTGCCCTGCCCAGCCACATGCTGGACCGATGGGTATGAGCTATGTTGCAGGTAGTTACGGTAGTAATCATTTGCCAATAGCCAATGCTTCTCAATCAGCAGCGACCCGGCTAACACTTGAACCAGCAGCAGAAAAGTGTAACTTTTAGGAACCAGCTGACATGAAATATTCTAATTCATGACACCTTGTGGTAGGGGCAGCATGCAAAGAAAAGTGCTGGACTTTTAACTGTTATGGCTGTTTGTAACAAAAACGCTGTCCTGAAAGTCCACATCCATTTTTCTTCAGTTTTTCTAAAGGATATATGTTAACCATTCTGACAAATATTCTTCCCTGTTTCTAAATATTTTTGGTTGGTTTTTTTTCTTTTTCGGTAAACCAGTATTAATCACCATGGTGTCACTCTTAGAAGAAAGCCCACTGTTTTCCTATGCCTGAAATGCCTGAAGCAAGTGGGGAATACATAATGTGCAATGTTTAACAATGGTACATGAGGGTCCGAGGTCTCAAGATCACTCTCCAGTGTTTTGTCTAAGCAGTAACACTTCATGCAAAAGCATGCAGTATAGCCCCTTGCGTGCCCGTCTGCTAAATGCTCATTGCCATGCACTGATGACTGAATGGAAATATATTATGAAACTGAAGGGACACCTCAAGGTTATTAGGCCTAAAAATGGACCTACCTTGACATTTTCCCCATATTGAAGGCCTTACCTTAAAGAGGGACATTCACACTGAAGCAAACTTGAAAAGAGAGAACATTTATACAAAAAGAAATTTACTTGGCCTGTAATTTCTTATGTTCCTTTTGGTGCTACTGAATGATACTGCATTTTACAGGGCTTCTTCCCCACAGCGTAAAGGCAAAGTCATAATTCTGCACGTATGACAATACAATCCACTGTCACAAAAAGATAGAGGTGTGCCAAAAACCCCCACCAAAACAGCGTCATGACTTCCCAACACCAGGTAAAAAAATCCCTTCTTAAAAAGTAAAAAAAAAATAAATAAATCTTCGCCTGTTAGCAGTCATGTATGAAAACAAATCTGAGATTATAGAACTTATGTGTCAGGCTAATAGAGTTGAAAGTTTTCTCCAGAAACGTGGTCCCTCTTTAAGGATTCCAGCCATATTTCACAGTAAGCAGACAACTGCTGCAGCAATTTAAACGCAGGCCTCTCTAACTGAACACATTTTTGGGAGCTGTTCAGTGAGGCACCCACCCGTGAGGCAGGTACGGCCTCTGCCCGTTTGCCTGTGCAAACAAGCCAGCGGCACGCTCTGTGGGTGCTGAATTGTATTTGCTATTTATCACCCAGTTTCCAAACACTGTTGGGCATCCAGCTTGTCATAAGCCGTCGACAAAGTGTTGCCAAAATTTTGCCAGTTTTTCACTCATTTGGGGGGGGGGACATGGAAATTTTCCAGTGCTTGCTTACTCCAGCTGTAACCCACAATAATTGGCTAGGTCTAGAATTTCATATTTGGGAATGATTTTATTTCAAACCTTTGCTGCAGCACAAAAGTGAAAGAGGACACATTGCTGGCATCCTTAAGTCAAGACCTAACAAGGGAGTTTAGGTTCACAAGGAAACTGTATACAGACAATGTGGCTCAGATAGTGATAACTAAGGGGGGAGGGACTTCAGTAACGGTTTATGATTTTCTAAAGAGTTGCCAGAGCTGAGAGAGAGGTGCAAATCACTGTAGGAAATTTGAGACTGAGGATCAAGATGACGTCTGCTAACACTGAGGTCTGGTACACCACAGAACACTCTTCCAAGGGAAGTACTACGCATTCAGTCAATTTAAAAGCCAGGCTGATCTTGAGCACTGCGTTTTTAACACTTCTCAGGGCTATTTCTTCACTGTCACAGAACTCTGCATTAAGCATCCTGAGATTACCACAAACTGGAAACCGAGGCATGAAAAGATTAGGTGATGAACCCTGGACCACACCACAAGTTTCCAGAAAATCTGGTAGAGGGACTTATGTATCTTGCAATTCTCCGGTTTCTGATTTTAGCTGCTAGACCAACTCTTTACCCCTGAGAAGTCAGAACTGAAGAAGGAACATATAAATATTCAAAAAACATTCTCAGTGGTGTAAAAGTAGGAATGGAAGAGGCTACAAAATGAAAGGAGTCACAGTAGATGAAATAAATGGGCCAGCAGCAGCTGCTGTTGCTCCATACCGCAAGTTACAATTCTGCAAAAGACCGTCTTGTTCATTTTGTTTCTAATGCTCTTGAAGAAAGTGAGCTTTTAAAATGGAAGACCAAGAAATTATGAATGCATAGAGGAAATTAAAATAATGTATTGTTCTGTGAAAGCTGCATGTTCACAGTACATCATCGTAATGCAATTATTTTGTTAACTTCATCTCCATAAAGCCACACTATGAATGGATTGCCACAGGCACTGATAAAGCCATTAGGGATGAAACTTTGGCTTAATTGCTAAAAAGAAATACATATGGCAAACATCTGTTTTACCAGGCTTTGTATTACCCTCTGGCTCAGGGTCCTTCAGTTTTTTTCATGTTGAGGACATCTTAGTCAAAGTGTCAAATTTCCCCAGCCCTGACATTTACAACAGGCTGGATGAAAATTACAAGTCTGTTTGCATACACTTTGCAAGGGTTAACACTAAAATCGTAAATTCGCAGTGCGCTGTGACCAACAGCGTAAGAAATAGGAGAGTGATTTTATTGTGCTGGTCTAAGTCTACAATAACAAAGAAGAAATCCCTTAGAGGGATGGAACGTCTCTCCTTTGAGGAAAAGCTGAGAAAGTCGGGGTTGTTCTGCCTGGAGAAGAAAAGGCTCCACGGAGACCTTACCGTGGTCTTTCAATACTTTAAGAGGGCTTATAAGAAAGACTGGGACAAACTTTTTAGTGGGACCTGTTTGATAGGACAAGGTGTAAAGGTTTTAAACTAAAAGAGGGCAGACTCAGACTAGACATAAGGAAGAAATTTTTCGTGATGAGGGTGGTGAAACACTGGCACAGGTTGCCCAGAGAGGTGGTAGATGCCCCGTGTCTGGAAACATTCAAGATCAGGCTGGACAGGGCTCTGAGCAACCTCATCTAGCTGAAGATGTTCCTGCTCATTGCAGTGGAGTTGGGCTAGATCACCTTAAAAGGTCCCTTCCAACCCAAACTGTTCTATGATTCAATTACATTGATGCTCACACGAGGCTACCACCAACTTTAGTCAAACGAGCAACAAATTTTGGACAGTGATGTTCTTCCATGCCTGGCAATTAGGACTGGGTTACCATGTATCTTTATGCCACTTGTGCACACCTCTCTGAGCTTCATTGACTGATGCGAGTGGCATGTTCAGTCTGGAAAGCCTGCAGCTGGCCAGCTGTGCTCTCAGAAATGGCACACAATTTCTTGCAGGGAATCTAATAAGATACGGAGAAGATTGAGGAACAAGCAAAATACAACAAAATATACCTTTGCTTCACTGTTTCAAATATAAGCTTTGCCAGTAAATAACAACTTGGCACAATATAAATTTCATCAATACACATTAAAGGTGAAGCAGCAATCTGTTTCAATTGCTGGTTTTAATGCATATTTTATTATTTGGTATAGGACAGACAGAATCATCCCACTGTGTCACTAAAGAAGATCTACCACACCTACAACCATATCAATGACTTTGGTAATAAATTAATTTACTGCACTTGTTTTCACTTGTAACATGGCAAATACAGGAATTTGAAAACTGAAATAAGCAATTCAACCAAGCCAGGAGCATAAACATGGAAACAAAGACAGACAGAGAGCAGAGAATCATGGAATACTATCAAGGCCTTTATGGTTCCTTGGGCAATAAATTATTTTGCAAACCATAGCCTGATCTTATGGCTACTGATTAGGGAGGAAATTTCGTTCTCCAAACAGAATCAAATTCCAGGAAGGACACGTGAGACGAAATATCTCAACATAGGAACAAAATGCCTCAAAGGGATTTCTGTCTCACAACAGTGGCTGTGGAGAAAAGATACCTGTCTGCACTAAAACTGTACTTATTTCTTGCATATTCAATTACATATTCAGTCTGCATTAAAAGCAGCAGGCAAGAAAAATATTATTCAGAAAACCTGAAGACAGCCTGTGAAACTAGGAATTGGGTTTGAAGAACAGCAGAAATGATTGTCAAGAGACAGTGTCAAGGTCACTGGAGCTCAGGTGTAACAAATACCCTCTTCATAGCTGTCCAAAAGTTTGCTTGATTTCTAATGCACACACCCCAGAGCCACTACCTTTTCTATAGTAGCCTAACATTTATAATAGCTCTACATGGAACAAGCCCTCAGTATACAAGCCCTCAGTATGGTAAACCATAATATATATATATATATATATATATATATATATCT